>CAWUFW010018928.1:0-204194 GCA_963921515.1 Calotriton arnoldi | reverse complement strand
AATAACTCATATAAACACTCATGTAGCTATTCACAAACACATGCAGCCACTTACACAGCAACAGACAGACGGATACAGACATTCATCCAGTTTAGTCACTAACCCAAGCATTCAGTAAGATACGTTAAATCACTCACTTATAGAATCAGTCACGCACCTGCTAAATCATCCATACAGACACTTACACCCCACTCATTCTTAATACGTCTTTTCCTATATATTAAAAATATTTAAACTTTACAGAAACACCACAGTCACTGGATGATGTCATCAGTGATGTCATCAGTGATGTCATCAGTGATGTCATTTGAGATGTCATCAGTGATGTCATCAGTGATGTCACTGACCATGTCATGGAGTGATGTGATATGTGGCGTCATCAGCAGTGCATTGCGGGGCGCGAGTTATAGTTAGCTGAACTAACTATAGCGAGGAATTTCACGCAGGTTTTGTACGCAGTGCAATGTCCAACTAACTATAACTGTCCCTAAAACCTATGGTTTTTCAGTGAATTTCAAAGGTTTTTAAATGCTAATTTGTAACTATAACGTGTCTGCAAACCTCATGGTTTTTTCAGTGAATATAGATATAGATATATATATATATATATATATATATAGATATGTATATATATATATATATACCTGAAGGATTATGGGACTTGCAGTATTAGCAGGCGAGCTATATATGAATAGATCCTGGGAGTTGCTCGATAAGGTCCAGAGTTGAATGGAAACAAGCGAATCCATGACGCAAGGCAGCATTAATTGATGGAGTTTCGCCGTGCTTGATGATAATCATTTTGGTAAACTGAGGAGTGGTTTGTGCTACTGGCAGTCCTGACATCCCAGTCTGAGTCCCTTAATGCTACTGCAGGGTGGACTAATGAGTGATGACAGCTCCCGTTATTAAACGCGGAAAGAACAATACTTGTGACATTTACCTACGGAGGTTTTATTTCACATAATGCAGGCTGTCACCTTAAACTGAAGGTTCCCTGGGTCTTTAAGCTTAAGAGTGGGTTCTTAAAAAGCCATCCGAAAAATAAGTGAGATCAACAGACAAAAATCTCTTGAAACTGTAGATAAAAGAGAGAGTTGTGGAAACCACCACTAGAGTCATCACTACATTCAACCATCAATCCAATAAAGTACACAAAATCCTTGCTGACAACTGGAACATTCTCAAAACTGATGCCAACATAGGACCCAACCTAAGCGAAAGACCCAGGGTCACCTATAGAAAGGGCAGGAGTCTAGAGATATTCTAGTCAAAGGTGACATTACCGAATCCAGCACGGCCAACATGCATAATCTCAAAGGCTTTTTTCCCTGCGGGCATTGCCAAAGCGTGCAAATTCAGCCACTTTGTTAAAGAATTCAAAATTCCTGGCCATTTGAAAAATAGGAGCATAACACTCGCCAATTCAGCCGTGAGGAAACGGCTCGTGCTGCTGCCGCAAAGCCACAACCCCCAGGTGACAGTGGGGTCAACGTCACGCCATTTCCGCGCCCGGAGCGCGTTAGAAGCGACAGGCGGGCTCCCGCAGCGCGGGCTCTCGCCAATTCAGCCGTGAGGAAAGCGGCTCATGCTGCTGCCGCAAGCCACAACCCCCAGGTGACAGTGGGGTCAACGTCACGCCACTTCCGCGCCCGGAGGTGCGTTAAAGCGACCGGCGGTCTCCCGCAGCGCGGGACGCGCGCGAACGCGCGCGGGAGCAGGGCGGAGCCCGTCCACGCCCGGAGGAGCTGAGCTGGGCCACCCTCTGATATTTACTCCCTGGCATTGGATCTCTTCCTTAAGCCCCAGGTATTGTAGAAGCTTATTGCTATTTTTGGCCTGCTACTTGTGTTGTATTGTACTTTTGCATCTGGGCCACTCGGGTTTGTCATTACAACATGAATAAACGTAGAGGAGTAGCTGGGACTTTAGATGCATTCATCGTTAGGCGGAATCTCTGTTGACCCACGAGATTGGAAACTGACCGGCGCCGCCTTTCCTTGGACCCAGTAACACTACAGACCCCGTCTATCACTAAGGAGGCCCCAATTCAGGCAGTGCACCACATTCCAACTCCACAAAGTCACCGCCTATTATGATTGGTTCTGTTTCCCGAATCCCCTCACGCCAAATCTGGATGTATCTAATATGGCTGCCTCGGAGTTGTGTCTTGTATTAATACCAGAGCACAGGTTGCGAAGTCCCAAAGAAACGCCAAGGTGGCCCACCTGTTAAGCGGAGCGGAGTGCAGCAGCTTCAAAAACAAAAAGTATAAAGGGCCCTTGATCTGTCAATCCCGTAACTGATCATGCAGCCATTTTAACTAACTCTACGGGTACTCAGACAGACGCCGTTTTTCACCAACCAAGACATGGAATTGATGCAGACACTGTTGGGGGCGTTGCTCTTGTAAGCATTGAAGAGAAAGCCCTGGAAACGGCACTGGTTCATATTAAAGGGGTTGATTGATAGGAATTTTGATCTCCTCTGGGGAAAGTTAAAATGCATGGATTCTGCAATAGCTAATCTAAGTGGCAGCAAGGTGAACTGTGTTTCCGGCGATGCTGTAGGGGGAACTTCGTTAATGCCGGTGGTTAATAACCTTGGGTCTGACCCACAATTGCCAAGTTCTACTCTGCATAAAGACATTCCACCTGTCATTTCCTGTTCTAACATGCCGTAACTCAAATGAACCTCCTCTGTTAGATCCTAGTCTTGAGCAGAGAATTCACGAGACATGCTCCGAGCATCTAATGCAAATTCTCTAGATCCAGGCAGTAGTCATCATAAGTGTCCACATTTTGGCACCAATTTAAGTGACCCAAGTAGGAGTGCCACGGACTGCCCTAGGAGTAGCTGCCTGAGACCAAATGCCGAAGTTTTGAACCTACCCCCAGCCTCTTGTCCTTATGTGTTGGTTCTGACTGGTGTCCCAAATCTTACTGGGGACCAGAGGGAGTCTTGGGTTGACCTACGTAATAAGTCTGTGGATTGGTTAATTAAACAGAAAAGATTCCATCCCTCTGACATGAATGAGATTCTTATGGTCAGACGAGTAGGAGATGGGTTGGTCATTCTCCCAAGAACATAAATGGTGACTGTATTGTTATTAATCTTCGCAGGCCCACATGGTCCGCCGCCTATTAAGCATCCGTGAGCAACCATTTACACAAAGCTCAGTATTTGTGCGCTTCCCTAGGTTATTTTTACAAACCCACAATTCACACCTACTAGGAATGTTTATGCAACGCCTTTGGTAACCAATAGGGTTCCAGGCCCTTTCTAATCTGGATGCTCAGGATTGACAACCACCTTTATTGGTAGACCAACCACATTATGTAGAAAATTCCTTAGGTACTGTGCCTACAGCCCACACCGTCATGTCAGTTGACCAGCAACCTATAAATAAGGTCAATGCTGATACCGCAGTCTGAGTATTTTTAAGCTGGAATGTGGCAGGTTTACAGTCGAGAGGCTTGGTGACCTGGATTGGCTGCGTTTAATAGCGGAACAAGACGTAGTTATGTTCCAAGAGACCTGGGCCACTCATGAATTACATATTGAGGGTTTCATTGTTTTAGCATAGTTGCCCCACTCCCAAATTTGGCCGACCATCGGAGGCCTATTCAATGGGATTAATATTGCCGCTGGAGGGAGTTTTAAGGTTTTATCAACCATCAGCCGCAACTTCCAAGCTTTGATTTACAAAAGGAGAGTCTCTTTTTATCTGATAAATTTCTATAATAATGATTTTTATTCTATTCCCAATAGGAATTTTATTGAGCTCTTTGATTTTATTTCTAATTTAGACTGCAGCAAGAGTTCCAGATGGGATCACTGGCATTCTCTTGGGTGGTGATTTTAATGCGGAAACTTTAGATACGCCGCATGGTGTAGGTACACACAATTCAGGTCCCCCCTCTCGCAGGGGTACAGAGTTGGCTGCATTCTTGAGCTCGTATAATCTTGTCAACGTTATGGATGCTGTTACCAACTATCAAGTACCAACATTCAGAGGAAGGGGTTGTTCCTCAATTATAGATTTTATTTTCATTTCCCCCTCATGCGGATCACCTAATGGCTGCAGAAGTTATTATTCTGAGCCATGGGGACCACGTCAGTTAAAACAGTATTGAGATTGGCCTCGGCCAGTGTTCTCTTCTTGAATGTGGGGCCAGAAATCTAATGCACAACTGACAGCCTAAGATTAACATGGAGGGCGTTGATAGTGGCCGAACTGTTTCAATCACTAGTGAGCTAACATGCACCTTATTAATTCTTGTTTATCGACTCTAGACCACGCGCCAGAGGTAGTCCAGGATTTTACTAAACTTTGTTTGGCAGCTAAAACCCTTTTATGAAACCCATTCCTGTGGCGAAACAAGGCCGAGATGGTTCGACCATGAGTATTCTGAGGCTAATAGGAACCTGCGCAGGGCTTTGTCGTCAAACCCAGGTGTACCACAGAGGTGAAAATGGCAAGGCGGGTATAACACAGCGATTGCTAACCGTAAAGAGCACTCTTAAATGATCGCTGGAGAAGTTCTATCCAAGGCTGCCACTATAAAAAAGAGCAGCATATTTTGGTCTGCTGTGAGGATTTGCGATCTATGGGCCAGCTATTAACCCCTATTAGCTGTACCATTACGAGCCGAGTCATGGGAAAACCACTTCTCAAAATTTATGCCACCCCCACAAGAGTCAGACCAGTATGAATCTGGCCCACTGTCCAGCATACAGATAACTTTGCCTGAGGTGGAAGAAGCTATCCACCAGAGCCTCGGGAACAAAGCCCTGGTTACTGTTAGAAATGGGATCTCTAGTTGGCAAGGGCTTGCACCTTTGTCCAAGTAGGGACCCTTCTTCCTAGTCAGGGTAAGGGTTGTTACACTCGTGAAGTAACCCCTGCTCACCCTCGTGGTAGCTTGGCACCAGCAGTCAGGCTTAATTCAGAGGCAGTGTGTAAAGCATTTGCACATAACCAACAGTAATACAGTGTAAGCACTACAAACGGACACCACACCAGTTTAGAAAAATAACCAATATTTTATATACTCAAGACAAGACCAATTACGACAAAAATCCACAATACTATACTTTACGAATGAATGCTTGATACGGTAACTTCTTCTTTGCAGGAATAGCACAAAAGCAAAGTTCGTACGAGTCGGTAGCTCCGTCCGAGCCTACCGTGATGCTGAAAACCACAAGTCTAACAGTTCCAGCCGACCGCGTCGATACGGGCCAGCAGAGTCGTGAACAGACTCGGTTACAGTACCTTTCTCGTTGTGGCTGGTACGGAGTGTACGCAGGCCGGTCGGCGTTCGGTCGCGGTTGCGGTGCAAGACGGAGCGATGCAAGGTGCGGTGTCCCTCGATGCGGTGCAGGCAGCGGCTCGATGAGCGTCGTGCAGACGGAGTCGGTGAGTCCAAGGCGTGCGATGCAGGGCGAGACGATGCTCGATGCGGTGCTGACAGGTTGCGATGCAGGCGACCAAGCCGGAGTGCGGGAGCTGGCGTCGGACAGCGGTGCGAGTCGGAGCGGTGCGAGCGGTGCCCCAACTGCGGTGCGGTCACGACTCTTGAGCCAGGTGCAGCGCCCGCGTCGGTCGGGTCCAGTTGGTTCAGTGAAGCGATGCGATGCGAACTGCGGTGCCCACAGGTCACGGTGCAAGCAGCGGCTCGATGTTGGCGGCGTCGGACGTCGCCCACGGTGAGACCAGGGTTGCGATGCGAAGCGGGGCGATGCGGTCTGCGGTGCAAACAGGTCACCGGCCAGGGATGGATTCGGTTGACGGAGTCGGTTGCGGTTCCCTTCCTCTGTGGCAACTGAAACAGCGTTCCAGAAGCGGTACCCAGAGGCTTGTGAAGTCTTTGTAGCCCCTGAGACTTCTTAACAGGAGGCCAGCTCGGTTCCTGGCCCTTGGAGATACTCAGCACAAGTTTGTAGAAAGTTCAGTCCAGTCCTTTCACTGCCCAAGACAGAAGCAGCAACTGCAGGCCAACCCAACAAAGCAACAACACAGCAACGGGGCAGTACTCCTCCTGGCAGCTCTTCCAGCTCTTCGTCTTGGCAGGTTCCTTGATTCCAGCGAGATCTAAATTCATGGAGTCAGGGCCCCAATATTTATATCCCAAATTCCTTTGTTCTCTGAAGGCAGAGAGGCCTTTGCCTAGTCCAAACCAGTTCTGGAGCACTTTGTTGACAAGTCTCCGTCCCTTCTTTCAGTGAGTAGGCCAGGGACATCAGACGCACCACAGGAGGTGGAGCCAGCATTGTGGAGGGAAGGCACTGTCCTATTCAGGGCCCAGGTGCGACCCCTCCCACCCATCTACATGTAGATCGTGCTATTCAGCCCTGTGCTGACTCACTCAGTCTCCTGGCATCCCCCAGCCCCTGTCACTCACACTCCAGACAAGGAATACACAACCTCGCAGAGGCAGGCTTGGATGGTTAGACAAGAAAATACCCACTTTCTAAAAGGGGTATTTTCAAACACAGAATGTTAAAACCAACTTCACTAAAAGATGCATTTTATCATTCTGAGTCCAGGCATACTAAACTCGAATTTCCACCATGTTCCCGGGGTCAGTTAGGATTATAAACTGTAATAATCAGAACTGCCCGTTCTGGCCTAGGGGAACAGGTAGCCTTGCAATAGTGAAAAACGAACTAGGCTGTAATTCACTATCAGGACATGCCGCACACACCAGGGCATGTCCTACCTTTCGCGTACAACGCACCCTGCCCACAGGGGTACCTTGGGCCTACCTTAGGGGTGACTAACATGTAGCAAAGGGAAGGTTTAGGGACTTGCAAGTGTGTGCACTTGCCAAGTCGTCATGGCAGCCCCAGGCTGCGCACAGGCTCTGCGGTGGCAGGCCCGAGTTACACTTTACGGGCTGTTTGCGTGGGTGGCACAATCCAGTGCTGCAGCCCACCAACAGCATTTGGTCTATAGGCCCTGGCACTCGTAGTGCACTTTACAAGGGACTGACACATAAACCAAATAGGCCAATCATGGAAACACCAATCCATAACGCATTTTATACAGGAGCACTTGCACTTTCCCACTGGACCGCAGTGAGGAAAGTGCGCAGAATCATTACACCAGCAAAAACAGAGTCAAAACCGGGAGGTCAGAAAGCAAAAGTCAGGGGAAACACGCCAAAAGATGCCAAGTCTAACACATGTCCCCTCCAGCTGAAAGTAGGGAGAACTACCCAACCCCATTGGAGTTCTCTTCACTAAGGCGGAAGAACCTGGACAGACCATCTGCGTTGGCGTGTTCTGTACCAGGACGGTGCTCCACCGTAAAGTCCATTCCCTGTAGGGAGATGGACCACCTCAGCAGTTTTGGATTCTCACCCCTCATTTGCATCAACCATCTGAGGGGCCTGTGGTCTGTCTGAACCCGGAAGTGAGTCCCAAACAGGTATGGTCTCAGCTTCTTCAGTGCCCAGACCACAGCAAAAGCTTCCCTTTCTATGGCACTCCACCTCTGTTCCCTGGGAAGTAGTCTCCTGCTAAGGAAGACTACAGGCTGATCCAGGCCCTCTTCGTTCAGTTGTGAGAGCACCGCTCCCACACCATGCTCTGAAGCGTCAGTCTGCACGACAAATTCTTTGGAGAAGTCAGGTGCCTTGAGCACGGGCGCCGTGCACATGGCTGCCTTCAGGGCATCAAAAGCTTTCTGGCAGGACTCCGTCCAGATCACTTTCCTGGGCTGCCTCTTAGAGGTCAGCTCTGTTAAGGGAGCAACGATGGTGCCATAGCCCTTAACAAATCTCCTATAGTAACCGGTGAGACCTAAGAAGGCTCTCACCTCTGTCTGGGTCTTGGGGGATTCCCAAGCCAGAATGGTGTCAATCTTGGGCTGTAGGGGCGCCACCTGGCCGCTTCCTACCTGGTGTCCCAAGTATACCACAGAGCCCTGCCCGATCTGGCACTTACTGGCCTTGATCGTGAGGCCTGCACCTTGCAGAGCCCTCAACACTTTCTCAAGGTGCTGTAAATGTTCTTCCCAGCTGGAACTGAACACAGCAATGTCATCCAGGTAGGCGGCACTGAAATCCTCCAGCCCAGCCAACACCTGATTGACCAACCTCTGAAAGGTGGCAGGGGCATTCTTCAACCCAAAGGGCATCACCCGGAATTGGTAATGACCTTCTGGGGTTGAGAATGCTGATCTCTCCTTGGCCCCATCGGTTAAGGCAATCTGCCAGTACCCAGACGTCAAATCAAACGTGCTGAGGAACCGGGCAGCTCCCAACCGATCAATGAGCTCATCAGCTCTGGGGATGGGGTGCGCGTCAGTCCTGCTGACGGCATTGAGCCCACGGTGGTCCACACAAACCGGAGTTCTGGAGTGGCACCGGGCGCCGCAGCCTTTGGGACCAAGACCACTGGGCTGGCCCAAGGACTGTGGGAGGGCTCAATCACCCCTAACGCCAACATCTTAGAGACCTCCTCCTTGATGCTGGCTCTGACCCGGTCAGTCAACCTGTAAATCTTGTGCTTTACAGGAGGGCTGTCACCAGTGTCCACGTCATGGGTACACCAGTGAGTAACACCTGGGGTCAGAGAGAACAGTGGGGCGAACTGTCCCAACAACTGGCGACAGTCCCCCTGCTGCTCCTGAGTCAGAGTAGGGGAGAGGATCACACCCTCTACTGACCCATCATGCTCCTTGGTAGACAGGAGGTCAGGGAGAGGCTCACTCTCCTCTTCCACCCCATCATCTGTCGCCAAGAGCATACTCACTTCGGACCTCTCGAAGTGGGGCTTGAGGCGGTTCACGTGAAGGACCCTCAAAGGGTTCCTTGGAGCCTGCAAATCCACCAGGTAGGTGACGTCACTTTTGCGCTCCTTTACCTCATATGGCCCAGTCCACTTGTCCTGCAAGGCACAAGGTGCCACTGGGGCCATGACCCACACTTTTGCCCAGGCTGAAATTCGACCAGAGTGGCATTCTGGTCATACCATCTCTTCATTTCTTCCTGGCTTGCTTCTAGGTTCGCCTGAGCGAGTTTCCTGAAGCGGGCAGTTTGGTTTCTAAAGGCCAGCATGTAGCTAAATACATCCTGGGGAGTTTTCCTGGGAGCTGCCTCCCAGCCTTCCTTTACCAAACTCAGAGGTCCTCTGACAGGGTGGCCATACAGGAGCTCAAAGGGGCTGTACCCAAGAGACTTCTGAGGCACCTCCCTGTATGCAAAGAGTAGGCATGGCAAGAGGACGTCCACTTACGCCTCATGGGTTCTGTTAGACCCTTGATCATGCCTTTCAAGGTCTGGTTGAATCTCTCCACCAGACCGTTTCCTTGTGGAGTGGTAAGGAGTGGTGAACTTGTAGGTTACACCACACTCCTTCCACAGGGATGTCATATACTTCGATATGAAATTGGTCCCCCTATCAGAAACCACCTCTCTGGGGAATCCCACACGGGAAAAGATCCCCATTAACGCCATGCCCACCACTGGCGCCGTCGTTGTCCTGAGAGGATTGCCTCTGGGTACCGGGTGGGATGGTCCACCAAGACCAGGATGTACCTGTTGCCCATGGCTGTCTTGGGATCCAGTGGCCCCACAATATCCATCCCTACCCTTTCAAAGGGTGTTCCAACTACAGGAAAAGGTTGGAGAGGAGCTTTGACCTTCCTCCCACTCTTACCACTTGCCTGGCAAGTTTGGCAAGACCTACAGTGTGCATCTGACTGCCTTCGCATTTGGGGCCAAAAGAAGTGGGTGACAAGCCTGTCAAAGGTCTTGTCCTGCCCCAAATGTCCTGCCAAAGGCACGTCATGAGCCAGACCCAGTAGGAAGGTCCTGAAGCGCTGAGGTACCACCAGCACACGGGCTGACCCAGGCTCAGCAACCTTAGGCTCACTGTATAGGAGACCACTCTCCCAGTAGATCAGATGTGACCCGGACTGATTACCAGCTGCCTGGTCTGCAGCCTGCCGCCGCAGACCCTCCAGAGTAGGGCACTCGTTCTGCTCCCTGCAGAACTCCTCCCTGGTGGGACCCCCTTCTTGCTGCCAATGGGTCAGCTCAGAGATGTCTCCCAGTTCGGCTACCTGCTCCCCTGTAGGCACCGGGCGTCCCCTCGAGGTCCGCCTCCTCCCGGTCCATGGGAACTTCGGGGGCCGGTTTCCCGCGCCCCTGCCCTTTCTCTTGGCAGGGACTTGGGCCACTGTTTCAGGCTCCAAGTCCTCTTGATCACCCTTTCTGGCTGCCATTGACCGAGTAGACACGCATGCCCACTCTGGCAACCCAAGCATCTCCAAGTGAGACCTGAGCTCAACCTCCTTCCATGAGGACTGCTCCAGGTCGTTTCCTAGCAGACAATCTACAGGCATGGTAGGGCTCACAACCACCCTCAAGGGACCTGAGACCCCCCATTCAAAGGGAACCTGCGCCACCATACACTGGCGCTCAGAGTTGATCGACAGCAACTACTTGGTGGAATGCTCCTGGGACTACTTGCTTCTCAGACACCAGGTGACACCGGACTGAGGTCACACTGGCTCCAGTATCTCTGAGAGCCTCTACCCTGTTCCCATTAATGGTCACCCAGGTGCTATATTTCTTTGTGTTAGGGGGCACCTGGTTTCCTGGGACCATCTCACTGTCCCCTAGTGAGACAAGGGTCATTTCTGCGGGATCCCCACCCTCCTGTGGGCACCCCTCCTCCCCAAGCGCTACACTAGCCAACACTTTGGACTGTCCACCGGTGGGTGGCTGTGTCCCTTTCGGGCACTTGGGGTCCCCCTTAAAGTGACCTACCTGGTCACATGCATAACTACTTGCGGGGCCGGTCTCAGCAGGCTTCCCTGTAGAGACCCCTTTCTTCTTATCACCGGGGGCTGGGAACCTTTACCCTGGGTACTAGTTTGGGGCCCTTTAGAGAACTCCTGTGCTTTACCCTTGTCCCCCCACCTTTCTGCTGGGGACCCTGCCCACCTTTGGCTGAGTCTCCCCCAAACGCTTTCTTGTGGACCCTGGTACTCACCCAGCGGTCCGCTTCCATAGCAAGCTTCCTGGGGTCAGTTAGCTTACTATCAACTAGGTGCTGGCGCAGATCTGCAAAACATAGACTAGACAAGTGCTCCCATGCAATCAAGTTGTAGAGCCCCTGAAAATCTGTTACACTACTGCCCTTCACCCAACCATCCAGAGACCTGCAGAACACATCCACACATTCCAACCAAGTGTTGGCATCAGACTTCTTACTGGACCTGAACTGATCCCTGTACTTTTCAGGAGTAATACCATACTTCGTGAGAAGGGCATCCTTCATGTCAGCATAGGTGAGGTGATACCCCTTACCCAAAGCTATCAGAGCATCCCTTGCTTCTTCCAGGGAAAAGTGGCCACAATCCTGCTCCCCAATTCTCCTCAGGGACCCCATTCATGTGTATGGCCGCCTCATAACCCTGAAACCACCTTTGTATGTCATCCCCCTTCTTGAACTCCTTGCCTACGTTCTTGGGAATGTGCACAATCCTGTCTGCCTTTCTGGACGAATTGCTGCCACCATCTGAGCCTGACTTACTCCTAAGTTCTAGCTCCTTCAGTTCTCTCTCATGCTCTAAGAGCATCTTCCTCTCCTCTATGGCCAATCTCTTCTCCTCCCGCTCACTCTCCAGCCTGAGCTTCTGCAGCTCAAACTGCCTTGCCTCCCGCCTGTCCTCCAGCTCCTCTGGGGACAGACTGCTGCTGCCTGACCTGGCGGGTTCCCCCCTACCCAAAAGCACATCCACCCTGGAAATCGGCTGCTCCACCTCCTCACTGAGATCACCAGGCTGCCCATTGGCATGTCTGGCTGCTACCCAGGCCCTCAGCGCCTTCTGTAGCTCCTCCTACCTTGTGAGGCCTTTGATTTGGACTTTCAGGTTTTTACAAATCGCTCGTAACTCCTTTACGGCGTAGGATTCCAACCTGTCCTCCTCAAAGATAACTTCCAGAGATGCAACGGATGATGCAATTGATTCAGGCATGACAAAAGTCGTGAGTTGAAACTGGCAAGATCAAAAATAGGCCAAAAGAAAAAGAACCAGTATGTGGTACGTAATGGTCTGCGATATGGTAGTAGTGCACACCAATCACTGTAAGTCAAGTGCAAACGCAAGTCCTATCCCACCGCTGCCACCAATGTTAGAAATGGGATCTCTAGTTGGCAAGGGCTTGCACCTTTGTCCAAGTAGGGACCCTTCTTCCTAGTCAGGGTAAGGGCGTTACACTCGTGAAGTAACCCCTGCTCACCCTCGTGGTAGCTTGGCACCAGCAGTCAGGCTTAATTCAGAGGCAGTGTGTAAAGCATTTGCACATAACCAACAGTAATCCATGTAAGCACTACAAACGAACACCACACCAGTTTAGAAAAATAACCAATATTTTATATACTCAAGACAAGACCAATTACGACAAAAATCCACAATACTATACTTTACGAATGAATGCTTGATACGGTAACTTCTTCTTTGCAGGAATAGCACAAAAGCAAAGTTCGTACGCAGTCGGTAGCTCCGTCCGAGCCTACCGTGATGCTGAAAACCACAGAGTCTAACAGTTCCAGCCGACCGCGTCAATACGGGCCAGCAGAGTCGTGGACAGACTCGGTTACAGTACCTTTCTCGTTGTGGCTGGTACGGAGTGTACGAGCCGGTCGGCGTTCGTCACGGTTGCGGTGCAAGACGGAGCGATGCAAGGTGCGGTGTCCCTCGATGCGGTGCAGGCAGCGGCTCGATGAGCGTCGTGCAGACGGAGTCGGTGAGTCCAAGGCGTGCAATGCAGGGCGAGACGATGCTCGATGCGGTGCTGACAGGTTGCGATGCAGGCGACCAAGCCGGAGTGCGGGAGCTGGCGTCGGACAGCGGTGCGAGTCGGAGCGGTGCGAGCGGTGCCCCAACTGCGGTGCGCTCACGACTCTTGAGCCAGGTGCAGCGACCGCATTGGTCGGGTCCAGTTGGTTCAGTGAAGCGATGCGAACTGCGGTGCCCACAGGTCACGGTGCAAGCAGCGGCTCGATGTTGGCGGCGTCGGACGTCGCCCACGGTGAGACCAGGGTTGCGATGCGAAGCGGAGCGATGCGGTCTGCGGTGCAAACAGGTCACCGGCCAGGGATGGATTCGGTTGACGGAGTCGGTTGCGGTTCCCTTCCTCTGTGGCAACTGAAACAGCGTTCCAGAAGCGGTACCCAGAGGCTTGTGAAGTCTTTGTAGTCCCTGAGACTTCTTAACAGGAGGCCAGCTCGGTTCCTGGCCCTTGGAGATACTCAGCACAAGTTTGTAGAAAGTTCAGTCCAGTCCTTTCACTGCCCAAGACAGAAGCAGCAACTGCAGGCCAACCCAACAAAGCAACAACACAGCAACGGGGCAGTACTCCTCCTGGCAGCTCTTCCAGCTCTTCGTCTTGGCAGGTTCCTTGATTCCAGCGAGATCTAAATGCATGGGGTCAGGGCCCCAATATTTATATCCCAAATTCCTTTGTTCTCTGAAGGCAGAGAGGCCTTTGCCTAGTCCAAACCAGTTCTGGAGCACTTTGTTGACAAGTCTCCGTCCCTTCTTTCAGTGAGTAGGCCAGGGACATCAGACGCACCACAGGAGGTGGAGCCAGCATTGTGGAGGGAAGGCACTGTCCTATTCAGGGCCCAGGTGCGACCCCTCCCACCCATCTACATGTAGATCGTGCTATTCAGCCCTGTGCTGACTCACCCTGTCTCCTGGCATCCCCCAGCCCCTGTCACTCACACTCCAGACAAGGAATACACAACCTCGCAGAGGCAGGCTTGGATGGTTAGACAAGAAAATACCCACTTTCTAAAAGGGGTATTTTCAAACACAGAATGTTAAAACCAACTTCACTAAAAGATGCATTTTATCATTCTGAGTCCAGGCATACTAAACTCGAATTTCTACCATGTTCCCGGGGTCAGTTAGGATTATAAACTGTAATAATCAGAACTGCCCGTTCTGGCCTAGGGGAACAGGTAGCCTTGCAATAGTGAAAAACGAACTAGGCTGTAATTCACTATCAGGACATGCCGCACACACCAGGGCATGTCCTACCTTTCGCGTACAACGCACCCTGCCCACAGGGGTACCTTGGGCCTACCTTAGGGTGACTAACATGTAGCAAAGGGAAGGTTTAGGGACTTGCAAGTGTGTGCACTTGCCAAGTCGTCATGGCAGCCCCAGGCTGCGCACAGGCTCTGCGGTGGCAGGCCCGAGTTACACTTTACGGGCTGTTTGCGTGGGTGGCACAATCCAGTGCTGCAGCCCACCAACAGCATTTGGTCTATAGGCCCTGGCACTCGTAGTGCACTTTACAAGGGACTGACACATAAACCAAATAGGCCAATCATGGAAACACCAATCCATAACGCATTTTATACAGGAGCACTTGCACTTTCCCACTGGACCGCAGTGAGGAAAGTGCGCAGAATCATTACACCAGCAAAAACAGGTCAAAACCGGGAGGTCAGAAAGCAAAAAGTCAGGGGAAACACGCCAAAAGATGCCAAGTCTAACACAGTGTCAGTCTATTTCCTGTGTCTGTGTGTTCCCTGTCTGAGTCAGTGTATTCCCTGTGTCTGTGGGTTGCCTGTCTCAGCATCAGTGTATTCCTATGTCTGTCTGTTCCCTGTCTCAGTATCAGTATATTCCTTGTAGCTGTGTTCTCCCTGTCTCAGAGTCTGTGCATGCCTTGTGTCTGTGTGTTCCCTGTCTCAGTGTAAGTGTAATCCTTGTGTCTATGTGTACCCTGTCTCAATGTCAGTGTATTCCTTCTGTCTTTGTTTTCCCTGTCTCAGCGTCAGTGTATTCCTTGTGTTTGTGTTTTCCCTGCCTCAGTGTCAGTGTATTCCCTGTATCTGTGCTCTCCCTGTCTCAGTGGCAGTATATTCCCTGTCTTTGTTTTCCCTGTGTTAGTTTCAGTGTATTCTCTGTGTCTGTGTTCTTCCCGTCTCAGTTTTAGTGCATTTGCTGTGTCTGTGCTTTTCCTGTCTCTGTGGCTGTGTTTTCTCTGACCGGTGGGGCCTCTACAGTCACTCACTTATCAGGCTCCTGAAAGGTCAGTAAGTCTTGGGCAGTCAGTCACATGTGATGCCTATGTCTCAGAGAGGCTACCAGATTTAACCTGTCTAAATACTTATAAGGTCCCAAAGGCGAGACCTATTGGCTATGCCAATGCTTGTTTGCATTTTTTTCTGGCTCCCCTTACCGGCAATGAGTGGAACTAAAGTTATCTGCTGTAAATATCCTGAAAATATGGCATGAATTCTGCCTTCCCTACTTTCACTTTCCTTTTCTCACCGCCTGCATGCTGTAATTGAGGTTTACAGTTAGCGCCCCTACCATCGGCGCTCAGCCAGGGGCTGGAGGGGTGGGCATGTTCTCCACGCAGGCTGTAATGTGAGCCAGCTTGAATTGCATTGATTTCATCTGCAGAGTGTTTTAAACATCAGCAGCTTGTGAGTTGCTAAGGTGCGCGTTGTAGTCTTTTAAACTCCCGCAGTCCAAGCAATCTATTCAGACGTGTGGCCTGATCTCCACTACATTGGTTCACGTTCCGAAACTGCCTGGGAACATTGTTTCTGGCCTAAGCCAATTTGCCAAATCCTCCGTATTTGTTCTATTGATTGTGTTCAGTGCGAGAATTTAGTAGACCTGTCTGTACATGTTTCAAAGGAAGCGGGTGATGTATAAGAAAAGTGGCACCCAAAGAAAGATGGATTGCTTGTACTTGCAGGGATTACTAGCCCGTGCAGTCAGGTCACACCAGGGATTGTTGGCCAGCAGCGGATTGTTAGGGATGGGGGTGCTGTCCACGTACAAGCAAAACTATGTTTGTGATTGTTTCCGATATGAACAAAGCATAAAACTTTAACTCCTTAAGACGTTTGTTGCAATAGTTAATTTCAACCTAATTTATTAGTTATTAGTGAGCAGCGGTCTTGAAGTCGATTTAAGCATTCAATACTTTGGTGCTGGTAACAGCTGTGGTTTATTCATGTCATGTCTTTACAGCACCAGGAATCAACTGTCCCCGAACTCAAACATGTATATTCCAAACAGAAATATGGAATGTAACGTGACTGAACATTTCCTAAGCATCATTTTACTACACATTTATTTGTCACATTTTACATAAACTTTAGACTTAAGTTATCTTCACTTTCCCCTTTACCTAAACTATACACTTACATTGTCTAAAGAGTTAACGCAACAATTAAACAAATAAAAACACTTATAGTGAATGAACATTACAAAACCCCACAAAGAGCACATGATATAATAACTGTGTCTTCTTCACATTAAAGACTAACTGATTACAGGGACTCGAAGTATGAAACCTCACAGGTTTACTTATTAATCTTTTCTCTCCGGTATTGCATTGATGAACTCCCAACTGTTTTGGTGACACTATGTTCTCGTTATGCTTATCTTGAGGATACTCACTGAGTGAAAGTGAACAAGGGAGGTGAAGTAGACGACCATTCCAGGGCCTGAGTTCAACTTCAGCCCAAGCTGAACTTTCCAAATCATTTCCAAGCAAGCATTCAACAGGGAGGTCTGCACTTACCACAACCTTCTTAGGGCCAGTTACCCCTCCCCAGGAGAAATTAACAACTGCCAGGGAATGGTCTGTCCTGACATTGCTAGCATTGGTCACTTGGTACATTTCACCAAGTATGATCTGCTCAGGGGCTACACGATCTTTTGTCACCATTGTGACACTTGCTCCTGTGTCCCTGAATGCCAAAGCCTCTCTTCCATTAATTAAGGGCTGCTGTCTGTATTTGCCCAGATTACTGGGACTCACATAGGAGGACATATCCATGCCTCCATCACAGAACAGTACAGCCTGAGTTGGAACTCTGACTAGGCCAGAGTCCATCTCAGATCCCAGGGTCAACCCTACTACACCCTTATTTGGAACACCACCACTTGGAGTTGAACTAGGGGGAACAGTTGCCTTGGGGGCAATGGTGGCTGGAGTTGAGTCTTTGGTCTTGGTACAATCACTAGTCCAATGGGTTTTCTGCTTACAGATTTTACACCATGGTTTCTTTTGGCCTTTTCCTTTGTTAGATTGGGACTCCCCACCAGATGCAGATTTTTGGGGCCCTTGAGAAGACTTCTGGTCTTTACCCTTTTCCCCACCCTTATCAGAGCTTTTAGAATCTTGTTCTTAGAGTCACCACCTTGGTTCTGAACCTTCTGCCTCACCCTGGTCCTGACCCACTTGTCTGCCTTCTGACCCAATTCTTGGGGAGAGGTCAGATCAGAGTCCACCAGGTACTGATGCAACAGTTGATTTTGACAGTTGTTAAGGATCTGCTCTCTCATGATCAAATTATACAATCCTTTGAAATCACACACCTTACTGCCAAGTAACCAGCCTTCCAGAGCCTTAGTAGCACAATCAACAAAGTCAACCCAGTCCTGAGTCTGTGCCTTTTGGGTATCTCTGAACTTTAACCTGTATTGTTCAGTGGTTAGGCCAAACCCTTCAATCGGAGCACTCTTCAGGACTTTTTAATTGTCAGCATCCTCTTCTCTTACAGTGAGGAGCTTGTCTCTACCTTTGTTTGCAAAGGAGAGCCACAAGATTGCTGCCCACTGCTCCTGAGGGACCCTCTGCAGTGCAGTTATCCATTTGTGGATGTCATCCCCACTCTGGTAGGGAGGGACAATCTTGTTCAGGTTCCTATGGTCTCTACCTCTAGGGACACTGCTGCTGCCACCATGGGACCCTAGTCCCAATTTCTGTGAAGCTTTCTGAAGCTCCAGGGATTCCCTGTCTAAGGCCAATTGCTCTCTCTTGATTCTGAGCTTAGCTCTCTCAAACTCAAGTAGTTGGCACTTCTACTCATAAGAGGATGCCCGTTTATGAGAAGCAGAGGACCCTATAGAAGTACCAGAATGATTAGATTCCTGAGAAGGAGATCTTGATCTTCTTGGTAGACTATTAACCCTTCCAGGTGGGGTAAAGAGAACCCCACTGGGGTCTCCCTCCTCACCTTCAGGAAGAATTGGATTTTCCAGGTTGGAATCATTTTGATCCCCCTGGCCAGCATCAGAGTCTGGGTCATAGTAGTTTTCACTACCTGGCCTGTCCTCTTCTACTGCCCCACCCAACTTGCCTGCCTCATCAGACCCAGGGGTCTTTCTGAGGTCATCTAACAGCAAAGCCTCTATGAGGCGTTGAGTGCTTGCATGTCTCCCTGTTTTCAGTCTCCTAGAGGTACACATATTTCTCGATTCCTGGAATGTGAGATTGTCATACCTAGTAGGCAAGGAGTCACTGACTTCAGGCCTTGAAGACATTCTAGTGTGGTGTGGTGTATGCACCTACCTACTCTAGTGGGAACTGAAACTCTCTTGAGTTGTAGAAAGGGTGTGCTAAGCCCTTGACACACAACTCTAAGTTCAGTAGAACTTACTGTATTCTAAACTTGATTTATATGTACCTATGTACCTATAGTGGTTTTCAGTTAGTCACTTCAAAGAGTTTATCTGGTAAAGCAATAGCAAGCTTGAATCCAACCGCTGCACACCAATGTGAGAAGTTGGCCTGGCATATGCTGTCCACTAGTTATAGTGGGCACCTTGCACCAGTCCAAACGACCCTTATTAATGATAGGTTTAAAGACAACCTTTATTGAAAGCTATCCTAGTGGTAGCTATGGAGAGCAGCCTTCAGGCTAAGTCTTGAAGGAGTGTAAAGCAGCTTGGTTTACCAGATTATAACCTCTTGAATGACCAAATGAAAGGAGAAGCACACAAGATATATATAAAATATATGTATTTATTTCTAAACACTAACTACTAATCTCTTTATGAGATTAGAGTCCAAGATACACAATATCACAGTAGTAAAACGACAGTAAATAGCACAATATACATTGGGCTCCAGGGGGGGACCAAACCATATATTAAGAAAGTGGTATAAGAACCACGTCTTGACTAGACACAGTGCCTAGAGCACGTAGAATCGCTGGGACCCCAAGGAACCACCCAAGGTAGTGACACAGGAGACCCACGGGGACGTGTGCAGTGTGAGAACACAGCCAGCGAGCGCCGTAGGATTCAATGCGGAAAGTCACGGTTGGAATTTTAAAGATAAAGGACACTTAGGAGAGAACTTTCAGCAAACCCCTTTAGACTTAAGGGGTTCTAGGGCCAACACCCACGGGAGCACCGGAGTCTACTCGAGTTACCTCACCCAGGGAAGCCGGGTGCATAGGTGTCAAAGGGTGTTGGGAATCGTCGTCGTTTTCAATGGCGATCTGCTGCAAAGTGCTGCTGCCGTGAAGAAGAAAAGTGTCCGGGGGGATCCAAGCCTGGATCGAAGATGTGAAGAACCTGAAAGCAGAGGGGACTAGCCAGTGACCAGGAGCGGAGCAATCGAATGCCCACCGATGTCGGGTGCTTCAGGTGTGAAGAGGTGAAGCTTGACTCTGCAGCCACGGGGTCCCGGAGACGTCGACGATGACCAGGAGCCGGATTCAAGCTGTCCCACGAAGGATGTCGAGTGCTGGGGTGTCGGTGATCGGATTGACCACAACAAGCCTTGGCAACAGCAACCCACGCAGGAAGAGAAAAGATGCTTCTGTGCGGACCAGGAAGGTCCTGGGGACTCCCCAAGCGATGGAGAGTCAGGGCACGTCTGGAGCAACCAGGGAAGCCCAATAAAAGTTAGAGTTGCCTTCTTGGGGACCCACAGGTCAACGGACCAGGGATCGCGAAGGGACCTTGAGAGGAATCACAAAATGGTGGCCCACGGAACACTCGTTGAGTGTAGGCCTGCAATCTTCGGTGCAATTACTGCTCGGGGTCAGGGCTACAAGTAACCCAAAGCACAGCCTCAGGGGTCGCCGGAAAGCTGATGCTTCTGCAAATGGTCGCAGTGTCCAGGGGTTCGGGTTGCAGGGTCTCCACGAGGGATACGGGCCTCAGACTTGCTGTGGGCACAGATCGACCTCAGAGACATCAGAAAACCCACCTCCTGTGTGGCAATATTCTTCGGAGTCCGCAGGAGCTTCGGAGATGCCAACCGGTCAGTTGCGTTAAAGGTGCCTGCCTTGCAGGGGAGTAACTCCTTTACTCCAAGGGAGATTATTCAGTCATCCAGCGTAGTGTAGATCGTCGAAGTACTTGGTTTCTGGTAACAGAGTTTAGTCCAGGTATAATCTAAAGTCCTGTAGTCAGGGTTTCCTACTTTATACCCAAGGAAGGGGTGGGACAAACTCTGGGGACCCACCTATGGGAGGGTCAGGAAAGAGGGGTGGCTACACCCATTTCCTTTGTCCAGTTTCGTGCCAGAGCAGGGGCTGTGTGCCCCTGCAACCGGTTTGAGCTGGACTATGCACAGGGACACCAAATGTGCCCCCAGTGCAGACTTCAAAGCACTCTGAGTGCACCCACCCAGCCCCAAAACACTAAAGCCTGTCTGGGAGGTGGTCACACCTCCCTGTGACAGGAAACCTATTGTCCAGGCCTCCCCTGCCGGAGTTTCGTCCAGCAGCAGGAGGGCAGACTCGTGTCTGTGGCTGCAGCATCCATTTTGTGATGCCAGGGTTCTGTTAAGCTGGTAGCGGGTGTACCGGTGATGCCATGTGGTTCCCTCTAGAAGGGAGGAATCATAACTCCCACCCCAGTACTGGGGTGGAGGTATGATTCCAAGGTGTTTGACACCAAACACGACATGTTTCCATGCAGCCATTCTCAAGTTAGCATTTACCGCGGGGTTATAATGCGCTTAAGAGTATATGGTCTGGCTGCATCACAAACAACCCCGGAATGAAGATTCCGAAAGCTGCAGAGGGGCTCTGCTCATGCATGGGCACCCTCTCACACGAAACCCAGCACCCTGCCTTCAGGATTGTTAAGGCCTGCCATAGTGGTGACTGATAGGTTTACATGTGCAGTGATATGGAGAGATATAGGGAACCTATATCTCAGTAAGGGGTGGATACACCACCTTACACAGGCTGCTGTAGCAGACTTGTTGTGTCATTTTTAAAAGGCTTCCCAGGGGTGGCACAATACATGCTGCAGCCCCTGGTAGTTTAGGAAAAACAATGGTCTAGGTGAGGCCTAAAGTGGTCCTCGAGTAGCTACGGCTACTAATTACTAGACGGAGTGTGACTCACTGGAAGTTAAATGTAAACTGAATCCCAACCGGACTCAGTAAGCAATGTATGTGTGGACACAAGCTTTTAGAATGACATCACATTTTATTAACATCATAAAAAGGAGTATCATTCAGTTATTTACAAATAGTTCTGGTGCTCACACATAGACGAGTGGAAGTGCGTGAAGTGAAAGTGCTCTTGTGACAATAAAAACTTTACATCGCATTGAAAACACTATGCAAAACTCCTAATTAAATTAATGCAGTAAAGGAGTTTTGATTGTGAGGTTGACGGCGTTTCGATCTTATTACATTAAGATCATCATCAGGACAATTAGTATGAGCAAGTAGAATTTCCAGATGGATAGTGGTCCAGAAATCGACCGACGGAATCCACGTGGGGCTAGAATTAATGGGAGAGCCCGTAGTTGTTCGAGTAGAGATTTAGGAGCTTGCTCAGAGGCTCTCAGAAGGTGCTGAAGGCTGGGAATCATTCAGGGGGAGTTGGAAAACCGCATGGTGCGCCTGAGTTGGGCGGAGCAGCGTGAGAGGGTCCAGGGCCGTAATGATTATGGTCCGAAGGCATCTGAAGGGGTGAAACTTAATGAAGGATGAATCGTGGAGGCAAGTCACTTAATGACGCCGCTGTTCGCATGGAATCGGGAACGCGGCAGGAAGGTAGGCCTCTGGGGTACCTATGCCCTAGGTACATAGTATACCATATACTAGGGACTCATAAGGGTACCCCAGAATCCAATCTGGAGTGTACCTAAAGTACATGCAATCAATTTAGAGTAGAAAGCAGATAGACTGGGGTCCTGATTAGCAGGGTCTCAGTCTGGCTAAGTCGAAAAACAGTGAAACATCAGCAAAAAGTGGGGGTAACTATAAGAAGCAGATCCTACTCTCCTACATTGGTTCTTTCATTCCACTCAAAAACTGTTTTTCTTGAGTAACGCTTATAGGTTTTCTGTTTTCCTTGAAATTTTTTTTATGAATTTCACTTACTCGCAAACCCCTAGAAACGCAGAAATCTGTTCCTTGTTTTCAGGAATGAATGCATTTCTGATAACATCAACTAACCCCGGTCGTGGTTCCACCCCTTTCTCTGATATTGCATGACCTAGATATTCCATGATTGACCTAGCAAATTGACATTTTTTATTATCTGGGTTAATCCCTGCCTCGTCATATCATTCTAAGACTGTCTGCAATACTTCATCATGCTCTTGGAAATTCTTTGCTGCTCTAAGGATATCATCTTGCAACATGACCCCACCCTTAATACTCTGTAACACCGATTCCATTATACTTTGAAAAACAGATGCAGCTGATGTCAAACAAAAAGGCATCCTCTTAAACTAAAAAAGTACCAACAGGAGACGCAAAAGCTGTAAGGTGTCTGCATGAAGGGTCTAATTCAACCCGGTGATAAGCTGATGGCAAGTCAATCTAACTAAACACCTGTGCACCTGAACATTTTTTGACAATGTCATCAATACGTGGTAATGAATATGAGTCTACCTAATGACTTTGTTTAAACTTCTCAAATCAACGCAGACTATCAGCTCTCTATTTTTTTTCCCAATTACTAATGGGGGTAACCATAACGATGATTCTATGGGTTTCATCACCATATCCATGAACATTTTTTTTAACATTTCAGCCAATTACTCTCTAACACTGAAAGGCATATTCCTCAACTTATGCTTGACTTGTACCACCCCATCTTTCATGCAAATTTTACCTGTCTGGTAGTAGTTGCTCTTTCTTCCCCATTTGCTAGTAAACAATTTCTCAGTAATGATGGTCATTTTGGCACCTGAATCAACAAGTAAATGCAAACTGTTGCCATCCACAACAATCTGTGTATAGATCTACAGCTACTCCAACTCCTCTCCCCCACTTATGACCAACATTACATCTCTTGTCCTCTCCGTTAGTTCACACTAATCATTATCACACTCATTCTCAGTAAGAACATTCACTCTGTTCTTTTTGCTCTGACACACTTTGGCGAAATGTCCTATTTTTCCAAAATTTCGGCAAGTTGCATTTTCACTGGACAAGGATGACCCATAGATGCAGAATTTGGGAAACCACATCAAAAATTAGCATATTTTTGCTTGAAAAATTGATTATTATCTTCCTTAAATGCCTCTTGCTTCTTCCTCTGAGACCCTACTTTCCATGCATTTTGATTTTTAACTCCTATTTTGTGCATGTACGCCTATATTCCCCTTTTTGACCAATTCTTTTGATGTTTTATGTGAAATTTCAATGCTCTTCACAATATCAATCGTCTCTGATAGTGACGGAGTCTTCAAAGTGAGTATCTTTTCTTGGACTTTTTTGTCCCAGCATCTGACAACAATTTGCTCTCTTGTCAATTGAGTGGTGAATTCTACAAATTTATAATCAGCAGCTAGCATGTGTAAGGCTGCTACATACACATCTATTAACTCCTCCTGGTGCTATTCGCAAGCGAAAACTTTGTGCTTGTTGACAATCAAACCTGGTTGAATGTCAAATTGTTTCTCCAATTTCCTTACAGCCTCTTCATACTCATCAAGTTCATTTTCTTTGTCTGAACCATTAAGTACTGGCTGCAAATGCTCGTAGATTGCTTGCACTTCAAAACCTAAATTGTGTTCCAGTAGAAACCTTATCTGTTCAGTACAATATCTATTGCCCCCAATGGCCCCCATAAATTTTGTGAAAGCTCTGAACCAGGTTTTTCAACTGATCAGAGGATCACCTGCCGTTTGCATAAATGGTGGGGGTGCATTAACACTTTGCATGGTTGTTGACTCCATCTTACACACACCACTGGGAACATATAATTTTCAGTACCTAAGTTTGCCCTGCAAATGAAATGAAATCTATACACCTTCGCAAACAATTAATATACTCTCTATAGTGAGTTACTATATTACAACCCTTCATTTACCACAAAGGTGCTGGAGAAGTGTGTGTGTCACTGAAAGTCTATAATGGTGTCTGTTACGTGACACACTGTGTTCCTTTTTGACAGTATGTCACTGTGTGCCTAGTGTCAAATAACTTCATGTTTTGCCCAAGCCACTGAATACAATAGTGTGCATGTTTTCTTTTCTTAGTTTTTTTATACTGTTTTCAGCTATTTGTACCTTGACTGCAGTACGCTGCTCAGCGTGCACCTTGCGTATACAAACATTGTTGTGCTGATCAGTGTTTGCGTCACTGCTGCTTTATGTAATGTCTGCCTTGTTTTCCAAAGATGGTGCCTACGTTGTGCTGCAATGTTGCTGTCTGGATTAGCGTGCGTGTCACTGTCTTTTCCAGCAGTGTGAAACCCATGTTGCGCCGTGCATTCCTTCACGCATGCAGCGCACGCAGACTGTGCCACAAGCGGTCCCCTAGCGAATTAGGTGTGGCGTAAGCCTGAAAGCGGGTTCGAAGTGGCGCGTGGGCCGTAAGTGTCAGTAATGGTAAAAGTGTCAATAACCACTCTGCACAGAAATGTCTAATCATGCCGCTTCATGCTGCTGCCGCCTAACTGCAAACTCCAACTAATGGCCAACTGCCTGTCACAATTTCATTGTATTGGTGGTGATGCACTTCCCAAACATCGCTTTACTAAGCGCCTCCTTCTAAACAGCGCTTGAACACAAAAGTGTTCACATACCTTGGTACACAGATTTGTCCAACACAGATTACCTTGACCCAAACTACACCGCTGTTGATGCTGGTATCCCTGTAGCTTCGGACCTTGTTTTCCTTTTTTTTTGCATGGCCCGGTGTTTTTTGCAGTGGCAGATGGGTTCAATAAAAATTGTCGCCAAATTGTAGAAGCTGATTAATCACTCAATCCTTTGGTGTTGGTAACAGCTATGGGTTATTCATGTCATGTCTTAGCAGCTCAAGGAATCAACTGTACCCCCCCTCCCCCAACTCAAACATGTACTTTCCAAAAAGAAATATGGAATCTAACATGAATGAGCATTCCTAAGCATCATGTGACTACATCACCACAACCGGCCTACCATAAGTAACCCCCCTATAGTAGGTAGCAAAGATACACATTTTCTCAAAATGGATATATATTTGAATTGTTAGCATTTTTTATTTGTATCATTTATTAGAAAATTGCCCCATTTCTTGCGCCTGTTCTGCCAGGAGTATGCTGAGCTTGGCATGCCTTAAGAAGCTCACCCATCCAATACAGGCATTCCTGTCCGGGTCACAAAGGTTTTCACAACATTCTGAGTACTCACAGATTGTATGTGAAGCCTGTGGCTTAAAGCAAAAAGATGAGTCCCCCTGCAGAATGTGATAAGGGGATCCCTCAGTCTTCCGTATCTCACAGACACTCATTGTCCTTGGCTCAATGGGGCTCCTCCTGAAAGGCTGGTGGGCCCTCTGGCAGACTGGCCCCCTCTGTGCCGAAGGGGCCGCATGGGCCTGTATTACACCCCTAATATGGAGTAGAATAATGTTTCTGAGATCCAATTGGTCTTATTAACTTACAGTGGTGTAGCAATAATGCCATGGGCCCTAGAGCAAGCAAGGAAATGCCCCCGACTTCATGGCTGATAATATAGAAAAACTCCATAATATTAATGAGCAGGATGCAATGGGCCTCACTGTCCACAGGGCCTTAAGGCCACTGCACGTGATGCATCATGAGAGCTACGCCTCTGTGAACTGACAGAACTTATGGACACATTGTAAAACATGTGAATTTCAGATCAAACCCGTAAACGTTTAAATGAAAAACCTAAGAAATGTGCTAAGGTTTACAGGTTAAATGCTTGAGCTTCATTCTTTCACATCCTAAATGTGTACCTAGTGTTCACCGACTACTTGTTTGAGTGCAAGTTGAGGAACTTACAGGTGAGAGGAAGCCCCTGAGGATGTTGAACCTAGCCCTTCTGAATTAAACACAGTGGAGAGGCAAGTAATGGTTACATGAAAAGGAGTGGATGTGTATTTTGGACGTTAAGAGCGTCGACATCTGTCTTTTTAGTGCCCTGAAGTTGTTCATGGTCAACGAAATGTGTTCACAATGAGCAATAATATGAATACAAATATGGAATCATTAAAGGATGTTCTTTAATCACAAGTTGGTCTGATATGCATTGCTTGTTACAAGTTGTATTGGATTTGTGGACTTTGATATTAATTCTGAGGAGGGTGCTGAGTATTATTGTGTAATTTAGTTGATGAGGACAGTTGTGTCCCTGCTGGCTCAGAGCATAGGGGATCGATCTGACTCATCCACCTCAATAAAGATAAAAAATGTGTTCTACAATGAAATAATATTGATATACTCTATATCCGCTTGCTACCCCACTTGCCAATTGTTAATTATTTGTCATCTTCACAGCTAAATTCGGTTCCTTGTGAATCAGGGAGACTGGCTAAATTAGAGTAATTGAAATATCGAAAGTTCAATTTGCTTGACACATGAAATCAAATCTTGTATTGTACAGATATTTAGTACTTAGTAAAGAGAAGCATATTGGTCTTTACCACAGGCATACATATGGAGCTGATGTTTGAGGAAATACCACTCTGTTAGACCTGTCATCCTTGGTGTGGTCTTCCCTTAAACGTTTTGCCTTCACCCCGTCCTGTTTTCTGAATGTTTTTGTGCTGGCATTAGAACTCTGTGCACTTTACCACTGCTAACCAGAGCTAAAGTGCTTTCTCCATAAAGCATGGTACAGTTGGCTTACACCTGACTGTCCTATTTAATTTACCTATAAGTACCTATTATATGAGACTACATGTACCTGGTGCCTGTAAATTAAATGCTACTAGTTGGCCTGCAGCACTTGTGTCAACCACTTAAGTCACATTTTAACATGTCTCAGGCCTACCACTTCAGCCTATAATGCAGTTTTAAAACTGCCAATTCACCCCAATGATAGGCCCTAAACCACCCATAGGGCAGGGTGTTCTGTAGTCAAAGCTCTAGGGCATGTGTTTTTAAGTTTTACATGTCCTGGTAATGAACAACTCCTAAATTCGTTTTTCACTACTTTAAGCCTATCACTCCCATTGGATAACATTGGGCTATCTTACTTCATTTAATAACTGCTAACTTTTGATTGGGGACAGATAGGATTGTCAAGTTTGGACCCAAATAATTTGTAATTTAAAATCCTCTTTAATTGCAAAGTTGGATTTTAAGTGACAGTTCTTAAAATGCCACATTTAGAAAGTTGTGTTTTTCTTGTTCTAACCATCTGGAGCCTGCTGCCTGTGTCCTGGATCACATGACTGTAAATAGGTTGGCAGTTGGCCTTTGTGTTTCTTCCCAGACAGTGAGACAAAGGGAAACTAGGTGTTGGCAGGATGCGCCATCCTGCCTGAATGGGCTGGGCAAAGCTGTTCCCTGCTGTAATTACATTTCAAAGGGCTGCCTCCAGCACACACACAAAGGGACCTCCAGTTAAATGATACTTTATTTAGACAGTCAAGTCCACCAAAGTAAAAACTGCATAAAAGCAATAATTAACATTTATACAAAATGAAAAAAGCACTTCATAAATGAGGCAGTCAATTCATAAAATGATTGAGCCTTCAATTGGACATGACGTGAAAGTGCAAATAGATGAGTAACAGAATTCTCGGTTGTTTTAACAACAGAAATGCAACATTATACTAGAGGCAGCTAGGTTAAATCTTGTATATTGTGCTCTACACAATTACATGCTAGAATGCCTCACCACATATATTTTAGTTATTACATTTGGATTTGTGGGTTAACACAGTTCGAGGCTTGGGGCAGAGCCGAGGGGTCAGTTACTGAAGTGCTGCATGCTGTTTCTGACCTGGCGCAATGTTTGTTGAAAGTGCATTAGCTTGTTGTCTAAAACTGCATCGGCAAGTGAAATAAGAGTTCATATGGTTAACAGATCTAAAAGCCTAAAGATTGGGCTTGTGCTAGAATCGAAAGTGCCTTGTGCTAAAATGTGAGAGGTGCCCGGTGATTGCTATAACGACATTACAAACGACTGATAGCCTTACCTGGGCGAATGTCTGGCGGGGGGGAGGGGATAAAACAGGGGGTAGGATATGTAGATTTTCGAAGGGGTTATGGACAAATATAACTAGAGACCGCAACGAGCTGGCCGAACTCACCTAGCAGTTAACCTGTAAGGCCTTATCATTGGCAAAGAAGTACGGGGGCTTACACACCCAAAGTCATGAAGTAATTTCATGCCAGAGACATATTCTGTGTTTATCATCGTGTGAACCTAGGCGGGGTTGGAGGTGAAGTGTTAAGGACAAAAGTGCTTTGTGCTGCAGTTTTGAATTTCCTGAATAATTACTATGGCGGGGTTACACAAGCCTGATAGCGTTACCTATGTCAGGGCACCGGTGAAGGAAGGATAAACGGTTAGGATAGATAGAGGTCGGAGTAAAAAATAATGGGTGGGTGCAGTTTGTCTGCGCCCTACTGGCCTAAGTTATCTAGCAGCCTGCCCATGGTGTATTAACGCTATCAAAGCGTATGTGGGCCTACACACCCAGGGTCATGAGACAGAAATCATACCAAAGACAAATACTATAAACAACATCATACAACAATGAGAAGGTTGGGGATAAGGTTAAATCTCTTAACATTTTGTCCGCTTTGGGCAGGAATTTTATCATCCCAGAGATTGCTTGAGGGTGAGGATCATTCAGGAGGAAGTCGACCGCTGTGTGTATTGTTTGAAATTCCTTGTTTAATTAGTAGGTGATGAAGAACATTTCTGCTATCGTTGGTTGGCACAGGGCAGATGCAGAGCAGGTGGGGTGAGAACTCATATAACAGTCTACATAGGCGGCACTTACTAGTGGGAGAGAGGGTCGACCAATGGCGGGAGGAGGTCTAATGAGGAGAAGTTGCCCATTCTGATAGAGCAGAACTTGATTTTGTGGTGCAAGGAGAAAGTGTCAGCGACTTATTTTTGCACTCCTCTTTTGATTTAGCTCCTCAAAATGAGGTCCGTGAGCTTTCTGCCCGTGAAGGTATGGCAGTTCTGTTAGAAGGATTCTTTATATAGCGCTTTGTTTAACGTGATATTTACGTACTCATGGGGGAGATTTGGGTTGCAACAGGCTGCTGTGGTTTTGAGCTCCAAGTCTTTTACAAAAGCAAAGAGACCTGATACCACTCTTTTGTCACCCCTGACTAGTTGGAGCCTTGGCAGCAAAGGGAAGAACTTTACAAACCAGATGTGGGGGTAGCCAGGATGTTAACCCATTTCAAAGGCTGGCACCAGATATAAATATTAGACCTCCTGAACTACTTCTTTGGCACACTCCTGGACCTGTGGAAGACTTCAGAAGGATAGCCTGGACCCCCCCCCCACTCCCCACCAAGGACTGCAGTGCTGCTACCAGAGGGCTACCCTGCTACTTTAAGGGCGAACTCGATGCTTGAAGGAGAACTGGACCACCTCCTTGAACCCAGTACCACCAGAAGTGAATCCAAATGCTAGTTGGCTGGCTTCCTGTGTGAGCTTCAGGAACATAACAAGCTCCAGAGACCTTGAAAGTGGTATTACAGGTTCTGCTCCTGCCTAACCCTAAAAATTGGAACTTGAATTATTTTCACCAAAAAGCGCCTGGAGAACTGATAAAAGGCCAGGACCTACCTGCTAACCGAACTGCCCAGGGTGCATCATCGATCGTCCTGAGTTGTTCGTAGATCCCTTATCTTCTTCTCGACAGCAGAAAATCCTCTTCAGCAGGACCTCTCAGCGAAGGCATCCGGCTTCATAGAGCCTTCTTCGGCTACCACCTGCAGCTTTGTCCCGGTGGAGGTTTTCAACTTCCAAAACGTTGTCTAAGTCCAAAAGTAAAAATCTTCACCATGCCGGACAGCGATAGGCTCCCCATAGAAGACGACATTGTCCTCGGTCTGCTTGGAGCTTTTTACCTCCATGGTCGGCAGCTTCAATGAGACCTTGTCCAGCGCCCATTGGCGACAACTCCACCTTGGTCACAGCCTGCTGCTCATTGGAACCCTTCCTTCTGGCATTCTCCTCAAAATTTCTTCTAAGTTCGAAGGTAAGTCTAGAACAGGCTTAATCCACCTTGTGTAGTTGAACTGCGTTCCATCGCTGTAAGCCTTAACTTTTGTCTTTGCCCTGGTCTCAGGCAACCAGATGCTCACGGTTGGTGCTTTGATCTTTTATGTGCTATTTTTCACTAAAAGCTTTAAACATCTCAACTCTGTTTGTACTGTTTTGATTTAATTCGTTTTTGTCATTTTATTAATAAAAATATTCTCTATTTTTCTTGCGTTGGGCCTTCACTTTATTACTGTTTGAGTGCTGCATAAATACTTAACACGGTGCCTCTTAGTTAAACCTGACTGCTTTTGGGCCGAGCTACCAGAGGGTTAAACACAGGTTAATTTAGTGACTTTTGTGGTTCAAGCTGACCGGGATTATAGTTGTTGCTTCAGTACGGTTTTCACCACACTCAATCAAAAACCCAATTTCTTACACACTCCTATAAACATTCTATGTCTTGGTTTGACAATCCGGTTTCTAATATATTGGGCTCTAATGAAGTGTACCTTTATGTTCTTTGTTGTCCAGAACGACCTCCTAAGTGTATAAATATGTCTGCCAGAGTGGTTTCTTTTTTTTCTTTCTTTTTTTTACTTTGTTAGTGGTGCGTAACTAGATCCCTCATTGAGTTGGTGGCTACCTGAATTTCGGTAATTTGGATGATATAATGTAAAACGGAAGTATTTCCAAAAGTCGCTGTATCTCTGAAAAACATGGATACATTCTTCTGGCCTGGCTTGAAGGACTGATTACATGATATATTGGATCTTCTAGACCTAGAGATCATATCAGCACCTCACTACTTCTGAAGTTGTTACGCGTCCTTTTGTTCCTTCCCTGGGCTCTGCAAGGCACTTCCATGCCAATTGCGTGCAAGTGAGATAATGCCACCAGCCCTCAGTTTCACTGCTCATTTGGATTCCATTTCCACATCTGCTTTTTGGAAGTGAAGGATATTGAAAACCAGGCTTACCCAGAGGACAACTGGGTCTGTAAAGCTGACTCAACTTCATACATCGGTTACTGGAGCCCTGTCTTTTTGATCCTCAAGACAACCCATTTTGATTTTGACACTATATCTAAATGGTTATCTTTTGAAAAAAATGACTGAGGCCATAGAGTCCAATACTCTCATTATTGATATTGTTTTTTTTTTCTTTGTCACAAATATGGTGGGCTAAAAAGGGTCTTTTCAGTCTCGCTTAATTGACATATGTTATCGTACTGATGTTGAAGTATGTGCTTAATTTCTCACCAATAACAATAATACTTGTGAAAATTACTTATTTCTGTGAGTGCATTTTTGTCATTTCATTTTTCTGCCACGTAAAGACGTATGAATTTAATGTCTATTGGTGTGGAAAATCGGCCACACATCCGCGATTAAAAACAAAGGGCTTCGTGGTGGATTGGGGCGTCTCTCATTGTGTTAGTAACCTCTTTATAAAACAGCTGCGCTCAGATTGACCATATGAGATGACGTCGGAGGAGCTTTAAATTGCCTCGCAGTGCCCCACCTTGGAGATAAAATTCCTGGGCAGCATCAGGCGGTAGCATGGCTCGGCATGTGAATCATATGAGAGGCCTGGCCTGTCAGCGCTGCCTTGTATGCCAAAGCTCTGCCTCGATTTAACAATCCCCGACAAGACAGTCCATGATAGCATTACCGCTAAGCACTACAAGTGGATTGGGGTGAGCACGAGACTTCTGTGAATCTTACAGACCCTTGCACAGCCTGAACAGATACATGTGTTCAGCATCGATTTGCTGGACTTATTTGGTGAGCACGTTGAGGAATGCTCTGCCGGTCGTCTCGTGCAAGGGAAGCTTAAGCGCGTGGATTTTCTCAGAATGCTATTTCCGTTCCACGCGGCAGCACCTGCCACCACAGACCCTCAAGCAGCGATTTGAGATTGAGTCAGGTAGCGCGCGCCTCTCCAACAGGGGGGAGATCATCTAGTTAGAACACGTGTAACACATTGCCCCTCATGTGAGGAAGCCGAGTGGATGGTGTGTTCACAGAAGACTAAAAGCATTACCCATTTCATCCCACAGGCATGCGGAGAGAATGTAGTCTAACAAGCGCATATCAAAATCCGCCTGTCAAGCAATGGCCTGAATTTGGGGAAAAAAAGCCTGAGGCACTGATGAGCAAAATGCAAGGCCTTAAAAAACGCAGCTTGAATGGACTGCGAAGAACGGAAGGTACAAACAGCACAGCCTGTTAAAAGCTCATCAGACCACCTGTATATAGTTCATGTTGGCGTCCTTTTTATTTTTATTTGTTCCCTCTTCGGCTCATCTGATTTCGTTTTATTGTTTTTTTTTATTTTGTTGGAAATCAACAAAATAAGCTTCCATTAACCACATTTATTGTTCTCAGTAGAAATCGTGTATATTATGTATGCACAAAAGTATACTTAACACTGGGTTTTATATCAAATATATGATTTATTATTTGTATCAAATATCTCTTCAAATAATATAAATTGATGTATATGTTTACAGACATATTTGTTAATTTGGGAACCACTTTAAATTTATCAGCACACCTTATTCAAATTACTTCCATTCATCCCCACATTCTGTCTCTAGATTCTTGTTGCAAACATCCATTTATCCTTAGTGAGTAATATTCCATCACAGATTACATACACAGTGTTAATAGTAATCTTCAGCTCTTTAGTGGACGCAGCATTCGGTTGCCCACTGGGTGTTTGCTCCACATCTTCAGGACAAACATGCATTCATACAGCCGCATGACACTGATGCATGACAAAGGATGAAATCTTTAGTTACTGATTCACTACAAAACAATACGAATAGAATACAGCAATACTCCAGTGTACTACTGTAAGAAATAGCATTATTTGGGGTGGACGAGTGACCACTTCAAGCAGTAATCACAACCTTTGTCGGGGTGAACCCTCCAAGCCACTAAATTAATCCGATTTCACCCACTGCTTGCTGTGGCACAGAGCAGACAGATTTACATTGTGACAGTACTAAAACAGTTTTAAAATCAAAATACAATACAATGAAAATTTCAAAATGAATTGGAAAATAGTGTATTTTGGAAATAGTGCCAAATGGCACAAAGTGCCGGTGATTGTCCATGATTATAGCACACTTGGAGCTAGGCACAATTTCAGACTGAGCCTGGGTCAGATACACATACCCCAACCAGTTTCATCCCGGTCAAAGGACATAGTCTGAGTCCCAATCCGCCACAGGACAAACGCTGGGTCCCTCAGCAGCCAGATAGTGGATACACAAGAATTGCCTTGGCTTACTGTTCTCTCCCTTTAAAGTGTGCCCCAAGTTTTACATGTTGTTCAACAGATCTGTCAAGCAGGAATTGAGACTGTAGAGTCAAAAAAGATGCCCACAAGCCCCACCCTGCCTATTTTATGGAGTTTGGAGGAGTTCTCTCTGCCCATTCAGGTCAGCCTATTGTTTGCTCCTGTGAGTCATTTCTTCCCTTTTTCACACCTATTTAAGGCTAATCACTGGCAGGGTTACTGCTGGAGGGCTAATGCAAATTAGCCTCCATGACCATCAGTCAGGAAAAAGGTAACTTTCTAAAAGTTACTTCTTAATATGAATTAAAAATCTGACTTGAATATTGATTTGTTTTTTTAATGGCTATTAAAATTAGTTTTTTAATTATTTTTCTAGATGGCCGTACTCTTGAGATGCAGTATTCATGTTTAATATTGCTTCCCAGTATTTGTCTAGGGGCCAGCCAGCCTTCCTACAGTGAGAATAGCTTTTGAGTGCTAATCACTGTAAAGGAATGTTAACTTTAAATTTCTACTTGTCCTACTTTCAAATGCCATGCACCCTGCCTTGTGCGGGACAAGCCCTACACAAGGGAGACTTGTTAATATTTAAAAGAAAGGTTTGTACCTATCAAAAAGGATTTATTTTGACAGGTCGCAGTGCATGGTTAACACTGTTACAGTTAAGCTACAGTGGTAGACTTAAAGCCATTTTTGCTTTGCCATTAAAGTGGATGGCACAATAGCTGCCCCAGTCAACTAGTGGCATTTAACTTCCTGGTTCTGGGTGCATTTTTACCATATTGTAGGAACTTATTGGAAAGTTAAATATGCCAATAAGGAGTATGTCAATTCAACCATGTGTAAAGGGGGAGCATAGGCACTTTACTACTGGTTAGCAGGGGCAAAGTGCAGAACGTTCTAAAGTCAGCAAAAATATAGGATCCAGCAAAAGGGGAAAGATCTAAGGTGACCACACAGTAAATGTGAATTTCCTGCAACTACATACAGAAATATTATTCCCTAACTTGACAGGATCTACACCTTATTCACTTCTTTACTCATTCTTGCCCCTAGGATCTATTTATTTCAGCAATATTGATTGGTTGATTTATTTGATCATCTGTAATGTGCGTTTTTACTCATGAGGGCGTCCTGTTACTGGAAAATTATGCATAATGGAGTGCTAGGAACCTAGAACAAGGGGAAATCAGCAAATGTGTACATAGTTGTTTGCGAAAGAAACTAACTGACCAAATGAAGTGGAGAGTGAGTGGAAGAGCATTTGAAGGACCTCCTCCCAAGCCTGGAACATCTAATGCTAGAAATATAAACAAAATTAAATGCAAGTAATGCAAAACATGGTAATGTACAAATATGCTCTATTGGTAAGAGGACCAGAGTGGTATAGAGCACAATGACACACACAGAGCATGTTTTTCATTGGGCATCCAATGTTGAGAACGTATATGAGACAAAATATGAAAATGCTTTTTAATATTTAAAGCATGACCTCCAGTACAGTTCTGAATAGTTGGAAGACGTTATTTGAGATATTTATTTAAACTTAGAAAGATGGAATTACAGTAGTTGAGCCAAGTGGGGGTGGTGATCTGAACCACAGTTTTAGGGCAACAGAAAGGAAGAAAAAGTGGATTTTTTTTTTTTTTACTTTAAGAAAAAAAGAAGTGTACTGGTATGTTCCTGAAAGGGAAAGCTAGTGTCAAAAATAAACCCAAGGTTGCAAGCTGAAAAAGGGAGGAGGTGCTGAGCAAAACTCCGGAGGTCACCATTTAGTGTTCCATATAGATGAGGTGCCAAAGACTAGTATCTAAGTTTTTTTTGTAGTCAGACGGACTGGGTTGTTGTTCTGCCAGTACGGGGTGACAGGCAAGTTTAAATGGAGACAGGAGGGATGAGATGTCGCACCCTCCTGTCTCATAAAAAGTTGTGCATCATCAGCGTAAGAAAAAGAAAGTAAGATAAAGGGAACATATTACAGATTCAAGAGGTGCTAGATATGTAGGTGAAAAATAGTTGTGCTAAGAGAAAACCCTTGGAAAATACCACATTGAGTATTCCGGTCATTTTAAACAGGACTATGGAGACAGATTGAATAGCTCCCCACCCCAGCCTCCATTAGATATGAGTTCAGGATAGGGTGAGAAATTGTGTCAAAGTCTGTGGAAAGTTTTAGAGGGATTGAGGCTGCTTCATTTCCAGAGTCCAGACGCATTTGGATTTTATTTAAGACTTGGACTAAAACAGTCTTCGTTCCAAAAGAAGGGTGAAAGCCCGATTAATGATGATCTAGGCAGTGATGAGATTAAGTGAATGAGGATAAGTGGGAGTTGACTAAGAGTTGTTGATTTTTATTAGCTGCCGGGAAATAGAGGTTGGGTTGATGATTAGCTAAACAAAGTTGAGTCTTCGTGACTATGGGAGTCCACAGTTTCAAATAGTTAAGGGAGCAAACATCTAGTGGACAGCCAGAGTACAATGATTTTAGTTTTACTATGGCTGTGTCTACGTCCATAGGAAGAAAGGAGGTGAAAGTGCAAAAATTAGATGAAGAAATAGTACTGAAGGAGGAAGACAAAGGATTACTGGATGGTGAAAAGGTCTGAAATAAATCTGTAACTTTGTCTATGTCGTAATTCCGATGGCGGTGCCTGCCTCAGACTTCTGCCATTCTGTACTTCGAATCCGACCGCCGCCCCATCGGGATCACTGATCTTGGCGGAGGCAGCGGTCTTCCACCGACCGCTGTGGTTCCGACTGCCGGTATTGTAATCCGGCGGTCGGACCGAGGGGCTGTCGGCAGTCGGACCACCAACGACAGCCTGTTGGTGGCGGTCTGCCCAAAATCATAATCAGCCCCTAAGTCTAAAGTGTGACCTTTTTTAAAGGTTTGGACCCTTTATATGTTTAACAAGATTGAAATTCTAATAGATTTTTAACAATAGTTTGGTGTTTGTATCTGCAGGGATTATCAACTTAAAGACTGAAATCGCCTAGCATGTGAACATGATTGGCATGAAAATGCAGAGGGGATATATACTCCAAAGGCACATGAGCAAAGTTGCCTTTATGAATAAGGGACTGGTAGGTTAACAAAGATTTAATGGTAGAGTGAGGAGTAACAGTGATGGAGAAAAACATGAACTAAGTATCTGTGAAATTCGGTATGAAATATCTTTGATGTTATTAGTCGATTTATAAATAACTGCAAGGATGCCACATTTCATTAATGGGTAATTGCGATAAATGGTTTTATGGTCGGGAGTAATAGCTGAGATCAATGTGATTAAGCCTCGCTTCAGTTATGAAAGCAGTGTCTGAGTTTGTCAATCAAATAATCATAACTTTTTTTTACTACGTTTGGCAGCAGATTTTGCAAGAGTTAGGATACAGCTGTTTATCATGGCGGGAAAGATGAATGCTTTTACTGGTCAGAAGAGCTTGTGGGGAGAGCAGTGAAGAATGCACTGAATGTCTATCAGCACTGGCACAACGAATGGTATTGCAGACCTTGGTGATATCCAGAATAGACTACTGAAACGTTCTATATCTGGTTGTGGCTAACTTTCTTCTCAAATGGCATCAAATTGTTCAAAATGTGGCAGCCCATATACTACTTCGTCCACCTAGGCACACTTGTACAGCCAGCTTGCTCTGTACCTTGCACTGGCTGCCTATTGAGCAACGGGTCCAATTTAAGACCATGTGCTTTATGCATAAGTGCCTTGCTAATACAGGGCTGATGTACCTAAGATCTTTGGTTCCCAAATACGCTCCTAACCGCGCTCTGTCCTCAAGCCATTTAGACCTGGCAGTAATTCCCAGGATTAGGAAATCTCAACGGGGCAGTCGGTCTTTCGTGTATCTTGGCTCTAAATTGTGGAATGGTCTGCCACCTTCACTGAGAGCTTGTAATTCGCTCACAGTGTTTCGGAAGAAACTGAAGACCTGGCTGTTTCCCAGCAGCGACTGCTCCCCTGGGGTGAATGTGCGTCGCCCCCCTAAACACCCAAACTCCCTCCCCACCAGCAGTGAGGCACCAGTGAATAATAAAAAAATAATAGAGAGGTGGATGCCGTTTCCTTACTCAGTGTGCCCTGTGGGCGGAGTTAACATTAAGGCAGTGCATTGCCAATACTAGTGACTGGCAATGCAGCCTCGACTAAGTCCACTGCACATGTCAGGTTGGACGGGTCTCGGACAGCAACCAAGCCGACATGTGCGCTTTAGGCCTCAAATACATGTTCTGTTAGGGAGCCGGGTGGGATACAGCCCTGGTCTCCTTTGAAGCGTGTGGTTTATATGACCCAACCAATCATTGCTTTGCTGTCTTGCAGTTTTTAATATAAAATGCATGAGAGCAAAGTCTGGATTGGTGCAGGGCAGGGGTGCTTACAATACAGCGCGGGGTGGGACGATTAAAAGGCATTACAAACCACTTTAAATTCAGCGTGATTGATCATGCTTCCAGCATGTTGATTCAATGACTATGCTTTTCCCATCATGCACAGCGCTAGTTACAGCGTTGTGCATGAAGGGAGTGGAGAGGAGTAGTCGCCTTTTGTGAGATACGTCCTGCAGGCCCATATTCCACGTACGTCGTAACAGGCCTGCTTGCTGTCTGTGGCTATCCAGGTCTGTGCTTGGAGGACTCTGCTCCGCACTGGTAGTGAAACTTTCTCTTGATGTGCCCTCATACCCTTATGTCGCTGTTTTCATTCCCTTGCCTTTTTCTCCAGTCAGTATAACTATAACGCATACAAATAAGACAACGTTTGTGTCATACAGGTTTTTTCACTCACACTAAGTGACAATGTCAGCAAACAGTGAAAGCATGTAGCGCTTCCAGCATGCCTCCTACAGCGCTTCAGGAAGATGTTGAGGGATTATTTTTTAAGAAATCAAAGCACTGCACAGCGGAAGGATACCAGAGGAGCAACAGCTGGGAGGAATGGTAATGGAGGGAAGGTTAATGAGCAGCACAGAGGTAGATTACATTGAGAAAGAATTGCTTGGAGACAGAAGCAGAGTGACAGATTACAGTGAGGATGGATAGCAGAAGAGCAATAACTGGGAGGAAGGGTACTGGACAGAAAGGTTAGCTGCATAGCACAGAGATAGAATGCATTGAGAAATAATTGAGTGGAGACAGAAGCATAGACTGAAGAGAGAATGGATGGCAGAAGAGAGGAGAGACAGGAAAAGAGGAAGGTCAGAACGCGAAAGACTGTGGATAGGAGAGCAGTATTACGAAACGGCATAGATGGCGAATAGTACAGGAGAGACATTCAGCAGAGAGGAATAACGGAAATAACAGTGAAACACTGCAGGTAGGGAAGAACAGTAGCAGAGGAAAGACACAAGAAGGAGTTGCAAGAGATGAAGGCTCTGCAGAAAGGAAGGGTAGCAGAGTTAAGACCAAGAGACAGACAAAAGAGAGAAAGTTTAGCCGAAAGACAAACTGCTGAGAGGATTAATAGAATAGACAGACTGAGAAAACCTAGAATAGACCAGTGATACTTAAAGTATGGACCGGGGCCTCATGCGGCCCTCCTGACCTTTACACGTGGCCCTCTCGTTAACTGTGTGACAGAGCTGCTATTTACTCGACTCAGGATTGACAAAAAAAAATTTCATTGAATAGGAAATTTATTTCACGGTTAATTGAAGTTAAAGAAAGGAAATATCTAGTGTGTCCTTCACCAGTTAACTTTAGGAGCACTTTATTTTTTAAAAATTATAAAGTCTATTTAAAATTCGAAAAGTGTATTTAATTGACATGCTCAACTGTATTACCTTAGTACATCAGAGTATATCAGTGCATTGAGAAGTATTTTTTTCTTCTAAAATTTTCAAACATTAATTTATCAACATTAATTCTCTCCCCCCACCCCGCCTCCACCTTGACAGCAATGCCAATTGTGAACCAAGACCCAAGTCAGTTGTTATGTGCAGTCTTTGGGTGGCCTGTTACACGTGAACAACATTGTAGTTTATTAAATCAAACACAGGAGAAGGCTTTGTAAAGCGCACATCCTGAATTCATGTATTTCGAGGTCCTCTTATATGTGATAATGAAGACAATTGAGGGAAAGTGAAATAAAACTATTGCCTTGGATCACACAATTTGGTTAAGTGGGGAAGCTGGGATTAATCCAAGGTTTTCTGGTTTCACATTGTGCAATCCTGCCACCCGATTTATATGCTTCGCTTCCCCTACGCCTACTTTACCACCAATTTCACTCCCCATCACCCCTGAGCACCACCCTGCAGACATCAATGTGGCCCTCGGTCACATCACAGACCAAACTTAATGGGCCCCGGGGAAAGGTTTGTGGGTACCCATGGAATAGACAGACATCAGACACCGATAATAGCAGTAAAGCAATAGAGCCAAATCACCCAGGAGAAGAATGGGGGAAAAATGAAGTTTAATTGATTATGTGCAAATATTTGCAGAAACTTGATTTCTAAACATTGTTTGTACACTATATAGTTTTATCAGTAAAACCGCATGTCATTGGGAAATTTTGTGGCAATTTCAATGGAAAGTCGTTTTATTGCAAATAAGGGTGCTACCACTTCATGCTTTAGGTATGTATTTATTGAAAGTGATAGTTTTTAAATATGATTTGAGAAACATTGCTGCCCCCATCCTGATGACAATGCGGTTAATGAAATAAGATGCAAGTATTCTATATGGAGCAAAAGTTTAGTCTATTAAATCAAATAAAAGTATTTTTGGTACAGCAGACATGTGCGTTTGAAGTTGGATTAAAATATTTGCCCAGGATCACAAAATTTGAAACCAGTTTCTGGGTCAAGAGCATTATAATTAGGTATATGAGTAGATTATTTAAGTCACAAGACCTACAGGTCTAGTAACATTTTTAGGATTTTTCGAAACCTGCATTTGATGTTGTCTCTGTCATTATTCGAAGAGCTTGCTAATATCACAGTTCCTAGAAAGATAAGGTCTGGCGACATTTGCATTAAAAGGCATACATGTCAATGGTTCTGCATAAATCACGGAGTATGGCAGCTTCTGTGAACTTAAATAAGGAAGATGGCGTCCTCCGTGAACTAAGATGGAGTTGTGGCTTATGTAAGATGGAGTGGCTTAAGGGACTTTACGTCACATGGGGGCGAATCCGGCTTGGAGAGAGGTGCAGCCACCTCCTGATAATAATGAACCTGGCTCTGGGCTCCCTGGGGCCGAAATATGGCTTGGGATGGGGGCCCCCACCCCGTCACCTTAAACAATGCAGTCCTGGGCCACCATTATTTCTGATTTTGCAGAAGCCTTGCGGGATCGCTGCAATAATTGGTGATTTTTTTTCCTCTGTATTAAGTCCCAGGAAGGGGAGTGAGCGGGGGAGACCCAAAGGGACATAGGGGGGCATAGTATCCCGAATTTACCCCTTATGTTATTTGTTTTTTTAAACTTCAGAACGGGGGACTAAGTCCCAGAGTCCTGTAATGGCTGCCAGCAACATTTTCTCATGTTGCTGGCAGCCAATCCGAGCTCTCGTGGGAGCAAGGTGGCCCCAGGGAAATAAAGCTCCTTGGACCAATCGGAGCGGTCTAATTTTAAATTGGCGCTCCCACAAGACTCTCTCAAGCCTCTCGCGGACCTAACCGTCCGGATATACAGTTATATTTTTAACCTTAATTGCTCAAAAACTACTGAACGGATTTACACCAAATCACAAAAAAGCACAATCCATGTACCAAGATCTAGCTTCCTGCCATATTTCCATTCAGCAGTTTGTTGTAGCCCTGCCTAAAAAAGTCTATTTAAAATGCATGGGGAGTTTGCATTTTGAGACCCCCATCTTTTCTCAGACCCTGCTTGACGAATCACACCGAAACTGTCCATACACAAACTAGGCAAAAAGAGCGTTTTTTTAAATAGTTTCGTGGCAATTCTTAAAACGGTGCCAAAGTTATTAGCAACTCAAAAAACGCATTTCTTATGGAAACGCTGACCTAACCTTAACTACTCAATGTCGACCTCCACTGGGTAATATATATTTTCACTGTAAAAAACAAAGGTTAAAGGGACATTATAGTTAGGTAAAATATCAGTTAAAACATACAATTTTAAACGAGCAAAATCACTGAAATTTACCAGTTATAGATATCTCAATTAACTATAACTCATGTCCTAAAATAACTATAACTCGCGCCATAGCCATGTACTGCTAATTACATCACAAATTACATCACTCATGGCATCATTGATAACATCCCTGCAACATCTTAAATTGCATCATTGATAACACTGTGCATGGCAGGGGCATGAGTTCTAGTTATTTGTTTTAACTGACTGTCACCTAACTTGAACATCTCTTTAACCTTTTTTTCAGTGAATTTCTAAGGTTTAAAAAAAATGTAAAGTAAGATATTACAATTCCTAGCTATAACATCACTTTAACCTTTTGTTTTTGCAGTGAATTTCTATGGGTTTTTTTAACGTAAAGTAAGATGTCGATTGTCGTGCGGTTGGGTGCATCCTGTGCTCAACTGTGAGCGGCGTGGGGTTGGGCGCAGAGCCTGGCCCTTAGACTTCCTGCAACACCCCAACGTAAAAAAAAAGGTATAAAAAGGAATAAAAATATTATTTATAAAAGGCCCTAGGGCATTATGGGGCACTCCTAAGATGGTGCTCCCAAGCTGGAGCAGTGAATGTGAAATGAGCGGCTACTCCACTCATTATACATTTATCTTGTTCTCTATTTTTTTTATATGGGACGGGGGCATGCAGGCCCCCTCCCCGAGTCTTGTATAGCCCCGGGGGGGCAACATTTATTTTTGGGGTAGGGGCATGCGGCTTCCCCTCTCCCAAGCCTTTCAAGGGATCTGTAAACTCCATCCCCTGGGCAGATTTCTTATTTATTTTTTAAAGGGGCCAAATTTCCTTTTATTGTGGAGAGGGCATGCGCCTCCTTCTTCGAGCCTGTCAAGTGCCCCAGGGACCCCATCCCCCGGGGCAAATTTTTCTTGTTTTGTTTTTGAGGTGGATGACCCTCTCCCCGAGCCTCCTTTGGGCCCCGGGGCACCCATCCCCGAGGACCTATACATTTTTGGTGGGTGGAGGCATGAGGCCCTCCTCCCCTTGCCATCCACTATGCTCAACGGCAGCAGTACCCCAGGAGACACCAAACCACGGGACACTGTTTCTTTGCCTGCAAGATTGTGGGCAGGTAGAACTTAAACTCTTTGCCTGTGCTCCCGCCAGGCCGGGCCAAATAGATGGAGCGGGCTCCCGTTGCACTGCAAATGGTGCAGGCAGGGGAGTGGACAGGGTTCTCGGGAGGCATGCGGCTCACCTGCTGCCCCATGCCCATGAATTGATGGGGATGTCTGGGGTGGGCACCCACAGAAACTTTTCTTTGGCCCTGGGCAATGGGGTCCTTGTGGCCCTCCCCTCACAACTTAATAGGGCCCAAGGGATGGGGTCTCCAGGGCCTGTAAAAAGCTCAGTGGGTGGGCGGCACATGCCCCTCCTCTTATAAATGAAACCAGCCCTCCCCACTTAAAATAGTATGCACCACCCTCCTGGGCCCTGTTTGTTTGCTTAGTGGGAGCCTTGTTTCTAGGGGATTTCTTTTTTCAAGGGATGTTTTAGAGTTTCTTTGCACGTTTCTAATCTGTTCCATACCTGTGCTACTCCATGATGCTGCAGATGTTTCACTTCAGAATACCTCTTCTGCAGATGTCATGCTAGTGTCTGATGAAAGTGGTGCATTCGTAGACACCCTCTTGCATGTCATAAATTCACAGATTGCCAATCTTTTCTGCAGTTTTTAATCGTAGATTGGAAGGGCATTTTTATAATTAACATAAACAGTACCTGTATTAAGCTAGGGAGGTTATAATTAGCTTAATTCTTCATTCGTTATAGTTAGGCTCAGGTTTCAAACCAGTGAAATTCTGCCTTTATAGTTAGTGAGCTAACTATAACTGACGCTCCCACAATGCACTGCTTATGACCTCACATATTGCATCACTCATGACATGGTCAGTGACATCACTCATGACATCTCAAATGGCATCACTGATGACATAATCCACAGAATCTCTTGACGCACCCACTCACACCCCATATAACCTTTCATACACCCACTTCAACTTCCACACTACCATTCTCAAACTCATTCACACACCAATACCAGTGGTTACACAGCCACTCACTGATTCATAGATCAACACACACATCCACTCACTCGCCCATACAGCCACTCATACACCCATTCACTCACTAATACATCCACTGACATATCCACTCATACACCCATAAAGCCATTCACACACTGAGTCAGTCACCCATAGAGCTACTCACACAGCTACTCACTCACCCATATAGTCATTCACATGGCCACTTACCCATACATTTAATCCCAAACTCACTCACTCGTACAGATAAGAGCACATACTCACTCACCTCTACAGTCACTGACACAAGCACACACTCACCCATACAGCCACTCACATTCACTCACCCATACACTCACTTACATACCCCATCACTCACCTATACTGCCTTTCACATACCCAGTTACACACCCATATACCACTGACTTATGCACTCTAACCGACACAGCCATACACTCACTTCCCCGTACAACCTCTCACACACACACGCACTCACTAACCCATAAAGCCACTGTCTCACCCACTCACTCATCCATACAGGCAGTAGCACACCCCCTCACCCACCCACACAGACACTCAGACACCCATAGAGGTACTCAGACTACCATTTACTCTCCCATACAGAAACTCACTTACTCACACACCCATACAGCCACTTAAGCACTAACTGACAGACTGATAGAGACATTCACATAACCAGTCACTCACCTATACATTCACTGACACCTAATCACTCTCATATACCAGTCACGTGCCCACTGAATCATCCAAACAGGCACTCATAACCCACTGATTCACCATTGCACCTTGGTGTGTGTGTGTTGTATATATTTATATATATAACACTCAAACGTTTTAAAAACACTGTCACTGGATTATGTCATGAGTGATGTCATTTGAGATGTCATCAGTGATGTCACTGACCTTGTCATGAGTGATGATATGTGAGGTCATAAGCAGTGCGTTGTGGGTGCGTGAGTTATAGTTAGCTAACTAACTGTAACGGCTGAATTTCACTAGTTTTGTATGACTGAAACCTGAGCCTAACTATAACGTACCTGTAACCTTTGGTTTCTTCAGTGTATATATATGTGTGTGTGTGTGTGTAACGGGGTAGCCACTGTGTAATTAGGGTTACCATTGATAACTTTGCACCCATTTGACGATTCTCCACAAAACATTGCAGACCTATTCCTCTTTCTACATTGGCAGAGTATTCAGAGTTTACCGGAGGATCGTGAAAGGGGTGCAAAGAAAAAATGGAGGTCCCAAAACGCTTTTGGGCACCAATGCATTTCCCATAGACTTTGTACTCGCACATAGCGAGAAAACACATGGACAGATTTGAATGAAATTCTGGTAGGATTACACATTATGATATGCAGAAGATCCTTTTGGGTACTACAGGTAAGTAGGGTAAGTATTTTTTAAGTTTTAAGCTATTTTAACAGTGATATCTATATTCACACATGTTTATATATATATATATATATATATTAATTTTTATATATTTGCATAATTTCATGGTTTTTCGCGTAAGTACCACAGTATATAGCAAATGTGATTGGCTAATGACTCTGTTTACTAAAGTTAAAGGCAGCCATGTTGTTTTTAGATACACTTTGGCTGTGTTCTGTGTTACGCCTTTAGATCTAGGTAAGTATTTGTTTGATATTTTTCCCTATCTATTACCACTAATTGAAGTGCTAATTGGTAGGGAAAAATATTTAGAAGTTTCTTCATATGTTAAAACAAATGTACGGATTACCACGCTACTGCTTCCTTCCGAAGCATAGTAAAAGAAATAAATATGTAAACAAATTAATAATGCACTATATTTTTACCAATATAGTGTACTATAGTGTATTTTCAATTTTTAACATTTTTAAACATGCACCAAAAAATTCTAGGCAGTACCGTGGTAATCACTACAAATTACTGCACTACGTAAAAAAAATGAAAAACAAATGTGCAGTTTTTCCTAAACTGCGGGAAAATATATAGGAATTTATAAATACATTTCTTTACCTATTACCACATTAGTAAAGCGGTAATAAGTGGTGAACAATCATAAAAACTACTACTTAACTATATCTAAGATCGTAACCAAGAACCCAGCGAATTGCAGAATGCAGCCAAACTGTGCTAAAAACTACATGGCCGCCTTTTAGCTTTGGTAAACACTACAATTAGCCAATCACATACTGACTTCTTATACGCATGTACAGTGGTTTACCGCAAACGTACAGTGGCACTATAACTATTTTTTTTTTAAACTTCTAACTGTAACACTACTTACACTATTCATGCATACTCCCAAAATGTACTATTTACTCTTCACAATGTATGTGCCAGACCTATTACATCTACATCTGTTCCCACACTTTCACGCTACGTCTTTTTCAATTACCACACTCCACTCTATGCCACCCCACTCTATGCCACTGCATTCTACTTTATTACGCTCTGCCACTCCACTCTGTCACTGCATTATACGCCCCTCCACACCACTCCACTGTATTCTATTACACTCTACGCCGCTCCATTCTATCACACTCCAGTCTACGCCACTTCACTGTACGCCCCTCACTCTACGCTACTCCATTGTATGCTATTCCATTGTACGGAACTCTACACAGCTCCACTCTACAACACTACATTGTACGCTATTGTACTCTACATCACTCCACTGTACGCCACTGCACTATACACTATTTTGGTGTACACCACTCCATGGTACACCACACCACTCCACTCCATGCCTCTCCACTCTAAAACAATCGACTGTATGCTATTACACTGTACACTACTCCATTCTATGCCACTCCACTCTACTCTACTACTCTTTTCACTATTACACTAAAGGACATTCCACACTGTCTGTATATTTAGACAGGCGCAACAGGGATTAAATTAACCCTGGCTGATACCAATCCTGGGAAATGCATGTATGAGTATAAATAATCTATCCCCTGCTAATTGAATGCGAGTAACCTTCTACAAAGTTCTCCTCTATGAGACAAGTATAACTTTGAGATACTACAATAAACCATTCCCTAGAAATTTTAAATATTTTTTAAAAGAAGTGTAGGTCCGTGTTTATTCAGCCACAGCTAGTTGTCTTGCCTCTTGACAATTGTTCTCGATCTAATTTGCCAGGTCTATTTTAAATACCTTGGGGTTTCAAAAGCAACTTTTTCCATGTTGTCGCATCTCAAAAGCCTATATGCTCACAAAAGTGTTCAGTGCCTACTAATCTGCATAGAGGGGCGATCCACCTTTTCCTTGCGTTAAATAGCCAGGGCAAAAAAATAAAAAATACTCTTCTGTTTCTAGTGTCAGTGAGGCCCACAGGAGTTCTGGAGAGCAGTAGCATATGGTCAGCAAATATCAGTATTGGAGTACTGATGCCCGCAGATTTTGGGGCGTTGTGATCACAATTGACCACCCACTCCACATCTCTGTTGCTAGATAGTCTGAACAGAGTGGGGTCCAAATGCACCCCTGCCTTATTCCACGCTTCATTTAAATTTTGGGGGTGAGATCTCCATCAGTGTGCCATCTTATTTTGCATAGGTTTCTGTACGCAGGAATTTTATAATTCGCAATAGATCATCCGGGTTTCCATAGTTCCCCAACTCCTTCCAAAGGTTTTCCCTCAGGACAAAGTCAAAAACGACCCTCAAATCCATGAAGGCAACATATGACTAGTCCTGCTTCAGGTCAACATATTTCCAGCATATAGTCTTGAAGCGGAACACCTGATCTAACGTACTAACCTTGTTTCTAAACCTGTCTGAAAGTCTGTGAGGATATGATGGTCAGCAATCCATGTCAGAAGCCTGAAAAGAACCTGCCTGCAAAAGATGTTTTGGCTGTTATAAATAAGGCTAATAGGCCTATAATTAGCGGGAATGTCTTTTCGCCCTCTTCTTATTGATTGGGACAATGATAGCTCCTCTCCAGGAGGGGGAAATGTCCTCACCTCTCACGATGGCATGGCTAAGCTTGTTTAAATAAGGGACCCTGATTACGTTGTTGAGATAAATACAGACTCCCGGAAATGGAATCTGGGCCTGCTGCATTCTCCTTCATCTGATGTAGAGCCTGTCTTGTCTCGTCCAGCCCAAAGACCAGAGGCTCTTTTACACTTTTCCTCTAGTCAGTCCCTACCTGAAAATATCTAGTTGAGTCTTCCTCGGGCCATGCATCTACACCCCTCACCTCATACAACTTCGAGAAGTGGCTTACCCACAGCTCTGGTTGTACAGCAGCATCTGGTTGAAAATCAACAGACCGGCTCCCATTGGGTAGTATTTTCAAAAATGTCTTTGTATTCTTATTCTGAAGTGCTTCCATCAGATCATCCCATTGGGCTTCCTCCCACGTCTTCCTACTGGCACACAAGATTGCCCTATAGTGCTTCCTCGCAACTGTTATTTTCCTTCTATCACCCATTTTGATTGTGCTCAAAAGAGCTTTCTTAGCAAGACTACACGCTCCGGTGAACCAGCCTTAGCGTCTGCCATGGATCTGGCCCTTCAACTCCTCCCTAGTAAGATATTGCTTTAATTGAGCCAATAGTTCACAGTGCAGACTGACAAAGCTGATCAAGTTTTTGTCAATTTGTTCATATGGTTCAAGGAGTTTCACAAATGTTTGATATATTTGACTATCAAGTGTGTCATTCCTGATGACCGTGGACCATTTAACGTTCCTCCGATTGTTTGTACAAATAATAGCATTTGTAGGTACATTGTACGTCATATGTCAGTTGGTAATAAGACTGTGATAAATTTGAGCACAGAGGGTGTTGTGGTCACTGTCCATTCTTAGCACAACTTCGATGTCCAGCACATTGGACCAAAGTTTGATGTCAAAAAAGATATAATCAATGTTACTTGTGTAATGGCCTCTTTTGAAGGTAGGTCTTGGGGGAATGTCAGAGACTGTGCGGCCATTCGCATTCCGTAACCCATGTGTAACTAGAATGTCGGTGATTTGTTTGGCCACCTTTGTCTGCCTATAATCAAAGTAGACAAATAAGGAGGGCACCTCCCATGCTTCATCCTCTTATTGAGTCAAGGAGGATAAAGATTCCCCGGGGACAACTGCTGTGTTGCAATCACCTGCATTTATTTTGGGCCAAGTGGAGCTAGTTGGTCAAGCATGTCAGTCAGTTGGTCAATGGTGCCAGACTGTTGGTTGTCCGGGGAGAGAATGTATGTAGAGATTTATGATTGCAATGTGTCTGAAATTGGTCGGGCTACTAAGGGATATAACAGTGCCCAGGAAATCTTTACTGTTGGTTGTTATTAGTTTTGCCCTTCTAAATAGGTAAACTTTCAGCCATATTAACAAGCCTCCAAAGGCTCTTCCTACCTTAAATGATATAGCAATAATTGAGAAGAAAAGATATCCCTTCCTAAACACGGGTTCTGTAGCCCAAGTCTCCTGGAATAACACAATGTGATGTTGGTCAATTAATGTGTCCCATTCAGAATCATTCAATGTAGCTTTTAACCCCGCTACAGTCCAGGATAATAATTTTATAGGAGGATCAGCATGAATGCTCGGCTCCAACAGGGGTGCTGAAGAGTCTCCGAAATGTACAGGCTCTTCCACCATTGTTAGATACCCAGCCAGGATCAGATAGTCCTTTCCCTTAGTGCCCGTATCCACCCTCTCAGTGCTCGCAGAATAAGCTTTGAGTAGTAGATTTGATCGTTCCATAGACTGTGTTCCTATATTATTATCACGTTTACAAAGTAGCCAATCTACTTCCAAGCGGTTGGTGGCTGGGCATAGATAAGAGCCGGGCACAATTTGAGTGGAATTTTGAATTGCTGGCATATGCTGTGGGGTATTAACCTTCATTCTTATGCTCGACCCATTATTTAACCTAATGTTTGTTCCAGATCAATAAGCCCATTTATGAGTTCATGGTTCACAAGCAGTATACATATATGGTCGTAGATGGACTGGTCATAATTGTAGCATTGTACGTGTGCTTTGTCGTTCCTTATGATTGATCTACAAGTATGAATTTTGTGAAGCCAATGAATGACTTTGTTGGTGAAGGATTCCTTATTTTCTGTGGCACCGCCTGTGAGTTTTGGCATGTTTACCATATATACGTGATTGTGCCTAGGACTATCCCTGAGATTCCTGGGTATCAAGTCAATGGTGCGATTAGCAGTTGTGTACATGCTGATAGGAGCACTTGGATGTGATTCTCTTGCAGTGTATTTGTGCCCAAGCTGTTAGGAAGATCTATGCGTGCACCCTCAGAGTTGGCCTGAATACTCAATCCCAGTGGTAGGTAATGTCGAGGGAGACCCACCTCGCCCTCTGCCAAAATGAGCTGTAGATCAAAAATTACCTACTACCTGAGAATCCGTCTTCCTCCCTGGGGGTAAATCGGTATTTGGGGTAGTAATTGAAAGAGAACTTAATGCTTTTAGGTCCCTCTATGACCGCGTGGTGTTAGAGATTAAATGTGAATGTAGGGTAGTTAGATTGTCCACTTTGTCATTTAGAACTTTGTATAACTTACTAATGAAGTTTTTTAACCCCATTATCTCATCCTTTAACACAGTTAGTTGTGTTTTAGTGTCATCCCACGGGTGTTTTGTAGAAGAGTGCTGTTAGAGATGGCAGATTGCAAACTGAGTACAGGTCTTTCTTCGTCTACACTCCCCAAAATACCAAATTCTGTTTGCACATTCCACATTGACATAGGTGGTTACAGTTGTAACAGAACTCCTTTCTAAAGCAACCGAAGGGCTAGAATGGTTTGCAACAGTAGACAAAGAAGTATCTCTATGGACTACAGTGTTTATACAAACTGGTTTTACAATCATGCCAGGATTCTTGGTTAATTAAGTAGTAAGGACATCTATTCCATTGAGAGTACAGTTTGCAGCTGAATGTCTCAGTTGCTTTTGTCAGCAGCCTTCCGATTCCCCATTTCAACAATTCCAATTACTATTAATGCCAAAATATACTACAGAATATTAAACAACCTTAAAAAAATGGGTGACCAATACAGGATTACACCAATGTGAGATGTCACTTAGTGCAAACATTTAGTAGTGGTTCTGCATTTTTGATTAAAACAATTGTGAACAGGAAGCCAGCCTGTCTAAAAAAGCATACTACCAACGTTACAAGTCCGCAATTTAAAATAAAGCACCTTAAAAGGCAACAGCACATTTGCTAAAACAAGGAACATTAATTTAAGTTCTTGGCCTCGCAGTCTGCGGACAATTAATGAATTTACAGTGGAAGGAAGAGAGAAAACCCAAAAGAGGACTTAGGGCACTTCATCACTAGACAAGGGGTGAAATACTCTTAGCTCAAGGGGAGGACCGTACCTTCCAAAAACATTAAAAAAACAAAGGGGGTTGGCCCTGCTCTGGCTCTTACTTGCACTGACGGGTGCAGGGTGGGCCTGCCCTTGTCCCAGGCTTGGCCCAGGTGCGTCCTGCGTGCATTCCATGCAGTAGGGCTGTTTCACCGCTTTATATCGCTGTGGGAGCGTATGCCCAGGCTCCTCCCCTCCTACTGCTGTGTGGACTAGGACCCATAGTCCCCCATGGCGGTCAAGCATCAGTCTTAGCCCCCGAGCAAGCAGGGCTGTGTAGGCGCTTTATAGCACTGTGGGGGGGGGGAGGCGTCCAAGCTACTCCCCCTCCTGCTGTATTGTGGACTGGGACACGTAGTTCCCCAAGGTGGTCAAACAACTGTCTCAGTCCCCAAGACAGTGGTGCTTCGTAGGTGCTTTATAGCGATGTGGGAGGTTGTGTCTAGGCTCCTCCCCCTCCTGCTGCAGAGTGGACTAGGGCACATAGTCACCCAAGGCAGTCAAACAGCAGTCTCAGCCCCCGAGATGGTGGGACTGCGTAGGTGCTTTAATGCGCTGTGGAAGGGTGTGTCACTCCACTCTTAAGTCACTACACTGTACGCCAGTAAACTCATTGCTATTACATTCTACACCACTCCACTGTACACTACTCTACTGCATTGCAAAACCAGAGCAACGGCAGACACTTAGAACTGCATCTTCCACACAGTTCCATACATAAAAGTTTGGTGCACTTCTTCCTCAGTACTGCCCGTTGATCAGTACTGATGCTTGGCAAATACACATAGAGATTAACAATATGGAATGGTGCACCCTGTCATTAAAGAGTCCATGATCCTGTATGTCTGGAATTTCACTTTATTAAATTCTTTTACTTTTAATCCATCAAAACAGCCAAACATCAGCCAACGTGTTTTGTTCAAGAGATTTGAACTTCCTCAGGGCTGTAAATAACATATATAAAAAAACAAGCATCAATAAAACAATTGAATAACAACCTATATACAAAAACAAAAAACACAAAGTTAAAAATATAGTCCAAGTACTGCATTTAGCAAAACCCATGACCATTGAGACCACATTTTAAAACAACTTTACACAGTGAGGCGTGAAAACAAACTCCACTGTGTGAAGATCGTGACTAGGACTAACCGTAATTCTTTATTCCTTAAATGTGATCACCACAATACGCCACTCTACTCTACGCCACTATACTCTGCACTATTCCTCTATACCCCTCTCCACTCTATGAAACTCCACTCTACGACGCTCCACAATATGCTTTTACACTGCACACCACTACACTGCACCTCACTCCATTGTCCTCCGCTCTACACCACTCCATGCCACTCCACCACTCCATTCTATGCTGTTCCACTGTATGCCAGTCCATTCTACCACACTCCACTTTATACGCTACCACACTGTACACCACTCCAATGTACGCTATTCCACTGCATGCTGCTCCACTGTGCAACACTGCAGTCTACGCCACTCCACTGTATGCCAATCACTCTACACTATTCCTGCAGCGTATGCCACTCCACTGTATGCTACTCCATTGTACGCTTCTCCACTGTACGCTATTTCAGTGTATGGTAGTGTACTGTACGCCATTTCATTGTGTGCCACTCTACTCTATGCCACTCCCCTGTATGTGACTCCAGTGTATGCCACTCCACTCCACTCCACTCTATGCCACTCCACTTTATGCTATGCCACTATACGCCACTCTACTGTACGCAAAAGTAGTCTACGGCACTCCACTGTACACTACTTCACTCTGTGCCAATCTACTCTGCACTGTTGTCTGTATGCAACTCCACTCTACGCCGCTCCACTCTTTCACTGTACCCTACTCTAATGTATGCCACTCCATTGCATGCCACTACAGTGTACGCCACTTAACTGTATGTTACTCCAATGTACGCTATTCCACTCTTTGGCAGTGCACTGTACACCACTCCAATCTATATACCTTTGTATGCCACTCCAGTGTACGCTACTCCACTATACACTATTCCACTTTATGGCACTCCAATGTATGCTACTCCACTGTACCCCACTCCGTACTATTTCACTCTGCCCCACTCCACTTTATGCCAGTACAGTCCTGACACTCCACTATACACAACTCCTCTGTACACCACTACCGTGTATGCCGCTCCACTGTATGCTATTCCATTGGATGCCTCTACACAATTCCACTGTATTCCACTCCACTGTACGCCCCTCCACTCAAAGTACTCTATGCCACTATACTTCACAACACAATATGGCACTCTACTGTAGCACACTCGCCCACACTCCAGTCTACTCTACCTCACTCCACAAAACGGTAGTGCACTCTATGCCACTGCACTGCACTCCACTCTACAACAGTTTCACACACTCTACAACATGGCATACCTCTCCATTGTTCAAGACGTCTCTCCTCTCTATACCACTTTACTCTACTATATTCTATGCCTCTACAGTGCTCTCCACTCAACTGCACTGTACTATAGTAGACCTCACTCCACAGTATGACACTTTAGTCCACTCTACACTGCACCACTCCACTACACTGTACAACAGGCTAGCCCACTGTATGACACTCCAAGGTACACCAATTCACTCAACAACGCTCTACTGTACTCTGTAAAAACTCTGTAAAACTGCACTCTACAACACTCTACACCAGTGTATGAGATACTACTACACTGTATGCCCATACACTGCACTGTACAACACTCTACTCTGTACCATTCTACTCCACTCAGTTCTACGACACTGGACTCCACAACACTACAGTCAATGATGCTCCCCTGTACGACACTCAACTGTACAACATGCAACTACACTGTACAGTATTCCACTCCTCTGTACGAGACACCATGCCACTCCACTATATAACACTTTGCTCCACTATATGCAACTCCACTCCACCGTATTCCATCCCACAACACTAGACTCTTTGACACTACACTATACGACACTGTCCTTTACTATAGTCTACGACACTCCCCTTAACAACACTCAGTTAAATGACACTCGACACTATGATTTCAAACGCATTTAGTCACTTTAGGCACCACATCTTTGAATTTAGGTTGATTATTGTGATTAAAGTGTTACATGATTGTAAAATTGCTATTATGCTACATAAATGCAATATTTTCCAATGTCAACACAACCACTAATAAGTCAACTGGGGTGGAACATGTCTAAAGAAATAGCCCATAGGGCAGGAAACGATGTTATGACTATATATAGTAGCGCTGTTTTACCATGTGTAATAACTACAGTTGTTTGAGGGTATGAAATGAAAAATAGTCCCCTTCTTGTGATGATAACAAACAAAATGTTTTAACAATCTGCAGCACATGCAGGCTACAAAATACAAGGTTGTTAAGTTTGGGAAGTATGTGGTCTGTTTTTCGCTGTATAAGCACTGGTGCTATTTAAAATACACTTCCAAGATGGTGCTCTTCTATGTGGAAAAGACTGCGGGACCTGCCGAAACGTGGCATGACAGCATCTCAAAATTAAAAAGTAAATTGTACAACTCCGGTATGTCAGCAGCCATTCTTGAGAGGGATAAAGGATCATATGTGATGTGATTGCTGACTCTGTCAAAGTGCTGACCCCCTTCGGTTAGGAGCATGTCGGTGGCCAGCAATAGAAAGGAATATATATATATGTATATACCACTCCACCCGATGCCACTCCAATGTACACCTCTCTACTGTACGCTACAACATTCTACGCCATTGACTGTACAACACTCCACTCTCCGCCACTCCAATCCTCACTGTTAAACTGTATGGCACTCCACTGTACACCACCACACTCAATATATTATATTCTTCACCACTCCACTGTACACTACTCAACTGTGTGCCACTACAGTCTACCCCATTTCATTCTGCCCTGCTCTACTCTACAACACTGTACTCTACAGTGTTCCACTCTATGCCACTCCACTGAATGCTATTTCACGCTTTTCTACTCCATTATATGCCTCTCCACTCTACATCACACCACTGTACGCTATTCCACTGTACGCCACTACACTATACCTCACTTCACTCTATGCCACTCCACCCCACATTAGTGTATGCCACTCCACTGTACGCCACTCCATGCTATGCTATTCCACTCTGCGCTATTTCAGTGTATGCAATTCCACTGTATGCCAATCTACACTGCTATTCCACTCTACCCCACTCCACTGTATGGCTCTACGCCACTCCACTCTGTTATTTCACTGTATGCCACTACACTGGACACTACTCCATTCTATGCTATTCCACTATTACCCACTTCACTCCAATGTACGCCACTCCACTAGACACCACTTCACTGTATGCCACTCTTCTCTACGCCACAATACACTACGCCAGAATACTCTACGATACCACACTCTACAACATGACACTGCATTCTACGCCACTCCTGTCTGCCACTCTAGTCTACTCTGTGACCCTCTACTCCACGCCCCCCCACTCTACCAAACTCTACTCCACTCTATGCTACTCCACTGTACTCCAGTCTATCACTGTACAACACTGTAGTCCACTCTATGCCACTCTACCATACTCTGCTCCATTCTACCACACTCTAAGCAACTCTCTCTCTGACACTCCACCACAATTTATTCCCCTCTACTCCGCTCTGAGCCACTCCCTGGCACTGTATTCCACTTGACTGTACAACACTCTGTGTCACTCCACTGTTCCACACTCTACCACATTCTACTGTACTCTAACTCACTCTACTCTGCTACACTGTACTCCACTCTGCCACTCTACTCCACTGTACGGCAGTTTTACACACCCTTCGACGTGCCATACCTCTCCACTGCACGTCACACAACTCCACTCTGACACTTTACTTCAGTTTATGCTATGCCACTCCATGGCACTGTACTGTACGATATGCCACGCCACTCTATGATACCTTACTCCACTCTACGCTGCTTCACTCGACTCCACTATATGACATTTTACCCCACTCTGTGCCACTGTACGACACTCCACTGTACACCGCTCCACTCTACAACACTCTACTCTTTACAAGTTCACTCTACAACACTGTATGCCGCTGTACGACACTCTACTACACTCTACTACACTCTATGCCCCTACACTCCACTGTGCAGCACTCTACTCCTCTCTGTGCCACTGTAGAACACTCTACGTAACTCTGTCACTGTATGACACTCTACTCCACTCTAAGACGCACTACACAGCTCCCTCTATGCCACTCCACCCCACTTTATTCCACTCTACTGTGACATACTAGTCAACTCTCCTGTACCTCATGCCACTCCACTGTAGAACACTCTGTGGCACTCCACTGTAATCCACTCTACAACACTTTCCAACACTTTACGACATGTCAGTCCACTCCACTGTACGACACAGCACTCCACTCTGAGACTTTACTCTACTTTATGATACTCCAAGCCACTCGATTCCATTCCACACCACAGTACTCTACAACATAACACTCCCTCTGTGGTACTTTGCTCCACTCTATCCTAAGTGACTCCACTCAACTCCACTTTAGTCTTCTGTACGATACTTTATGCCACTCTGTGCCACTGTTCGACACTTCATTTGATGCTGTTCCACTCTGACGCTCTCCTACACTGTATATAATTCTACAAAACTCTACTATGCCACTTTACTACACTCTATCCCTGTATGTTCCATTGCACAACTCTGAACTCCACTCTACGAGATTTTCCAAAAGCCTGACACAACACTCCACTCTACTGTACAAGACACCTCTTCTATTTGACGCTTTACTTGACTGTATGCTACCCCACTCCACACTTCCACATGTGAATCCATTCTATTATACTTTACTTTACACTGTTACGCCACTCCACTGTACTACACTGCATGACACTTTACCTTACTCTATGCTACTGTACGAAATTTCACTCTATGCCACTCCACTGCATGACACCATACTCTCCTTCATGCAGCTCTACAAGACTCTACTGTATGCCACTCTATAACACTCTACTTCACTCTATGCCCTCCTACTCTACATCACTGTACTACACTGTATGACACTATAGGACACGCCACTCCACCCCTCTCTACGAAGATGGTATTAGATTTACAGGCTTCTACTTCAGTTCCCTGTTGCTGGACATTAACCATGTTTTCGATCCTAGAGTTGAAAGATCATCATTACACACATTTTGTACTTTGTTGTTATAGTACTGTAAGTCCTACTGTAATCTATCAATCATATTTTAACACTTTGTCTGAATCTCACCCATCTGAAAGGGGTGACATGTAGTTGGTTGTGTGACCGGAGACCAGGATTCTGTTCTTGATGTCCTCACACGGCCACCATTCTAAAATGCAGGGCAAAGAAATGTACCTTCTTCTGTATCATCCATCTCAAAAGTTGAAAGCACTAGGAGAATCAGCTTCTCGAACTACACAACAAATTGGACTCTTCATTCAGCCCTGGAAATAACCAGAACATATTTAGTTCATAATCTTTGACCTATGCACATCTCTCACTGTGGAAGTCACCTCAGTCATTCATATACACTGTGTGAATAGTATGGTAAATTACTGATGCTCATGGTCAACATTTGTGTATTTGAGGATCTGACATAGGAGGCAACTTGACATAGGATACATAGGAGACCACTTTAACTAATTAACCCGTTTCTGGTTGATTTATTTCCTGTACTAAAGAGATGGCGGTGGTTCCTGTAACATGTCTTTTGGTGTTAGATTTCGCTGCATACTGGGCAGTCCCTGTTGATGTCGCCCATTATTGCCTGGAGTAAACTTGCTGTAGCTACTTCTAGGTTATATAAAATTGCTCCTCCCACTGAAAATCCCACTATAATTGTTCCAATTCATCTTCACATTCGTCTAAAAATGACTACGCCTGATCCTCGACGTACCACGCCACAGCCACATCACCCCCCACTTGAGGAACCTGCACTGGCTCCCCGTCGACAGGAGGATCACCTTCAAACTCCTCATCCACGCACACAAGGCACTCCACAAAACTGGCCCAGCCTACCTCAACAGACGACTCTTCTTCTACGTCCCCAACCGCCAGCTCCGCTCCGCCGATCTCTCCCTCGCCAGCGTCCCTCGCATTCGAAGAACAACCACCGGCGGCAGATCCTTCTCACACCTCGCCGCCAAGACCTGGAACACCCTTCCACTAAGCCTACGGCAGACCCAAGACCTGCTGACCTTCAGGAGGCTACTCAAGACCTGGCTGTTCGACCAGTAGCAGCACCCCCCTTCCCTCTCCCCAGCGCCTTGAGACCCTCGCAGGTAAGTAGTGCGCTCTACAAATTTTGTGATTGATTGATTGACTGCATAGAAAAGTTCAAATTATTGGTTGACTTTAAAGAAATGTTAAAATGTAAGCCATCTTATTGGAAGTTTCTATATAGGATTATTTTCTTGGGATGGGATAGTGTGAGGCTGTACTTTGTAGTTACCACTACAAGCTTCAGACTTTAAAAGTCACAAAGCAAAAAACCGTGTCAAGGCACAGCGCGCCATGCACAGCAACGCGCTTTATATTTTTGAAGAAAGAGTCACAGGAACATTACTACAAAGAGAGTCTGCAACAAGCAGAGTTTCTTATGCAATAATTGAATTTAATTGAATTGAGAGCCCAGCCGAAAGTAGGAATATACAAGAAGAAAAGCCAGCCTGTTCCTGATAAGACTTTAAAAAATGTCATTAAAAGATCTTATGGGATCTATATTTCCTCTGCATTACTAGTGACTCAAAGCGATAGAAGACAATTTATTTGGGGTGAATTTTATTCAAATTGTTTCCTGGTGCAACCAGCTTATCGGGAACATGGTCTAATGGTCTACGCAGTGAGATCTAACGCAGAAATAGATTCATTAAGATCTGTCTCACTGTTCAGACTGGCAGCTAGTCTGTGGAATGGCAACGTATTTCATTGAGTTGTAAAGAATCGACTAGACCAATCGACAGTGGCGGCTCGCAGAGGGAGTGCTGCGGGGCGGGGGAGGGGCAGGGTGGGGGGGTAGTGGAGTCAGACATACGACGGCCAGGAGTAAAGTAAGTAAATAAATAAATAAAACTATTTACCTTGCGCTCGCTGCATCGCCAACTCGGCGATACTTACAAATGCTATTCTTACAAAGTTCCTGAAAATGTATATTGATAGCTGGTTAGTTGTTGCTCTGTGCTGTCTATGCAACCTCAAGAACCTCAAACTGATAAACAGCAAGCAATACTTTTTAGGTGGTTGGGCTGGTTGAGAGACGACGTGGAAGATAGAAACGAATTAAAAAGAGTACGACGTGGAAGATAGAAACTAATTAAAAAGATTAAGGGAGGGAGTGAAAACCACACAGGGGAAAAAAGTATTGCAATGTAATTGGCAACACTCCAATCAACAAAACTTAATAGAGGTATAATGTTTTGACAAGGAGTTCTCTAAAGTGAGCACAATATCATGCCTCTTTAGTTGCTAAATATCAAGGTATAATAAGTTCCTTTGTTTGATAACACATCCTTTTTTGTCCCCTCCTTGTTTTAGTCGATTGTGGCATTTTTGAAAGACCCAGAAGGCGCCCCGCTGTGGGAGGAAAATCCTGATGCCAAAGATATTGTCCATATTTACAGTGAAAAGGTATGTTCCTTCGTGCTGTGTACATTGTACTTTCAGTCATGCTTGCTCTCTTTCACCTTCTTCTGCACTTTTACATTGACCTTTTTGCTCGACAGAATGAAGTTCAATTACTTCTAATGTTGACTAGAATGATTATGAGGACAAATGGATGTCAAATAGTTACTGATGGCGAACGTACTTAGTAATAGGCCTCGTAACCATTGCCCCTCTAAATCCAATGGAGCTGGTAACAGGGTTTACCTGCCCTACTGGATTTATGAGATCCGCAGTAACACTGGATGTTCGGTACATTCCAGCCAGAGAGTTTGGCGGCTGCTTAAATCTCCAGGGGAAATACTAGGGAGAAACGAGGGGGGATTATTGGGGTTATGGTGTGGGATTACCAATTTCCACAGATCACTCTTTTCTAAGAGCACCCTCTGACTGCCACTCATAATATCCCTTAATGGGGAGGCAGTGCAGTGATCCCGGGCCAGGCACCCACTGACTTCCACTCATAATATCCCTTAAGGGGGAGACAGTGCAGAGATACCATGAGGACCTCGTAATGAGACTCTAAATGCTTTTGGTACTCAAACTTTGATTGATCAGCAAGTGACATCCACAGTAATAACTTGTTTTTGTATAGTACTCATACCACAGATCTGCCGCTTCTAAATGCTAAATTACTGTTACTATACTTAATGGTATTCAGTTTACCAACTTAACAAGGATGATAGGCTAAGTTGAACCTCCAGTGATTTGAACTTGTGATGGATCACCATTGGTCATTGAAGATGATTTAGCTCCATGAATCATCAGTCTGGCTTTTTACTAGTAGTGAGCCACTGAAAGTGCATTTTCACAGTAACACATGCATGTGTAAATATTGTTTTTCAATCTATCTCAGTCAGAGTGCAACAGTTGCTTTCTCAGTTCGCAGCTGCCATTCCATGAGTTGTTAAAATTGCTGATAAGGCACATTGGGAACCTACTGTGTTTTTTCTCTTGCAGTCTGATTTCATGAAGTTAGTTTGTGGGGGAGTACTGAGGTATTAATACCAAGTATAGTATATGATTATTTCTAATTACTTCAACTTGGCGTTCAAAATATAGAAATGTATAAAAGAAAATAGACACAAAGCTATTCTTGCGGTTTAAAAAATGAAAATGAACTATTCAAAAATGTAAGCTGGGGAATAGGAAAAAGCCAAAAAGTGAGTGTGCGTGCTTACTTAAGTCTGTGTGACCCATTGATATCTTGCACCGGGCTTTTGAGATTTGCAACCATGCAAAATGTGATCAACAATAAATTGAGTGTTTTGTGAGATGGCCATTGGGTGGCCTCATTTGCGTATCTAAAACTCGTATACCGAAGGAGTGGCATATCGTACTTTCTAAGATTCCCTTCAGTTTAGCCAGCACGGAGACTCGGTCATTCTAGAAAATGTGGCCCAGTCTGACTAGCTTCAGCAAAATGGATTTATCAAGAGACTTCTGTGTTGTAAAATTCCTGATTTGTTCACAAAATCAATTTTAAGTGCAGCAAACCGCATTTTACTTATGCACTAATGCACATTTTTTCAGTCACAAACTTTTCCATGACTGCCATGCGCATTTTGCACTTACAAATTATCTATGACCCATTTTACAACTTCTTTCCCTTTGTGAAGCACCCCCATATTTGTTCAATTTTAACTATCTAGTTTTAATGGCTATGAGTCAGAAGCCTTGGCTAGCTCTTTCTGAAATACTATGGAGTTAAAGGTTTCAGTGACGCGAGTGGAAACCCTGGTATTAATTTTGGGTGGGCTTATTTAGCTATGAATCCACCTGATCAGTGGGGTCGTGCCATGTCAGTGCATTTGTTCTAGTGTCTCCACATCCATTGTCTTTTTTTATACTTGTGGTGTGTTGTTCCCCTTTAAATCTAAAAAGAAGGGTGCTAAGTTTGATCTGGGTGCCCGTTCTTTCTGCTTTGCAGCTTCAGTGATGTAATATATATATCACATCACCAATTATTTCATCTTCCTATGTGAGGTTAGGCTGCTGATCCTACTTGGCAATGCCATAATATGCTTCATCAACCATTCAGTTCCATGAACACTGCTGCCACCATTCCTACCGTTAAGATTGGTGGTATCAGGCAAGGAGTACCCTCTAATTGAGTGATTATTGAAAGTGCCCACAGGAGAGAAAACCAACCGCTCACACTGTTTAGGATGGCTTATATTTCATGCTTCTTTAACTTGGTTACACATGCAAAATTCATGTTGCAGTGCCCTCTATTTGTGACAGAATGCCAAGTGAAGAAATAATGCAGTTTATTTCCCTCTGCTCTAAATGATGTTCTAGGGCAACTAATCTCCTTTCATTGTTGATAAATTTGGGAGCTTCTGCTTTCTGCGAACGCGCACCAGCCCTCCTCTGGAACCCAAATTCCAATTCTCATTCACAGAGAAGAGGATGGAGTTACCACATAGGTCCTCCTCTGCGCTATGTTTTAGGAAAAACTATCTTTCTGTTCGTCCTCTCTGGTACACTCCTTTGCTATAGAGTAAAACACATCAACTGTGCCTCTTCAAGTTTCTCCCCGCTCAGACATACTTGATCACCATGGCTGAACGGAACCAGCGATCCCTCTTTTTGTATGTGCATGTGTGTGTCTAGCGATGCATCAAAGTTCTGTACCCTAATCCCAAGAAAAAGTTGGTGGCAAGCATGAGAATGGTTGGGGCGTCATTCACATTAGTGGCACCTTCCAGAATTATCCCTAATAAAATACTTTCTTTCAATCTCTGTTGCCAATGGTGTCTTTTGAATGAGATTGGTGTCCTTGGGCATCTTTTGAGTCAGATGGAATCTTGACCTTGCATCTTCAGAATACTTTGGGGTTACCCAAGTTTAACGATAATCCTCATGACACCCATCATGAATCACAACCTCCATTTCATGAGTTTCTGATTTGGCTCTGCATTTCAGATTTTAATGCTACAGTGAACCGGTAGTTCCCAGCGGGTCACAAACCTTCTCTGTCATCAGAGACAAACTTCACTTGGATCATGAGACTAATCCAGCCAACTTTCACTTCCAGTCAAATACCACTTTCCTACCTGCATCAGTCTGATCATTTCCTCCTTATCCCAAGACGTTCTGAGAATCCTGGAGCCTGCTCGGACCTCTAATGATCCAGAGTGTGCGTCTCATGAACTCTGCATTCATTCATGGAGAATAGCTCTTCTTCAGCAAGGAACGTAACCCAAGGCATCCCTAATATAGGTAGAGCACTGGGAGGAATAATGTGTATTTGTAAAGTGCACATTCACCTTGCTGTATCTTGGCACTGAATAACATGCCTGTTTTCTCCCAGCTCAGTGATTTGTCAATCTCGTGAGGATGATAGGCTGAGTGGCTCAATCGGGATTTGGACCAGTGACCACAGAGTCAAACACAGATCTCTGCAGTTGGTTGCATTAGTAGTCCATTAGGCACAAGATGTGGAACAGTGAGCGTGGATAGGGCAGAAAGTTTCTTTGGGACCTTTTAAAATAGTAGTTTTATACCTTGCTCATTCCAACCGTCTCCCTGTAACAACCTAGTTCCATAGTGACAAGATGATACACTCGATCGCAGCAAAGCTGCGTAGGTTCTTTGTTCTACACTCAAACTATCCTGTGTGTTGTCGAACATCTCCAGCCAAAAGAAGCAGTGAGGGTTCTTAAAACGTAGTTCCCACAAAATATTACTTCAGTTGTTTTCATGGTTATTTGGCATTCGAAAGAATCATCTGCTTGTTTTCCTCTGTGTTTTCTATGGCATTCGCTTGTTGAGCTCCATACTTTGTGCTTTTTGGGTTTAATCCCTTAAATATTATGGGATGTGCGTGTCCCTTGTGTTTTGTCATCTGCTAGAGAGAATACAATCTGAATTGTCTACTTTTCTCCTAATTTCAAACCTTGATGGAAAGTTATTTATGGTGAGGGTATTCTTTTGCTCAAGTGTTGCATTGTCCTAGGCTGAGAATAGATTTCTACGAAGGTAGTGGTTTCAATGGTTTAAAGTTTTATGCCAACTTCACTTGTTCTGTGATCCGTGTCTGTTTTGGTGGTCAGGTTTCCCAATCACACCCTCAGTCATTTGCTTTGCTTGTTCATGCACCTAAGTCTTATAATGCGTTTTTGTTTGTCAGTGCGGCGCCATAGCTTTCATATACACTCTTATTTATGGTTTTTAGTCTGATTTCGTTTTTGATCAGTTAAACAGCTTCATTTTTACTGACTATGATAAGTGCTTCTGATAAAGCAGTGCAGCTGACTTAGACGGATAGACGTAGCAGTGCATAATTTGTAAAAGAATGAATGCCGTGCCCAAAGCCCTTATCAGAAGCCCACAGTTGATGGGAAACATTCTTTACAACGCAGTGCCTTTACCACGCAGCCTTTACACCGCAAATCTTTAGCAACCATATGCCTTTACCACACATGCCGTGACCACCCATGGAAAGAACCGTTAAGGTAAGAATATGGGTGTGTAGCGTGTATGTATATGTAAATATATATTCGCTGAAAAAGCCAAAGGTTGCAAGGACATTATAGTTACGCTCAGATTTCACTTGTACAAAACCATAGAAATTCAGCAGTTATAGTTACTTGAGCTAACTATAAATTACTCCCCCACAGTGCACTGTTTATGACCTCATTTATTACATCTCTCATGACATGGTTAGTGACATTACTAATGACATCGCGGATGACATCTCAAATGACATCACTAATGATGTCATCATCCACAGAACAACTCACACACCCACTCACAAACCTATACAACCTCCCATACACACACACACACAACCGCTCACATACCCATTCACTCACCCATACAAGCCACTCACACACCCACCCGCTCACTCATAGTCACTCACACAACCACTCGCCACTACAGCTACTCTTACAACCAGTCACTCACCCATTCAGCCACTCACACAGCCACACACTCACCTATACAGCTACTCACACCCTCCACTTATTCACGTATACAGCCACTCACACCTACTCACTCACCCATGCAGCCTCTCAACACAGCAACTCACTCACCTATACAACGACACCTACACAACCAGTTTCATACCCATTCACACATCCATTCAAGCACTCACACATCTGCTCACTCATCCATACATCCATTCACACAGGCACTCACTCTCCAATACAGCGACTCACACGCCAACTCACTTAACCAAACACCCACTCAACCAAACACCCACTCAAAAAGCCACTCACTCACTCACCCATATAGCCACTTACACACCGAGTCACTCACTCATATAGCCATTCAGACACCCACTCACTCACCATTATATTCACTCATATATCCACCCACACAACAATGCACACATGTACTCACTCACCCATTCAGCCACTCACATAGACGCTCACTCTCCAATGCAGCCTCTCACAAAACCAGTCAGTTAACCAAAAACCCACTCAAACAGCCACTCAGTCACTCATACAGCCACTCACACCCACTCACTCACCAATACAGCCAGTCACACAGGCACTCCCACACCCATATAGTTACACACACTTATTCACCCATACAGGTACTCACACACCCACTTATTCACCCATACAACCACTCACACACCCACTCAGACACCAATACAGCCACTCAGATAACCACTCACACAGTCACACAGCCACCCACATAATATATGTTAGAAATAGTATCACTCATTAGTAGTACTGAAGTATTGTAATTTAACTTTTATAGTACCTTAGTATAAATGTTTAATACTCATAAACTTTTTGAAAACACTCACAATCACTGAATGATGTCATCCGTGATGTCATTTGATGTTTCATCACTGATGTCACTGACCATGTCATAGGTGATGTAATATGTGAGGTCATAAGCTGCTGAATTTCACTGAGTGAAATCTGAGCCTAACTAGAACGTCCCTGTAGCCTTTGTTTTTTTTCAGTGAATTTCTAAGGTTTTTAAAAATTCTATTTCCTAACTATAGCATCCCTGTAACCTTTGTTTTATTCAGTGAATATATATATTATCTACTGGCGGTCGCCAATAGATAGTTATAGTTAGGACCTATTTTCCATAGGAAATCCGCGACATTCTATTTGAAATAACTCTTGCGTCGGTTGACGAATCTTCGCAAAATTTTCAAACTTTATGGCCCGCTCCGGTCTGCTCCTACCCTGAAAGTCTCAGGGTGATTCGTCAAGCGGGGGCCGAGAAAAAAGGGGGGTCCCAAAACGTGTTTTCCCCATTCATTTTCCCATAGGAAACTTTAGCCACGGCTACAGCCCGAACTGCTGAACGGAATTATACCAAATTTGGCAAAGAGGTAGTTCTTGGTTCAGAAAGAACCCTTTTTGTTAAATGGTGTAAATCCGTTCAGTAGTTGCTGAGAAAATCAAAAGTAAAAACACATATATATCTGGGCGGAGCCTAACCACACATGTCATCGTGAGATCTGATTGGCTGTCAGCACTTCATCCTGGAATTGCTGGCAGCCATCTTGGGACCAATATAAATGATAGTACCCCATTGAAATGCATTGTAGTGAATCGAAGATTTTGAGGGTTACCAAAAGGAGAACTATAAAGGGTGATAACAGACTTTAGTTACATTAGAATTCATTTGTTGATGGTACCATACTAATTTCAGGAATTGTGGTGTGTTCTAAGGTGATTTTACCCTGTGAAAAACCTTCTGCTGGGATATCATGTTTGAGAGAAATCTATTTTCACATGCTTGTCCCATACAGTTTTGGAAGGTGCCCCAGAAGCTAAAATGAGAGCATATTTTCTGTAAATTCACATTATCTTTCTCAGTCATGTGAGAATGAAGTCTGACATTCTCAGTAAAACATGTACATCCAACAAGGGCAGAGACTGTCAGTTGATTCCTTTGTGTTCTACTGCAGCTTCCCAGAGTGTTCTAAAGAACAACTAGAGCGCTAACAGTCTTACTTATGACAAAAGTATGGCACACCTGAAGCCATCTTGATTGGAATAAACTGGTAACACTTAAAACATTTAATTTAAAAAGGAATAAAATGATGGGGTTCATCTTGTCATAGAAATTATGGTTAGCGCTGTAGAAAGAAAAATTAGGACATGTTTTAAGTGAGATCTCAAATATCTTCCTGTTATATTTCAACAGGAGCAGCCTGTCAGTTGATGCCTTTGTGTTCTACTGCAGCTTCCCAGAGTGTTCTAAAGAACAACTAGAGTGCTAACACCCTTACTTATGACAAAAGTATGGCACACCTGAAGCCATCTTGATTGGAATAAACTGGTAACTCTTAAAACATTTAATTTAAAAAGGAACAAAATGAGGGGGTTCATTTTGCCATAGAAATTATGGTTAGTGCTGCAAAAAGAAAATTTAGTGCATGTTTTAAGTGAGATCTCAAATCCTCTTCTATTTCATTAGAAAATTCTGACATGCAGACTGAAACAATCACATTCAATACCAGCAGTAGACTTCCAGTTAACTCCTTGGTGAGCAGTAGCTTTACTACAGTGATCTAATGAACAACTAGAGTAATAACATTCTGAATTTATGGCAAATGTGTGACACATCTGAATGCCTTCTTGATGGAATCAAAGTAAAAACTGAAAGCATTTCCTACTGAGGAGACTGCAGTAAATGAGGAAATTAGGAAACTTCATAACAAAGAAGTCTTCCAAGATGGCCACCAGTGAAAAAAGAGCCCAAATGTAGCACAAATATTACCCAGATGTAGCCCACATATAGCCCAATGACAAAAGTGTGCAAAACACTTTTTATTTTTAGTTTTTTTGCAGTTTTATGTAGTGCAGACTGGTCAGGTATTGGAGCGTTGCATCTTAAAACATGACCCCCCTACACTACAAAAACACCACTGCACTACCCTAAAACACTACCCCAGCACGACCCCCTACACTACACAAGCACCACTGCACTATCCTAAACCCTAAAACACTACCCCCAGCATGACCCCCTACACTCCACAAACACCACTGCACTACCCTAAACCCTAAAACACTACCCCAACACCACTGCACTAACCTAAATCCTAAAACACTACCCCCAGCACGACCCCCTACACTACCCAAACACCACTGCACTACCCTAAAATATGACCCCTACACTACACAAACACCACTGCACTACCCTAAACCCTAAAACACTACCCCCAGCACGACCCCCTACACTACACAAGCACCACTGCACTACCCTAAACCCTAAAACACTACCCCCAACACGACCCCCTACACTACCCAAACACCACTGCACTACCCTAAATCCTAAAACACTACCCCCAGCACGACCCCCTACACTACCCAAACACCACTGCACTACCCTAAAACATGACCCCCTACACTACCCAAACACCACTGCACTAACCTAAATCCTAAAACACTACCCCCAGCACGACCCCCTACACTACCCAAACACCACTGCACTAACCTAAATCCTAAAACACTACCCCCAGCACGACCCCCTACACTACCCAAACACCACTGCACTACCCTAAAACATGACCCCTACACTACACAAACACAACTGCACTACCCTAAACCCTAAAACACTACCCCCAGCACGACCCCCTACACTACACAAGCACCACTGCACTACCCTAAACCCTAAAACACTACCCCCAGCACGACCCCCTACACTGCCCGAACACCACTGCACTGCCCTAAACCCTGAAACACCAGCCCCTGCACGACCCCCTACACTGCCCGAACACCACTGCACTGCCCTAAACCCTGAAACACATACCCTAGCACGACCCCCTACACTGCCCGAACACCACTGCACTGCCCTAAACCCTGAAACACCACCCCCTTCACGACCCCCTACACTGCCCGAACACCACTGCACTGCCCTAAACCCTGAAACACCACCCCCAGCATGACCCCTACACTGCCCGAACACCACTGCACTGCCCTAAACCCTGAAACACTACCTCCAGCAAGACCTCCTACACTGCCCGAACACCACTGCACTGCCCTAAACCCTGAAACATCACCCCCAGCAAGACCCCCTAACCTGCCCGAACACCACTTCCCTAAACCCTGAAACACCACCCCCAGCACGACCCCCTACACTGCCCAAACACCACTGCACTGCCCTAAACCCTGAAACACCACCCCTGCACGACCCCCTACACTGCACGAACACTACTGCACTGCCCTAAACCCTGAAACACCATCCCCAGCACGACCCCTACACTGCACGAACACCACTGCACTGCCCTAAACCCTGAAACACTACCCCCAGCAAGACCCCTACACTGCCCGAACACCACTGCACTGCCCTAAACCCTTAAACACCACCCCCAGCAAGACCCCCTACACTGCCCGAACACCACTGCCCTAAACCCTGAAACACCACCCCCAGCAAGACCCCCTACACTGCCCGAACACCACTGCACTGCCCTAAACCCTGAAACACCAGCCCCAGCACGACCCCTACACTGCCCGAACACCACTGCACTGCCCTAAACCCTGAAACACCACCCCCTGCACGACCCCCTACACTGCCCGAACACCACTGCACTGCCCTAAACCCTGAAACACCACCCCCAGCACGACCCCCTACACTGCCCGAACACCACTGCACTGCCCTAAACCCTGAAACACCACCCTCTGCACGATCCCCTACACTGCCCGAACACTACTGCACTGCCCTAAACCCTGAAACACCACCCCCAGCACGACCCCCTACACTGCACGAACACCACTGCACTGCCCTAAACCCCGAAACACTACCCCCAGCAAGACCCCCTACACTCCCCGAACACCACTGCCCTAAACCCTGAAACACCACCCCCAGCAAGACCCCCTACACTGCCCGTACACCACTGCACTGCCCTAAACCCTGAAACACCACCCCCAGCATGACCCCCTACACTGCCCAAACACCACTGCACTGCCCTAAACCCTGAAACACCACCCCCAGCACGACCCCCTACACTGCCCGAACACCACTGCACTGCCCTAAACCATGAAACACCAGCGCCAGCACGACCCCTACACTGCCCGAAAACCACTGCACTGCCCTAAACCCTGAAACACCACCCCCAGCATGACCCCTACACTGCCCGAACACCACTGCACTGCCCTAAACCCTGAAACACCAGCCCCAGCACGACCGCCTACACTGCCCGAAAACCACTGCACTGCCCTAAACCCAGAAACACCATCCCCAGCACGACCCCCTACACTGCCCGAACACCACTGCACTACCCTAAACCCTCAAACACCAGCCCCAGCACGACCCCCTACACTGCCCGAACACCACTGCACTGCCCTAAACCCTGAAACACCAGCCCCAGCACGACCCCCTACACTGCCCGAACACCACTGCACTACCCTAAACCCTAAAACACTACCCCCAGCACGACCCCCTACACTACACAAACACCACTGCACTACCTTAAACCCTAAAACACTACCCCCAGCATGACCCCCTACACTACCCAAACACCACTGCACTAACCTAAATCCTAAAACACTACCCCCAGCACGACCCCCTACACTACCCAAACACCACTGCACTACCCTAAAACATGACCCCCTACACTACACAAACACCACTGCACTACCCTAAACCCTAAAACACTACCCCCAGCACGACCCCCTACACTGCCCGAACACCACTGCACTGCCCTAAACCCTGAAACATCAGCCCCTGCACGACGCCCTACACTGCCCGAACACCACTGCACTGCCCTAAACCCTGAAACACATACCCTAGCAAGACCCCCTACACTGCCCGAACACCACTGCACTGCCCTAAACCCTGAAACACCAGCCCCAGCACGACCCCCTACACTGCCCGAACACCACTGTACTGCCCTAAACCCTGAAACACCACCCCCAGCATGACCCCTACACTGCCCGAACACCACTGCACTGCCCTAAACCCTGAAACACTACCCCCAGCAAGACCTCCTACACTGCCCGAACACCACTGCACTGCCCTAAACCCTGAAACATCACCCCCAGCAAGACCCCCTACACTGCCCGAACACCACTGCCCTAAACCATAAAACACCACCCCCAGCACGACCCCCTACACTGCCCGAACACCACTGCAGTGCCCTAAACCCTGAAACACCACCCCAGCACGAACCCCTACACTGCCCGAACACCACTGCACTGCCCTAAACCCTGAAACACCACCCCCTGCACGACCCCCTACACTGCCCGAACACTACTGCACTGCCCTAAACCCTGAAACACCATCCCCAGCACGACCCCCTACACTGCATGAACACCACTGCACTGCCCTAAACCCTGAAACACTACCCCCAGCAAGACCCCCTACACTGCCCGAACACCAGTGCACTGCCCTAAACCCTGAAACACCACCCCCAGCAAGACCCCCTACACTGCCCGAACACCACTGCCCTAAACCCTGAAACACCACCCCCAGCAAGACCCCCTACACTGCCCGAACACCACTGCACTGCCCTAAACCCTGAAACACCAGCCCCAGCACGACCCCTACACTGCCCGAACACCACTGCACTGCCCTAAACCCTGAAACACCACCCCCTGCACGACCCCCTACACTGCCCGAACACCACTGCACTGCCCTAAACCCTGAAACACCACCCCCAGCACGACCCCCTACACTGCCCGAACACCACTGCACTGCCCTAAACCCTGAAACACCACCCCCTGCACGATCCCCTACACTGCCCGAACACTACTGCACTGCCCTAAACCCTGAAACACCACCCCCAGCACGACCCCCTACACTGCACGAACACCACTGCCCTAAACCCCGAAACACTACCCCCAGCAAGACCTCCTACACTGCCCGAACACCACTGCCCTAAACCCTGAAACACCACCCCCAGCAAGACCCCCTACACTGCCCGTACACCACTGCACTGCCCTAAACCCTGAAACACCACCCCCGGCATGACCCCCTACACTGCCCGAACACCACTGCACTGCCCTAAACCCTGAAACACCACCCCCAGCACGACCCCCTACACTGCCCGAACACCACTGCACTGCCCTAAACCATGAAACACCAGCCCCAGCACGACCCCCTACACTGCCCGAACACCACTGCACTGCCCTAAACCCTGAAACACCACCCCCAGCACGACCCCCTACACTGCCCGAACACCACTGCACTGCCCTAAACCCTGAAACACCAGCCCCAGCACAACCCCGTACACTGCCCGAACACCACTGCACTGCCCTAAACCCTGAAACACCAGCCCCAGCACGACCGCCTACACTGCCCGAAAACCACTGCACTGCCCAAAACCCTGAAACACCAGCCCCAGCACGACCCCTACACTGCCCGAACACCACTGCACTACCCTAAACCCTCAAACACCAGCCCCAGCACGACCCCCTACACTGCCCCAACACCACTGCACTGCCCTAAACCCTGAAACACCACCCCCAGCAAGACCCCCTACACTGCCCGAAGACCACTGCACTGCCCTAAACCCTGAAACACCATCCCCAGCAAGACCCCCTACACTGCCCGAAAACCACTGCACTGCCCTAATCCCTGAAACACCACCCCCAGCAAGACCCCCTACACTGCCCGTACACCACTGCACTGCCCTAAACCCTGAAACACCACCCCCAGCACGACCCCCTACACTGCCCGAACACCACTGCACTGCCCTAAACCATGAAACACCAGCCCCAGCACGACCCCCTACACTGCCCGAACACCACTGCACTGCCCTAAACCCTGAAACACCACCCCCAGCACGACCCCCTACACTGCCCGAACACCACTGCACTGCCCTAAACCCTGAAACACCAGCCCCAGCACAACCCGTACACTGCCCGAACACCACTGCACTGCCCTAAACCCTGAAACACCAGCCCCAGCACGACCCCCTACACTGCCCGAACACCACTGCACTGCCCTAAACCCTGAAACACCAGCCCCAGCAAGACCCCCTACACTGCCCGAACACCACTGCACTGCCCTAAACCCTGAAACACCACCCCCAGCAAGACCCCTACACTGCCCGAACACCACTGCACTAAAGCTTGAAACACCACCCCCAGCAAGACCACCTACACTGGCCGAACACCACTGCACTGCCCTAAACCCAGAAACACCACCCCCTGCATGACCCCCTACACTGCCCAAACACCACTGCACTGCCCTACACACTGAAACACCACCCCCTGCACGACCCCCTACACTACCCGAACACCACTGCACTACCCTAAACCCTAAAACACTACCCCCAGCACAACCCCCTACACTGCCCGAACACCACTGCGCTGCCCTAAACCCTGAAACACCAGCCCCAGCACGACCCCCTACACTGCCCGAACACCACTGTACTGCCCTAAACCCTGAAACACCAGCCCCAGCACGACCCCCTACACTGCCCGAACACCACTGCACTGCCCTAAACCCTGAAACACCACCCCCTGCATGACCCCCTACACTGCCCGAACACCACTGCACTGCCCTAATCCCTGAAACACCACCCCCTGCAGCACCCCCTACACTGCCCGAACACCACTGCACTGCCCTAAACCCTGAAACACCACCCCCTGCACCGCCCCCTACACTGCCTGAACACCACTGCACTGCCCTAAACCCTGAAACACCACCCCCAGCACGACCCCCTTTACTGCTCGAACACCACTGCACTGCCCCAAACCCTGAAACACTACCCCCAGCACCACCCCCTACACTGCCCGAACACCACTGCCCTAAACCCTGAAACACCACTCCCTGCACGACCCCCTACACTGCCCGAAACACCACTGCACTGCCCTAAACCCTGAAACACCACCCCCTACACTGCCCGAACACCACTGCACTGCCCTAAACCCTGAAACACCACCCCCAGCACAACCCCCTACACTGCCCGAACACCACTGCACTGCCCTAAACCCTAAAACACCACCCCCAGCATTACCCCCTACACTGCCCAAACACCACTGCACTGCCCTAAACCCTAGAACACTACCCCCAGCACGACCCCTACACTACCCGAACACCACTGCACTACCCTAAACCCTAAAATACTACCCCCAGCACAACCCCCTACACTACCCGAACACGACTGCACTGCCCTAAACCCTCAAACACTCCCCCAGCACGACCCCCTACACTACCCGAACACCACTGCACTGCCCTAAACCCTAAAACACTCCCCCAGCACGACCCCCTACACTACCCGAACACCACTGCACTGCCCTAAACCCTAAAACACTCCCCCAGCACGACCCCCTACACTACCCAAACACCACTGCACTGCCCTAAACCCTAAAACACTACCCCCCGCATGACCCCCTACACTACCCAAACACCAATGCACTACCCCCGCACAACTCCCTACACTACCCAAAGACCACTGCACTACCCTAAACCACGACCTCCTACACTACACAAACACCACTGCACTACCCCAAACCCTAAAACACTACCCCCTACACTACACAAACACCACTGCACTACCCTAAACCCTAAAACACTACCCCCAGCAGTACCCCTACACTACCCAAACACCACTGCACTAACCTAAACCCTAAAACACTACCCCCAGCAGTACCCCCTACACTACCCAAACACCACTGCACTACCCTAAATCACTACCCCAGCACGACCCCCTACACTACCCAAACACCACTGCACTACCCTAAACCCTAAAACACTACCCCCAGCATGACCCCCTACACTACCCAAACACCACTGCACTACCCTAAACCCTAAAACACTCCCCCAGCACGACTCCCTACACTACCCAAACACCACTGCACTACCCTAAACCCTAAATCTACCCCCAGCATGACCCCCTACACTACACAAACACCACTGCACTACCCTAAACCCTAAAACACTACCCCCAGCACGACCATCTTCACTACCTAAACACAACTGCACAATTTGTTACAGGCGTTGCAACGCAGGCCTGTGGTGCTTACTGGAAGTACCTAGTGGGCTAGTTGGGCCCCAGGGACCCTCAGGATTCAAGGTGACCTAATCCCCCAACTTAAAACGCACCACAGGGCGCGTTTGCACAGTGGTGAAGGGAGGGGCGGGGCCTCAGGTGACATGTGCGCAAACACGCCCTGTGGTGCGTTTTAAGTTGGGGAATTAATTCCCTTTGAATCCTGAGGGACCCTGGGGGCCAACTAGCCCACCAGGTACCTTCAGTAAGCACAACAGAGTTGCGTTGCAGAGATGTGAAAAAAGGTGCGTGGCCTCGGAACGCCTCTCTGCAACTCAGCTCTGTGGTCCTAACTGTAGGTACCTGGGGGGCTAGTTGGGCCCCAGGGATCCTCAGATTTCAAGGGGACTTAATCCCGCAACTTAAAACGCGCCACGGGGTGCGTTTGCACACATGTCACCTCAGGCCCCCCCTCCCTTCACCACTGTGCAAACGCGCCCTGTAGCACGTTTTAAGAGGTAGTTTTAATCCCCTGCCCTATTATGTACTAGGGATTTGCAGAGGAGGTCATGCTAATCACAGGGGTACCCCAACGCATAGTGTTCCCTAGTGTATGTAGGTGTTTTCACTGTATTCTAAGTGTCTTTTAGCATAGCACTGGCTCTGGTTAGTCAGTCAGTTACCACCAGTACCCGTCTGAAAAAGTTGTGGGCACAGGATGATTTTGCAACAAGGCCTCTTTCTGCTCCTCTGTTGGTTCTTTCTGCACATCTTTTGCTTCTTTCTGTGCGTTTTTCTTCTTTCTTCACATGTCCTACCTCTGTAGGCATAGTTAGAAACTAGCATTTAAAAAAACCTTTGAAAGTCACTTAAAAAATCATATGTTTCATGCACGTTATAGTTAGAAATTAGCATTTAAAAAACCTTTGAAATTCACTGAAAAAACCATAGGTTTCAGTCAAGTTATAGTTAGAAATTAGCATTTAAAAAACCTTTGAAATTCACTGAAAAAACCATAGGTTTCTGGGGCGTTATAGTTAGTTGGACATTTCACTCGTACAAAACCATAGAAATTCCCCCGTTATAGTTAGTTCAGCTAACTATAACTCGCGCCCCCGCAATGCACTGCTGATGATGTCACATATTACATCACTCATGACATGGTCAATGACATCACTGATGACATCACTGATGACATCTCAAATGACATCACTGATGACATCATCCATGTGATAATTTCATGCATCTTCTCACACCCTAATATAACTTTTGATACACCCACTCTAAATTACAGACTGCCATTCTCAAAACCATAGACACTCCAACACCAAAAACTACATACCCACTCCCTGATTCTTAGGTCTACACACACATCCAATCACTCACCCGTACAGTCACTCATACTTAGTCACTCAGTACAGGACTATCATATGCACTCATACACCTATATAAACACTCACACACCGCCACTCATCCATAGAGGTACTCACACACCTAGTCAGTCATGTAAAAAACTTAATCACACACCCATTTACTCACCTATACAGTTATACACACACCAGCTCACTTACTCATACAAATACTAGCACATTCTTACGCTCTTATACAATCACTGATACAAGTACACACTCATCCATACAGCCACTCTCACAATCACACACTCTCACTTATAGCCATTTATATACTCCAACACACATATATACTGCCTTTCACATATGTAGTTACTCACACATGTACCACTGAGATATACATTCAATCACTAACACACCCATACACACACTCACCCACCCATACAGTCCATCACAGATGCACTCTTGAAACCATGCACCCAGTGAATCACCAACTCACACATCTATGCACAGAGTCACACACACCCCACCCACACAAACACTCAGGCACCCATACAGATACTCAGACAATCAATCAATAACCCATGTAGACACTCATGTAGCTATTCAGAAAGCCATGCAGCCGCTTACAAACCAACAGACAGACGGATACAGACATTCACACAGTTTAGTCACTAACCCATGCATTCAGTAAGATACATTTAATCACTCACTTGTAGAATCAGTCACTCACGTACTAAATCATCCATTCAGACACTTATACACCCACTCATTCTTCAATACGCCTTTCCCTATATATATTAAACTTATTTAAACTTTACAGAAACACACAGTCACTGGATGATGTCATCAGTGATGTCATCAGTGATGTCATTTGAGATGTCATCAGTGATGTCATCAGTGATGTCACTGACCATGTCATGAGTGATGTAATATGTGACGTCATCAGCAGTGCATTGCGGAGCGCGAGTTATAGTTAGCTGAACTAACTATAACGGGGAATTTCTATGGTTTTGTACGAGTGAAATGTCCAACTAACTATAACTGTCCCTAAAACCTATGGTTTTTTCAGTGAATATATATATATATATATATATATATTATCTACTGGCGGTCGCCAGTAGATAGTTATAGTTACAACCTATTATCCATAGGAAATCCGCGACATTCCATTTGAAATAACTCTCTTGCCGGTTGACGTATCTTCGCAAAATTTTCAAACTTTATGGCCCGCTCCGGTCCGCTCCTACCCTGAAAGTCTCGGGGGATTCGTCAAGCGGGGGCCGAGAAAAAGGGGGTCCCAAAACGCGTTTTCCCCATGCAATTTTCCATAGGAAACTTTAGACACGGCTACAGCCCGAACTGCTGAACGGAATTACACCAAATTTGGCAAAGAGGTAGTTCTTGGTTCAGAAAGAACCCTTTTGTTAAATGGTGTAAATCCGTTCAGTAGTTGCTGAGAAAATCAAAAGTAAAAAGATAGTGATATCTATAGCCGAGTAGGGTCCGCGTACCCTCAGCGCACCCTGCGCGCACCGTCCCGATCACGAGCTGCATGTTAATTGGCTGTCAGCTGGCTGTCAACATTCCGATTCAGGAAATGTTGGCAGCCATTTTGTCCCTCGGTAGAACCGAGGGACAGAAACAAGTGCGCAAAGCGCACAAAGGGGGCAGGGTAGAAACACCCTGACCCCCTAGGTTTGCTCAGGGGTCCCACAAGGACCCCCTGGGCAAATAAATTTTTTTTTTTTTTAAATCGGCAGGATGCGCTCAGGGTGCGCGAATCCTGCCGGAAAATCGAGCGCGGTCTCCCGCGCTTCGATGTTAATTGGCCCCGGGTGGGCCAAGTCCCGGGGGCATGCTGGGGGGTTAATTTTATGTGTGGGGGCCTCTAAGGGCTCCCAAGCCCCGGGGACCACTACCCCCGGGGCTTTATGTGTAATGGTGCGGGAGGGCTCTGAGCCCTCCCGCAGCCCCGGGACCGCCACCTCCCGGGGCTTCTTTTTTATTTTTGATTAACCTGTGTGGGGGGCTCCAGCCCCCCCACACGCCCCAGGGACCACCACCTCCCCGGGGCACTAAGAAAAATTACAATGGGGGTCCGTTTTGGACCCCCAAGCCTAGGGGACCACCACCTCCCGGGGCTTTCAAAATGTAAGGAGGGGGCCGCGCGGCCCCCTCCTGGAGCCTGTGGTGGCCCTGGGGACCGCCACCCCCAGGGCCAGCTCCTGCAGTGTCCCGGGTGCCTACCCCCGGGACACTGCTGTTTGCAATGACAGGACGGGAGCCTCGCGGCTCCCGTCCTGTCATTGCAAACTGCTTTGGATATTGGAAGAGAGAGCAGGAAACCTGCTCTCTCTTCCAATATCCAAAGCTGATTGCTTTCCACATTGGGAGCAGCATGTTAGCTGCTCCCCATGTGTAAAGCAATGCCGGCTCCCGTAGGACACGGGGAGCCGGCGGGACTGTGGGGGTTTGGGGACCCCCCACAGTCCCCAACGAGAGGCCAGGCCCCGGGGATGGGGTCCCCGGGGCCATAAGTGGCCACGGAGGGGGCCACGCAGCCCCCTCCCCAAAGGTAAAAAAGTTTAAAAAAAATAAAAAGTGCAAGGCCGGCCCCGGGGATGGGGTCCCCGGGGCCTTAAATGGCCTGAGGAGGGGGGCCACGTAGCCCCCTCCAAATAAAAAAAAGAGGCCATGCCCCGGGGGATGGGGTCCCCGGGGCCAATACAGGCCCAGGGAAGGGGGCCACGCGGCCCCCTTCCCGTTTTTTTAATTTTAATTTTAATAGGGGTAAGGCCCTGGGGGATGGGGTCCCCAGGGCCTAAAAATAGGAAAAAGGAAGGGGGTGCCACACAGCCCCCCTTCAGGGGGTAAAAAAAACGATCGGGCCCGCAGGCCCCGCCCCTTCCTTCACCACTCTGCAAACGCGCCCCTGGCGCGTTTGCAGAGGGGAACGAATTCCCCTTGAATACTGGGGGTCCTGGGGGCCAACTAGCCCACCAGGAACCTCCAGTATGCGCCAGGGGCTGCCTTGCAGAGAGGTGTACAGAGGCCACGCCCCTTTTTACACCTCTCTGCAACGCAGCTCTGTGGCGCTTTTTGGAGGTATATGGTGGGCTAGTTGCACCCCAGGGACCCTCAGGATTCAAGGGGAGTTAATCCCCCGACTTAAAACGCGCCACGGGGCGCGTTTGCACAGATGTCACCTCAGGCCCCGCCCCCTCCCTTCACCATTGTGCAAATATTCCTCTAAAATCAGCCGAAATACGAATTCTGATTTACTCACCTGTTATCAGGAGAGACCTCAGTGCTGCATCTTTCAGCCCAGTACTAATCCTGAAAAGTAATTTTAACCGTACTTACCAGTAACTTGAATTTCCTTCCATAGGCTAACATTGACTGGTTTCACTTGGAACTTCTTCTGTTTGTGGAGTTTTGGAACTTTAAAATATTCCTCTAAAATCAGCCGAAATACGAATTCCGATTTACTCACCTGTTATCAGGAGAGACCTCAGTGCTGTATCTTTCAGCCCAGTACTGGTCCTGAAAAGTAATTTTAACCGTACTTACCAGTAACTTGAATTTCCTTCCATAGGCTAACATTGACTGGTTTCACTTGGAAATTCTTCTAAGTGTGGAGTTTTGGAACTTTAAAATATTCCTCTAAAATCAGCCGAAATACGAATTCCGATTTACTCACCTGTTATCAGGAGAGACCTCAGTGCTGCATCTTTCAGCCCAGTACTGATCCTCAAAAGTAATTTTAACCGTACTTACCAGTAACTTGAATTTCCTTCCATAGTATATAATTGCCTGCTTTTTGCTGAAAAAGTTTCTAAGTGTTGATTTTTGAAACATACAAATATTCCTCTAAAATCAGCCGAAATACGAATTCCGATTTACTCACCTGTTATAAGGAGAGACCTCAGTGCTGTATCTTTCAGCCCAGTACTGGTCCTGAAAAGTAATTTTAACCGTACTTACCAGTAACTTGAATTTCCTTCCATAGGCTAACATTGACTGGTTTCACTTGGAAATTCTTCTAAGTGTGGAGTTTTGGAACTTTAAAATATTCCTCTAAAATCAGCCGAAATACGAATTCCGATTTACTCACCTGTTATCAGGAGAGACCTCAGTGCTGCATCTTTCAGCCCAGTACTGATCCTCAAAAGTAATTTTAACCGTACTTACCAGTAACTTGAATTTCCTTCCATAGGATATAATTGCCTGCTTTTTGCTGAAAAAGTTTCTAAGTGTTGATTTTTGAAACATACAAATATTCCTCTAAAATCAGCCGAAATACGAATTCCGATTTACTCACCTGTTATAAGGAGAGACCTCAGTGCTGTATCTTTCAGCCCAGTACTGGTCCTGAAAAGTAATTTTAACCGTACTTACCAGTAACTTGAATTTCCTTCCATAGGCTAACATTGACTGGATTCACTTGGAAATTCTTCTAAGTGTGGAGTTTTGGAACTTTAAAATATTCCTCTAAAATCAGCCGAAATACGAATTCCGATTTACTCACCTGTTATCAGGAGAGAACCCAGTGCTGCATCTTTTAGCCCAGCACTGACCCTGAAAAGTAATTTTAACCGTACTTACCAGTAACTTATCTTTTCTTCCATAGGAATCCATTGTCTGGTTTTCAGCAGAAAAGTTTCAAAGTGTCGATTTTCACAAACTACAAATATTCCTTAAAAATCGACAGTATGACTTAAACGCATTTTTTCAACTGTTTACAGGAGATGCACCAGTGCTGGATCCAGGATCCAACACTGAGTAAGAAAAAGTAACGATAACAGTTTTTACCTGCTAAGTGAATTTCCTTCCATAGGATAACATTGGTGATTCTATGAGGAAAAGTTTCTAAGTGTCAACTTTTAAAATACAATAATATTCCTTAAAAATCACGACTGTAACCAAAACGCTTTTACTCAACTGTTTACAGGAGATGTCCCAGGACTGAATCTAGGATCCAGTCCTGTGGTTAGAAAAAGTAATCCATAAAGTAACTAATTGCATTTAACTAGAAATTCACATTGAGCTGAATGTTGCATTGTGTTTGAAAATGTGTTGCCCATTGCAACAACTGTAACTACTGTACTTAAAAGTTTATTGCCTATGTGCTAAGTATTTAAACTAAAGTAATTCATTCTGAGAAAGTATTTTTTGTAATGTAATGTATAATGTAATTACAATGTAATTTAAAAAATAAAATATGTAAAAGAAATTGTTTCTAAAAATGTAGTAAATCAGTATGAAAAAAATAATATAAAAATTAATACATTTAAAAAACCTTTGAAATTCACTGAAAAAACCGTAGGTTTCAGGCACGTTATAGTTACAAATTAGCATTTAAAAACCTTTGAAATTCACTGAAAAAACCATAGGTTTCAGACACGTTATAGTTAGAAATTAGCATTTAAAAAACCTTTGAAATTCACTGAAAAAACCATAGGTTTTAGGGACAGTTATAGTTACAAATTAGCATTTAAAAAACCTTTGAAATTCACTGAAAAAACCATAGGTTTTAGGGACAGTTATAGTTAGTTGGACATTTCACTCGTACAAAACCCGTGAAATTCCCCCGTTATAGTTAGTTCAGCTAACTATAACTCGCGCCCCGCAATGCACTGCTGATGACGTCACATATTACATCACTCATGACATGGTCAGTGACATCACTGATGACATCACTGATGACATCTCAAATGACATCACTGATGACATCATCCACGTGATAATCTGATGCAGCTCCTCACACCCTAATATAACCTTTGATACACCCAATCTAAATTACAGACTGCCATTCGCAAAACTATAGACACTCCAACACCAATAACTACATACCCACTCACTGATTCTTAGGTCTACACACACACATCCACTCACTCACCCGTACAGTCACTCATACTTATGGTCACTCAGTACAGGACTATCATATGCACTCTTACTCCTATATAGACACTCAAACACCGCCACTCATCCATAGAGGTACTCACACACCTAGTCAGTCATGCAAATAATTAAACACACTGCCATTTACTCACCTATACAGTTATACACACACCAGCTCACTTAATCATACAAATACTAGCACATTGTTACGCTCTTATACAATCACTGATACAAGCACACACTCATCCATACAGCCACTATCACAATCACTCACTCTCGCTTATAGCTATTTATATACTCCAACACACATATATACTGGCTTTCACATATGTAGTTACTCACACATGTACCACTGGGACATACATTCACTCACTAACACACTCTTACACACACTTACCCACCCATACAGTCTATCACAGATGCACTCTTGAAACCATCCACCCAGTGAATCACCCACTCACACATCTATGCACAGAGTCGCACACACCCCACCCACACAAACACTCAGGCACCCATACAGATACTCAGACAACCAATCAATAACTCATATAGACACTCATGTAGCTATTCACAAACCCATGCAGCCACTTACACAGCAACAGACAGACGGATACAGACATTCACCCAGTTTAGTCACTAACCCATGCATTCAGTAAGATACGTTAAATCACTCACTTATAGAGTCAGTCACGCACCTAAATCATCCATACAGACACTTACACACCCACTCATTCTTCAATACGTCTTTTCCTATATATATTAAAAATATTTAAACTTTACAGAAACACACAGTCACTGGATGATGTCATCAGTGATGTCATTTGAGATGTCATCAGTGATGTCATCAGTGATGTCACTGACCATGTCATGAGTGATGTAATATGTGACGTCATCAGCAGTGCATTGCGGGGGCGCGAGTTATAGTTAGCTGAACTAACTATAACGGGGGAATTTCACGGGTTTTGTACGAGTGAAATGTCCAACTAACTATAACTGTCCCTAAAACCGATGGTTTTTTCAGTGAATATATATATATATATATATTATCTACTGGCGGTCGCCAGTAGATAGTTATAGTTAGGACCTATTTTCCATAGGAAATCCGCGACATTCTATTTGAAATAACTCTTGCGTCGGTTGACGAATCTTCGCGAAATTTTCAAACTTTATGGCCCGCTCCGGTCCGCTCCTACCCTGAAAGTCTCAGGGTGATTCGTCAAGCGGGGGCCGAGAAAAAGGGGGTCCCAAAACATGTTTTCCCCATTCATTTTCCCATAGGAAACTTTAGACACGGCTACAGCCCGAACTGCTGAACGGAATTACACCAAATTTGGCAAAGAGGTAGTTCTTGGTTCAGAAAGAACCATTTTTGTTAAATGGTGTAAATCCGTTCAGTAGTTGCTGAGAAAATCAAAAGTAAAAACACATATATATCTGGGCGGAGCCTAACCACACATGTCATCGTGAGATCTGATTGGCTGTCAGCACTTCATCCTGGAATTGCTGGCAGCCATCTTGGGACCAATATAAATGATAGTACCCCATTGAAATGCATTGTAGTGAATCGAAGATTTTGAGGGTTACCAAAAGGAGAACTATAAAGGGTGATAACAGACTTTAGTTACATTAGAATTCATTTGTTGATGGTACCATACTAATTTCAGGAATTGTGGTGTGTTCTAAGGTGATTTTACCCTGTGAAAAACCTTCTGCTGGGATATCATGAATCATGTTTGAGAGAAAACTATTTTCACATGCTTGTCCCATACAGTTTTGGAAGGTGCCCCAGAAGCTAAAATGAGAGCATATTTTCTGTAAATTCACATTATCTTTCTCAGTCATGTGAGAATGAAGTCTGACATTCTCAGTAAAACATGTACATCCAACAAGGGCAGAGACTGTCAGTTGATTCCTTTGTGTTCTACTGCAGCTTCCCAGAGTGTTCTAAAGAACAACTAGAGTGCTAACAGCCTTACTTATGACAAAAGTATGGCACACCTGAAGCCATCTTGATTGGAATAAACTGGTAACACTTAAAACATTTAATTTAAAAAGGAACAAAATGATGGGGTTCATCTTGTCATAGAAATTATGGTTAGTGCTCTGGAAAGAAAAATTAGGACATGTTTCAAGTGTGATCTCAAATATCTTCCTGTTATATTTCAACAGGAGCAGCCTGTCAGTTGATGCCTTTGTGTTCTACTGCAGCTTCCCAGAGTGTTCTAAAGAACAACTAGAGCGCTAACTGTCTTACTTATGACAAAAGTATGGCACACCTGAAGCCATCTTGATTGGAATAAACTGGTAACACTTAAAACATTTAATTTAAAAGGAACAAAATGATGGGGTTCGTTTTGTCATAGAAATTATGGTTAGTGCTGTAGAAAGAAAAATTAGGACATGTTTCAAGTGTGATCTCAAATATCTTCCTGTTATATTTCAACAGGAGCAGCCTGTCAGTTGATGCCCTTGTGTTCTACTGCAGCTTCCCAGAGTGTTCTAAAGAACAACTAGAGTGCTAACAGCCTTACTTATGACAAAAGTATGGCACACCTGAAGCCATCTTGATTGGAATAAACTGGTAACACTTAAAACATTTAATTTAAAAAGGAACAAAATGAGGGGGTTCATTTTGCTATAGAAATTATGATTAGTGCTGCAAAAAGAAAATTTAGTGCATGTTTTAAGTGAGATCTCAAATCCTCTTCTATTTCATTAGAAAATTCTGACATGCAGACTGAAACAATCACTTTCAATACCAGCAGTAGACTTCCAGTTAACTCCTTGGTGAGCAGTAGCTTTACTACAGTGATCTAATGAACAACTAGAGTAATAACAGTCTGAATTTATGGCAAATGTGTGACACATCTGAATGCCTTCTTGATGGAATCAAAGTAAAAAGCTGAAAGCATTTCCTACTGAGTAGACTGCAGTAAATGAGGAAATTAGGAAACTTCATAACAAAGAAGTCTTCCAAGATGGCCACCAGTGAAAAAGAGCCCAAATGTAGCACAAATATTACCCAGATGTAGCCCACATATAGCCCAATGACAAAAGTGTGCAAAACACTTTTTATTTTTAGTTTTTTTGCAGTTTTATGTAGTGCAGACTGGTCAGGTATTGGAGCTTTGCATCTTAAAACATGACCCCCTACACTACAAAAACACCACTGCACTACCCTAAACCCTAAAACACTACCCCAGCACGACCCCTACACTACACAAGCACCACTGCACTATCCTAAACCCTAAAACACTACCCCCAGCATGACCCCCTACACTACACAAACACCACTGCACTACCCTAAACCCTAAAACACTACCCCAACACCACTGCACTAACCTAAATCCTAAAACACTACCCCCAGCACGACCCCCTACACTACCCAAACACCACTGCACTACCCTAAAACATGACCCCTACACTACACAAACACCACTGCACTACCCTAAACCCTAAAACACTACCCCCAGCACGACCCCCTACACAAGCACCACTGCACTACCCTAAACCCTAAAACACTGCCCCCAGCACGACCCCTACACTACACAAACACCACTGCACTACCTTAAACCCTAAAACACTACCCCCAGCACGACCCCCTACACTGCCCGAACACAACTGCACTGCCCTAAACCCTGAAACACATACCCTAGCACGACCCCCTACACTGCCCGAACACCACTGCACTGCCCTAAACCCTGAAACACCACCCCCTTCACGACCCCCTACACTGCCCGAACACCACTGCACTGCCCTAAACCCTGAAACACCACCCCCAGCATGACCCCTACACTGCCCGAACACCACTGCACTGCCCTAAACCCTGAAACACTACCCCCAGCAAGACCTCCTACACTGTCTGAACACCACTGCACTGCCCTAAACCCTGAAACATCACCCCCAGCAAGACCCCCTACACTGCCCAAACACCACTGTCCTAAACCCTGAAACACCACCCCCAGCACGACCCCTACACTGCCAGAACACCACTGCACTGCCCTAAACCCTGAAACACCACCCCCAGCACGACCCCTACACTGCCCGAACACCACTGCACTGCCCTAAACCCTGAAACACCACCCCCTGCACGACCCCCTACACTGCCCGAACACTACTGCACTGCCCTAAACCCTGAAACACCATCCCCAGCACGACCCCCTACACTGCACGAACACCACTGCACTGCCCTAAACCCTGAAACACTACCCCCAGCAAGACCCCCTACACTGCCCGAACACCACTGCACTGCCCTAAACCCTGAAACACCACCCCCAGCAAGACCCCCTACACTGCCCGAACACCACTGCCCTAAACCCTGAAACACCACCCCCAGCAAGACCCCCTACACTGCCCGAACACCACTGCACTGCCCTAAACCCTGAAACACCAGCCCCAGCACGACCCCTTCACTGCCCGAACACCACTGCACTGCCCTAAACCCTGAAACACCACCCCCAGCACGACCCCCTACACTGCCCGAACACCACTGCACTGCCCTAAACCCTGAAACACCACCCCCAGCACGACCCCCTACACTGCACGAACACCACTGCATTGCCCTAAACCCCGAAACACTACCCCCAGCAAGACCCCCTACACTGCCCGAACACCACTGCCCTAAACCCTGAAACACCACCCCCAGCAAGACCCCCTACACTGTCCGTACACCACTGCACTGCCCTAAACCCTGAAACACCACCCCCAGCATGACCCCTACACTGCCCGAACACCACTGCACTGCCCTAAACCCTGAAACACCACCCCCAGCACGACCCCCTACACTGCCCGAACACCACTGCACTGCCCTAAACCCTGAAACACCACCCCCAGCACGACCCCCTACACTGCCCGAACACCACTGCACTGCCCTAAACCCTGAAACACCACCCCCAGCACGACCCCGTACACTGCCCGAACACCACTGCACTGCCCTAAACCCTGAAACACCAGCCCCAGCACGACCGCCTACACTGCCCGAAAACCACTGCACTGCCCTAAACCCTGAAACACCAGCCCCAGCAAGACCCCCTACACTGCCCGAACACCACTGCACTGCCCTAAACCCTGAAACACCACCCCCAGCAAGACCCCCTACACTGCCCGAACACCACTGCACTGCCCTAAACCCTGAAACACCACCCCCAGCAAGACCACCTACACTGGCCGAACACCACTGCACTGCCCTAAACTCTGAAACACCACCCCCTGCACGACCCCCTACACTGCCCGAACACCACTGCACTGCCCTAAACCCTGAAACACCACCCCTCAGCACGACACCCTACACTGCCCGAACACCACTGCACTGCCCTAAACCCTGAAACACCACCCCCAGCACGACACCCTACACTGCCCGAACACCACTGCACTGCCCTAAACCCTGAAACACCACCCCCTGCACGACCTCCTACACTGCCCGAACACCACTGCACTGCCCTAAACCCTGAAACACCACCCCCAGCATGACCCCCTACACTGCCCGAACACCACTGCACTGCCCTAAACCCTGTAACATCAACCCCAGCAAGACCCCCTACACTGCCTGAACACCACTGCCCTAAACCCTGAAACACCACCCCGACACTGCACGAACACCACTGCACTGCCCTAAACCCTGAAACACCACCTCCAGCAAAACCCCCTACACTGCCCGAACAACACTGCACTGCCCTAAACCCTGAAACACCAGCCCCAGCAAGACCCCCTACACTGCCCGAACACCACTGCACTGCCCTAAACCCTGAAACACCACCCCCAGCACGACCCCCTACACTGCCCGAACAACACTGCACTGCCCTAAACCCTGAAACACCAGCCCCAGCAAGACCCCCTACACTGCCCGAACACCACTGCACTGCCCTAGACTCTGAAACACCAGCCCCAGCAAGACCCCCTACACTGCCCGAACACCACTGCACTGCCCTAAACCCTGAAACACCAGCCCCAGCATGACCCCCTACACTGCCCGAACACCACTGCACTGCCCTAAACCCTGAAACACCAGCCCCAGCACGACCCCCTACACTGCCCGAACACCACTGTACTGCCCTAAACCCTGAAACACCAGCCCCAGCACGACCCCCTACACTGCCCGAACACCACTGCACTGCCCTAAACCCTGAAACACCACCCCCTGCATGACCCCCTACACTGCCCGAACACCACTGCACTGCCCTAAACCCTGAAACACCACCCCTGCAGCGCCCCCTACACTGCCCGAACACCACTGCACTGCCCTAAACCCTGAAACACCACCCCTGCACCGCCCCCTACACTGCCCGAACACCACTGCACTGCCCTAAACCCTGAAACACCACCCCCAGCACGACCCCCTTTACTGCTCGAACACCACTGCACTGCCCCAAACCCTGAAACACCACCCCCAGCACGACCCCCTACACTGCCCTAACACCACTGCCCTAAACCCTGAAACACCACCCCTGCACGACCCCCTACACTGCCCGAACACCACTGCACTGCCCTAAACCCTGAAACACCACCCCCTACACTGCCCGAACACCACTGCACTGCCCTAAACCCTGAAACACCACCCCCAGCACGACCCCCTACACTGCCCGAACACCACTGCACTGCCCTAAACCCTAAAACACCACCCCCAGCATTACCCCCTACACTGCCCAAACACCACTGTACTGCCCTAAACCCTAGAACACTACCCCCAGCATGACCCCCTACACTACCCGAACACCACTGCACTACCCTAAACCCTAAAATACCCCCAGCACAACCCCCTACACTACCCGAACACGACTGCACTGCCCTAAACCCTCAAACACTCCCCCAGCACGACCCCCTACACTACCCGAACACCACTGCACTGCCCTAAACCCTAAAACACTCCCCCAGCACGACCCCTACACTACCCAAACACCACTGCACTGCCCTAAACCCTAAAACACTACCCCCGCATGACCCCCTACACTACCCAAACACCAATGCACTACCCTAATCCCTAAAACACTGCCCCCGCATGACCCCCTACACTACCCTAAACCCTAAAACACTACCCCCGCATGACTCCCTACACTACCCAAAGACCACTGCACTACCCTAAACCCTAAAACACGACCTCCTACACTACACAAACACCACTGCACTATCCTAAACCCTAAAACACTACCCCCTACACTACACAAACACCACTGCACTACCCTAAACCCTAAAACACTACCCCCAGCAGTACCCCTACACTACCCAAACACCACTGCACTAACCTAAACCCTAAAACACTACCCCCAGCAGTACCCCCTACACTACCCAAACACCACTGCACTACCCTAAATCACTACCCCCAGCACGACCCCCTACACTACCCAAACACCACTGCACTACCCTAAACCCTAAAACACTACCCCCAGCACGACCCCCTACACTACCCAAACCCCACTGCACTACCCTAAACCCTAAAACACTCCCCCAGCACGACTCCCTACACTACCCAAACACCACTGCACTACCCTAAACCCTAAATCTACCCCCAGCATGACCCCCTACACTACACAAACACCACTGCACTACCCTAAACCCTAAAACACTACCCCCAGCACGACCCTCTTCACTACCTAAACACAACTGCACAATTTGTTACAGGCGTTGCAACGCAGGCCTGTGGTGCTTACTGGAAGTACCTAGTGGGCTAGTTGGGCCCCAGGGACCCTCAGGATTCAAGGTGACCTAATCCCCCAACTTAAAACGCACCACGGGGCGCGTTTGCACAGTGGTGAAGGGAGGGGCAGGGCCTCAGGTGACATGTGCGCAAACACGCCCTGTGGTGCGTTTTAAGTTGGGGAATTAATTCCCTTTGAATCCTGAGGGACCCTGGGGGACAACTAGCCCACCAGGTACCTTCAGTAAGCACAACAGAGTTGCGTTGCAGAGAGGTGAAAAAGGTGCGTGGCCTCGGAACGCCTCTCTGCAACTCAGCTCTGTGGTCCTAACTGTAGGTACCTGGGGGCTAGTTGGGCCCCAGGGACCCTCAGAATTCAAGGGGACTTAATCCCGCAACTTAAAACGCACCACGGGGTGCGTTTGCACACATGTCACCTCAGGCCCCCCCCTCCCTTCACCACTGTGCAAACGCGCCCTGTAGCGCGTTTTAAGCGGTAGTTTTAATCCCCTGCCCTATTATGTACTAGGGACTTGCAGAGGAGGTTATGCTAATCACAGGGGTACCCCAACGCATAGTGTTCCCTAGTGTATGTAGGTGTTTTCACTGTATTCTAAGTGTCTTTTAGCATAGCACTGGCTCTGGTTAGTCAGAGTTAGTTACCACCAGTACCCGTCTGAAAAAGTTGTGGGCACAGGATGATTTTGCAACAAGGCCTCTTTCTGCTCCTCTGTTGGTTCTTTCTGCACATCTTTTGCTTCTTTCTGTGCGTTTTTTCTTCTTTCTTCACATGTCCTACCTCTGTAGGCATAGTTAGAAACTAGCATTTAAAAAAACCTTTGAAATTCACTTAAAAAATCATAGGTTTCAGGCACGTTATAGTTAGAAATTAGCATTTAAAAACCTTTGAAATTCACAAAAAAACCATAGGTTTCAGACACGTTATAGTTAGAAATTAGCATTTAAAAACCTTTGAAATTCACTGAAAAAACCATAGGTTTTAGGGACAGTTATAGTTAGTTGGACATTTCACTCGTACAAAACCATAGAAATTCCCCCGTTATAGTTAGTTCAGCTAACTATAACTCGCGCCTCGCAATGCACTGCTGATGACGTCACATATTACATCACTCATGACATGGTCAGTGACATCACTGATGACATCACTGATGACATCTCAAATGACATCACTGATGACATCATCCATGTGATAATTTCATGCATCTTCTCACACCCTAATATAACTTTTGATACACCCACTCTAAATTACAGACTGCCATTCTCAAAACCATAGACACTCCAACACCAAAAACTACATACCCACTCACTGATTCTTAGGTCTACACACACATCCACTCACTCACCCGTACAGTCACTCATACTTAGTCACTCAGTACAGGACTATCATATGCACTCATACACCTATATAAACACTCACACACCGCCACTCATCCATAGAGGTACTCACACACCTAGTCAGTCATGCAAAAAACTTAATCACACACCCATTTACTCACCTATACAGTTATACACACACCAGCTCACTTACTCATACAAATACTAGCACATTCTTACACTCTTATACAATCACTGATACAAGTACACACTCATCCATACAGCCACTCTCACAATCACACACTCTCACTTATAGCCATTTATATACTCCAACACACATATATACTGCCTTTCACATATGTAGTTACTCACACATGTACCACTGAGATATACATTCAATCACTAACACACCCATACACACACTCACCCACACAGTCCATCACAGATGCACTCTTGAAACCATGCACCCAGTGAATCACCAACTCACACATCTATGCACAGAGTCACACACACCCCACCCACACAAACACTCAGGCACCCATACAGATACTCAGACAATCAATCAATAACCCATGTAGACACTCATGTAGCTATTCAGAAAGCCATGCAGCCGCTTACAAACCAACAGACAGACGGATACAGACATTCACACAGTTTAAGTCACTAACCCATGCATTCAGTAAGATACATTTAATCACTCACTTGTAGAGTCAGTCACTCACGTACTAAATCATCCATTCAGACACTTATACACCCACTCATTCTTCAATACGCCTTTCCCAATATATATTAAACATATTTAAACTTTACAGAAACACAGTCACTGGATGATGTCATCAGTGATGTCATCAGTGATGTCATTTGAGATGTCATCGGTGATGTCATCAGTGATTTCACTGACCATGTCATGAGTGATGTAATATGTGACGTCATCAGCAGTGCATTGTGGAGCGCGAGTTATAGTTAGCTGAACTAACTATAACGGGGAATTTCTATGGTTTTGTACGAGTGAAATGTCCAACTAACTATAACTGTCCCTAAAACCTATGGTTTTTTCAGTGAATATATATACATATACATATGGGTTTAGTGGTGGGTGTGAGTATAGGGTGACAATGGTTGTCTTAGGGTTTAGGGGGTGTGTAAGAGTATTGAGTTGTAAGGGTGTTTTTTAGGGTTACGGGGTGGGTAGGGGTATATGTTGATAAGAGTTGTTTTAGGGTTTAGGGGTAGGTAACTGCATAGTGTAGTAAGGTATTTTTTATTCTTTGTGGGTTGGTAGGGGTATAGGGTGGTAAGAGTATTTTTAGGGTTATGGGGTGTGTAGGGGCATGGGGTGGTAAGGGTATATTTAGGGTTCAGGGGTGGGTATGGGTATTGGGCTGTAAGGGTTTTTTTAGGGGATCGGGGTGGGTAGGGCATGGGGTGGTAAAAATATCTGTAGGGTTTAGGGGTGGGTAGGGTTATAGGGTGGTAACGGTATTTTTTGGGAGTAGGTTTGTAAGCGGCATGGGGTGGTAAATGATGTATGCAACAGACTCCATCCCCTGCGGTGTGTCTGACCACGGGTTGCCCACAACACAGGGCTGGCTACCTGTTAAAAGCAACCAAATCCAGTTTGGAAATAAAAAAAAAAAATCAGGTGCCAGCATTCCAAGGTCTTGATTAAAAAGTATTTATTAGAGTGTCACCATTAAGCGTTTTTGCTAAACCTTGGCCTTGGTCACATACGGAGGCTGCCATTTTAAAAGACCTTTATATATTAATGTCTTGATAAATATCAATGAACCATTCTGGACGGCCAACTGTTGTAGGTTCACACTGCTCCAGACATTTTCAAATATACTGCTCCATTTTTACTTGGTACTGAGAATTTTTCCCCTTTCTAGGAGTACCAGAATAATTTGTGAGCTATATGACAACAGTAGTAGGACTAATGAGTTGATGTTGCTGTTAGACTAGTGACACAATAATCAACATTAATTTCAATGTCAACTGACGGTGTTACTGACATGATTCAATTATACGTTGACCGGGAGTCACTATGAACTATTGAAATATGATTTTTTTTCTACACAATTTCTAGTCGTTTTTAGGTCTAGCCGCTTGCCAGCCGCATTTAATCCAAATAATTATAAGGAAAAAATACATACAATACATGTATACCTATATATTTACTTCCGCCCACCACAGCAGATAGCATGGAGCAACAGGACAGCCTACTTTAGCCAAGTAACCGCATTTTGCTTATCATCTGTGCACATCTGCCTAAAAAGAAGCGCGCTTCAGTGTCAAAGTTGGCGGGCCTATGCTTTACTTTGCCAATGCTTTTTTTCTTTCCATTCATTATGTTTAGGACTTTTGATAGTCGTCCTTGTATGTTTAAACTATGTCTGCATGTTAACAGCAATTCCAAGCGAGTAGTACCCTTTTCTGTATGTCAAATAGAATCGAATTTGCTTGTGATGTGCAATAAATCTGGAAAGGATTTTTATACCTCTTCGAAGTACACCTGCGGTCCGCTATATGAAATGGTAATTTTCTTTTTAATTAAAAATTTAATTGTAAGCAATTAGCCACCACATTTTTTTTCCTTAACTTGCGTGGCATGCATTTGCAATGAAAAATGACCATCAATCCTGCTTGCCTAGACAAGACCTATAGACTTTACCAATGTTTTTATTTTTTTATTTTGCATATATGCCAAAGGTGCTTTTTAATTCATACTAGCAGCAATTATGTTTTTCAATTGGTTTTATTTTTTTACTTTCTTAAAAACTTTACTGCACTATTTTTGTGACAGGATTTTCCATGTTTATTTGGCTAGCAGCGGACATTGCCTTTAGTTAGATGTCTGTTAGTTGATCGAAACGCAGTTTAGGAATTCTGGGTGTGTCACACTCTAAGCTCAGCTTTACTCTAGAATACTTTTTTCTTGTCATTTTTGTTGTTTGAAGCTCTTTTTATGTTAACTCGAGGGCAGATGCTGCCAAAGCAGGCAGTCCGCTTGCAGCTCTATTCTGATAAAGCTTCATTAAATATAACCATCAACACTGGACTAACCACTAACCTTGGGTTCTGGGGTAGAGCACTACCCATGGTAAAGAATTTCAAAGCCTCACCACAGATAGTAAGCACTATATATTAATGCAATTACAATACAATATCATACTTTTCTCAAAATGGACCTTAAAAACTTTGTGAGACCAACTTTGTGTCCCTTTTGATATGTGCACATAGAAAATTAGGTATTCAAAAGGTGATTAAACCTTATAATTGAGTGCTCAATACTTTTTCAGGATTGCCTTAATTCCTTACATATAAAAAGCTACTCAACAATAATCCTGACATTCTACAACACTTGAGGGAGCAGTGGCCCCAAGATCTTTGGGAGTTGGGGATGATGACTGGGCGGAGGCCCTGGCATCCCCGTAAGAGGTGGCCAGATGGGTGCGGTTCCGATTGGTACAATTAAAAACATTACATCGATCATACTACACCCAAACTATACTGTTTAAAATGGCGTGAGTGATGACGGAAAGTTGTGAGTGTGAGCAACCAGGAACTTTCTATCGCACCATGTGGGACTGCCCTGTAATTCAAAGTTTCTGGCAGAGGTGGTGCCGGTGGAATGTATATGTGAAGTGGCTGGATGTTCAATGACCGCCTCAGCAAAGTGGTGTCTCCTTAATATCTGGAGTGCAACGGACGTAATTTGCATGATGCAAATATGCTGGACACTGGGACTAATGGTTGCCAAACGTAAAATCGCAAGACCATGGGGGTGGGGAGCAGGCTAGCCATCCCGATTGGGGGACTGAAAGCGTGCCAGGGATTGGTGTATGTTAGCTGAGAAGGTGGTGTATGCGGGACGGAATTGCTCCCAAAAGGCAGAAAAATCTGGGGGTCATGGAATGCTTGCAGGGGCACATATGTCATTATTTTGCTTCTTTTGGGTTATCGGGCCACAACCAGGTCCATCCGGGTCCTTCACGAATATTGATTGATATGGTAAATGAGATTGAATGCTGAGGGAGATATTGGAAGATGAGATGCTTATTACTCCTAATGTAAAGTCAGTGCACCAATATGCTATGTACCTACTTTTTATTATACTGTCGATCAACAGACTTGTTTAAAAAAATTAAAAAGATTGAGATAATTCCAAACATAGTTGTGGTAACGGATCTTGGTTTTTAATGAAATCTAATAATACAAAAATACAGCAAATGAAAATCGCTTATCACAGTGGGAAGTTAGGAGTCTCAAATGTGTGTTCCAGTGGCTTAACAGAGGATAGTTTAGCACAAAACTACATAGGTTTAGGCAGTTGAGCACACATCAGGTTAGCAGAGTCAATCGTAAACAAGACACTTTCCCTGATAAGTTTTTTTTTTTTTTTACTGAAATGATTTTCTGACATCTGCATTACTCCAGTAAAGCAATATGAGTCAAATATATAATCAGGTCATAACTACTCTAAAACACGTACTTTACAGCAAGTCACATTTGTAATCTAATCATCTAGGAGTTAATCTGGGAAGTAGGTGCCAAACAAAAAGGGAATTCCAGAAAATCTTTGGTTGCCCTGAGAATTATCATCATTGTTGGAAAGTAGGATCTGCTTCTTATGGTTACCCCCACTTTTTGCTTTTTGCACCCACTTTCTTGACTAGTCTGGCTGGGATCCTGCTATCCAGGACCCCAGCCTATCTGCTTTCTCCTTTAAATTAAAACATATGTACTTTGGTACACTCCAGATTGGATACTGGGGTACCCTTATAAGTCCCTAGTATATGGTGCCCATGTACCCAGGGCATAGGTACCCCAGAGGCCTCCCATGGGCTGAAGCATGTATTATGCCACCCATGAGAGGCCATGCAAAATGGAACCTCAGGTCTACTACTGCAACCTGTGTAAGTTGGTGATTGCACCACTTACTTGAGATATAGGTTGACTATATCTATATATATCACTACACCTAAAACCTTATAAGTCACCCCTATAGCAGGCCTTAACAATCCTGAAGGCAGGGTGCTGGGTTTTACGTAAGAGGGTGCTCCTGCATGAGCAGGGCCCCTCTGCAGTCTTCGGAGACCATTCTCCTGGGCTGTACGTGATATTACCAGACATATAGGAAGAGGTGCATTATAACTTCGCGGTAAATGCGATCTCGAAAATGACTGCAACGAAGTATGTCGTGTTTGGTGTCAAACACCTTGGAATCATACCCCCACACCAGTAACTGGTGTGGGAGGTATGATTCCTCCCCTCAGAACCACGGTTCTGGGGGTACCCAAGTCTACCGGTACCAACTTTCTCGAGCCTAACCGCACAAAATGGATGCTGCCAGCCACAGACATGAGTCTGCCCTCTTGCTGCTGAGCCAGGCTCGAGCATGGGAAGGCAGCAAAATAGGCATCCTGTCACAGGGAGGTGTTGCCACCTCCCAGACAGGATTTAGTGTATTGGGGCTGGGTGGGTGCACTGTCTCAGTGCCAGAAAGTCTGCACGAGGGGCACACTTGGTGTCCCTGTGCATAGTCCAGTTCAAACCAGTTCTGGGAGCACTCAGCTCCTGCTCTGGCGTGAAACTGGACAAAGGACATGGGTGTAGCCACCCCCCTGTCCTGTCCCTCCCCTAGGAGGGTCCCTAGAACCTGTCCAACCCTTTCCCGTGGGTATAAAATGGGTTACCTGGCTACAGGACATTAGATTAACGGGGACAAGATTCCGCAAGTAGATACCACTACACTTCGACCGTCTGGACACGCTGGACTTCGCTGGACCTCCCTTGGGCTCGACTTCGTCTTCCCTTGCCGTCCCCAGTCTCGCCACTGTCCGTGATCCAAACAGGCTCCGTGCAGGACCCTGTGGAACTCCAAGACAACTGAAGAATCTCCCTTGGAGTGAAGGAGTCACTACCCTGCAAACGCAGGCACCGTAATGCATCTGACCGGTTTGCTGATCCTGAGCTCCTGCGGACTCCGAAGGCTCCAGCAACACAGGAGGTGGGTTTCTGAAGGTCTCCGAGGTTGAGCTGCCCTCTCACTGAGTTTGAGGCGGATATCCCTCGTGGGGACAGTATACCCGTACCCCTGTGCACCCCGTTTATTTACAGCTGCACATGCTTGTTGTCGTGCAACAATTCCGTGTATTGGGCCATTTGTAGCCCTGACCCCAGCGCATCTTTCCTGAGAAGGACTCCGGCATCCTTGCACTCTGTGCCCTGCTAGCTGGTATCCTGTGAAACCGCCTGAGGTCCCCTCGCAACTCCTGTGCCTTCGGCCTGTGGGTCTACTTGAGGGTCAACTTCGCTTTACTTGGGCTCCCCTGGTTGCTCCAGGCCTGCCCTGACTCCCCTTGCTGTGGTGAGTCTCCTGGTTCTTGCTGGACCAGATCGACACTGAATTTGACCATCGCCGTTGTTGCCGTTGCCAAGGCTTGATTGATGCTCTAGCCGTACCCCTCAGCTTTCAGGTTCTTCTCAACTAGAATCCACGTTTGGATTCCATCGGACACTTTTCCTTCTTCCAGCAGCAGCATTACTTTGTCGACGTCCATAGAAAACGACGGGGGTTTCCGACGCCACTTCGCACCTATGCACCTGGCTCCTCTGGGATAGGTAACTCTGGTTCAAAGGTATCCACGGGTGGGGTGGCTCTCCAAACCCTTAAGTTCCAAAGGCTGTCTTTGTAATCTGCTGGGAAGGGTCCTTAACCTCTAAATTTCCAACCGCGACTTTCTCATTGAATTGTACGGAGCACGCGGTCCTGTTCACACACTGCACCCGTCCTCCGTGGGGTCCCTGTTCACTCACCTTGGGTGGTTCCCTGGGGTCCCAGCGATTCTACACCTTCTAGACTAGGTCTAGTCCCGAGTCGTGATTCTTATACCACTTTCTTAGTTTATGGTTTGGTCTCCCCCGGGAGCCCACTGTGTATTGTGCTACTTACGTTTGATTCTTTGCAACTGTATTATTTGATTTGTGTTCTATCCTCATGTAGAGGATACTAGAGTGTTATATATAATAAATACATATTTTTATAACTACTGTGTGGTTTCCCTTTCATTTAACCAATACTATAAGGTTGCATTCTGGTAAAACAAGGTGCTTAACATTCCTTCAAGACTTAGCCTGAAGGCTGCTCTCCATAGCTACCACTAGGATAGCTTTCAATAAAGGTTATCTTTGACCTAATCACCATAACGGTTGTTTGGACTGGTGCAAGGTGCCCACTTTAATTAGTGGACAGCATATACCAGGCCAACTTCTCACAATCATCCTATACCTTCTTCCCAAGAATAAGCTGTCATCAGACGTGTTGCATTAGCTGACCAGAGTGTTGCAATAGTGCATAGTGGGGATCCTTTACAATTGATAAAAGCTCAACTTTCATTTCAAAGGCCTCACAAAGAATGCACAGTATCTTAAAATGGACCGTCTTTTCGGCAGGCACCAATGAAGTAGGACCAGCAAAGTTAGTTATGTGAAATGGCCCCATGGCAGTGAATAAAATGGTCATTGCTGAGAGCGTAATTAAGTTTGTGGGTTGCTAGTTTGAGCCACAATGGGGCTAAGTAAGCCTTTCATTGACCCAAGATTGGTAGATTTGTAGAAATAAAAACCTTCTTAGGGGTTCACTGATACATCTGGTCCTTAAGACCAACAAAGAAGAGATTGGCACAGAAGCTGTAATATCAAAAAACATGTTTTATTAACCTCAGATGAGGGAGATTGCATCTTACGGTACCCGCAGGCCACTGTAGGAGGCATTCTAATGAGTGCAGAGAACAGGGTCCTTATATATGCATTTGTTATATAGTCAGCATAAAATCAAGGGAGGTCCTAGCACATACAAGCATGCTTATTGACTAATATGGGCATACAAAATTTGCTTGCTCCACAAAGTGGGAGGGGAGACTAAACTGCTTACATGAGTAAGAATAGCTTGACAGTTGTATACTAGGAGCAGGTGCATTCTACCAGCTAGGCCTCTCTGAGCATGTGCAAGATTCTGGAAGAGGGAGAAAGCACATGGCGAGCACATGGCTAACTAAAATGGCTGCCAAGTACAAAATGGCTTTCAGCTCATGCTAACAGCGATTCCTGCAATCTTTAACAGACGATCCTTTTAGCATGAGCTAAAGACATTGCCATGATCTAGTAGAGACATAGAAAATATTTTGCACATTTTCTTCTCATAAATTCATCAATATCCTATGCTAGGTGGGTATTTACATTCTAAACATTTCATTAAGCAGGTATATACAAGGTATAAGCAGGAGTACAAAGTGAACAGAGCATTGGGTCATACAGGTAGCAAGAGAGAATAATGACTATTATCTCAAACAGAAATCTCAATATTTTCCAATCCTAAGCAGAAAGCAAATACCAAAACCATCTAGTCTAATTTTAAGTTTCAGGGCTCTGATGGGGGCTCGTCAAATCAATTTAAAAATAGCCAACAGCACATACCTAATAAAAAACATTTTCAATAGACTTTCTCAGTATTTTATGAGGGCTGAATTATCAATAAATATACTTAAGAAAAGAGTAAAGTAACATGCTCAGATGAACTTTTCTCGTGCAGAATAAACATTACTCTTAAAAAATATTAAAGCAATCAGACATATTATTACAAAAAACAATTGTGGCTTCGGGGGACCAGGAGGACCACACAAGACCATAGGAATTAGGACAAGGAGCCGCAAAGGGCTGCTCCTCCTCAAAAATGGGACGACAAAAGGGGTACATTACTAACAAAAAGAGTCCTTGGGAAAGTTGTAAAACCAACCAGCCAGAGGGAGTCTTCTCCCTGTGTCCGTTTTGAGCCTCACAGGCAGGCTCTTGTTGTTCCCACGGTGGAGCTGCACAACTCGCAACTCAAGAATCACGGAGAAGAAAAAGTCTTTCTTTCAGGATAGGGCAATCACCCCCCAGGGCAAATACCCTCAATGATCCTATCCAGTGTCTCAGGCAGTGCACCAGTTTTCTTCACTTTAATCTAACAGGCACCAAGGGCATAGCACCTGTACCCTAAACTCAAGTCCTTCCCTAACTCCTGTATTTGCACCTCTGGCGCACTGCTCTTTTGTTGGGGCCACAAATTGTACCCAATGTGCTCGGGCATCTCTTGATCAACAAACAAAGGCGTAGACTTGCATTCACTTGGGACCAGGATTAAGAGGCCTGAAGCAACCCTTGTTTCAAAGGGGGTCACCTCAAGCAAAAGCCTCCTTGCCGTCCTTGTCGTTCTGTGACTCTCTCAGCTGGGCATCAAAAACTGGATCCACACAAAGATTTCTCCATCCTGATTTGTAACCCCGTCTTTCGCCCAAGACAGTGGCAGGGGTACACACTTCACGTCCCAGTGCTTCCGACTTCACTGAGGTCCTAGTTGCCAGCAACGCCTATGCTGGTTACCTTCACTTTGGCTTCAAACTGGAGTGGCGCTGACTCCCAGGCTGGATCTGATGTCCGGGCCCCTCTGGCAATGGTTGTAAGGCAGCAAATATCTATTGGTGGACAGAACAAGAGGTCTTTAGACAAGGCACAGAAATAATCTAACAACAGAGAGGATAGTCTCAGAATACTTCCTTAGTCTTGGGGCGCCCCATACATTAGCAAGGCACCCAAGAGCCACTTCATCTATCTGAGAGTAGAAAACCCTGGACCTATTGGCAAGTATAAAAGGAACGTTTTGGTGAACTGACAAGAGTAATACATCACCCAATCCCAAACAGCCAAGGAAGTCTGTGTTCATTTACTAAATTCTGAGGAAAAAGAAAAACAATACAGACATACTCCAAATACTTACATTGGTGTATTCCTATATTACTAATCTGAAGAACCCTCATGAAAAAAAGGAAATGTTCTACACTTTTACTCATAGATTTTACATTACTTGTACAGGACTGCAGACACTTGTAAAATAATTTCTCTTACATGTTATGCTTAGGACCATGCTCTCATGTTATAGGTGCAGCAGGAAAATCTAAGACTGCTAATTTAACAGGGATTCTTATTGCAAAAAAACTAAACTTCAACATAGTGAGTACTTTTTCTCCAGCAGAACATGTTATGACAAACAAATTCCTATAAAACAATATTTTCCTTCAAAATGTTTGCTAAGGATCACATGAGCGTCTTTCCTGCATTGTACTTTTCACGATCTGGACTATGCAACATCATTTTCAAAAGGAAAAAAAACCCTATCTCCAGCTCTAATAAGGGCTGACAGCTTATTTACACAGACTAGCTAATAAAAGACTAGCAATGCCCTTGCAAAACTGTATAGAACATGAGAATAACATAAACAATAATAGTGTTGCCACCTGAGATTTTTGAACAGAAACCCCCACTATACAATTTTCCTTAAAGATCAAATAAGGGAACATCAATCTGTTCTACTCATTCTTTCATACAGGATGGGCAGTAACATAGCTTAGATTTTATCATTTTATTAATGCTAACAATTTTAAAACAGTATTACAGAATAGCCAATTGTAATTGTAATTGTAAGTAGCATTTATATAGCGCAGCTGTCACCCAACGGGCATCCTGGCGCTGGGATTACCTAAATCACTGTGCAGCTATAAAACTATGAATCATCATGCGCCAATCTCTCAAGGCTATTCTTTTGGAAAGAGCCTGGTTTTTAGCTTTTTTCTAAACTGCAGTAAGTCATCAGTCTGTCTGAGTTCACTTGGTAGTTTATTCCATAGTCTTGCGGCTGTATAGCCAAATGATCTACCTCCTAGTCAGGTTTTCTTGACTCGTGGGGTACATACTAGGTGGGCTGCCAAGGAACGAAGACTTCTAGCTGGGGAGTACCAAGTAAACATTCTCTGTAATGGTTTAGGCCCCATTTTGTGTGCCGCCTTATGAACAATGCAAAGTGCCTTAACTGTCACATGGCCATTTCCTAGACAGCTTTAGACAGACTCAAAAAAGTGAGAAAAAGAAGAGAGAAAACATAATTTTGCCTACCCTTAATTTGTACAGGAGCTAGCCTCCTTCCCCATTTTGACAGTAGGAAAACCTGAAACAGGTTTTACTTCTGTCAACACTTTCAACCCCTATTTGTAGCAACTGGGCACAAACAAACTTGTAGGAGATATCTTAGAAAGTGGCTATTCTCTGATTCAGTCTAACACAATGCAAATTGAGTTAACTTTAAACCAATTTCTACAGCAATTGTACTAGATTAACATGAGGGCGCATGAATGCAAACTAAAATCCATTTCCTCCTTATCGTAGCCCCTACACAGTATTCTTTAAACTAAAACCATTATTTTATATAAATGGCAGATCAATGTTCAACTGAGCGTTGTTTTCCTTCGTTTCATATGATTGCGCTAAACGTGTGTTTGCCAAAAATAGGAAGCAAAGCTTCTCTTTCTCTCTTTGCGCTATCATCTCGTCTTTCAAAAAACATTTCGAAGGTCGAAGTGTCAAAGCAAACATTACCCTACACCCTGCTAAGTTGCTAAATGCAGAACTCTGACCTTTGACCCGTTCAGCAGCTGCTCATTTTTGTGTGCAAGGCTTGCCATGCGGTTTGTAATGCAAAGCAACTCTGAAGAATCACAACGAAAAGCAGTCCTATACTTATTTTCATTTATGTACAGTGGTGTGCAATCTAGTAATGCAGAGGCAGTTGTTTATTTTATACTTGCATATGTATACTTTTATTGAAGCCTAAGAGCACGTTAAAACTGCCTTGAGTGGTAGAACTGCTTGTAAAATTGTGAATTTAGCTCAATTTCGACTTTGGTGGTAGGGGCACTTAAAAATGAATATCCTACAATATTTTTGCATAATAGGAACCCCCAGAGTGTTCTCTAGATAGCTCAGGAATGGGAAATCAGAAATGCATAAGATATACCCTTATAAAAATGAGTTTTGTACGGCTGGGTAAAGTGACATTTCACATTTAAGTTCCCTTTTTATTGCGGTACAGCACTGCTTAAATTCAACTTTGATGCTAGGAATTCACAGTATGATGATTAGGCTTTATAAAGATGAGAAAACGAATTTAAAGCATTTGTTTTTAACAATATATTTTTTCCCATATAATTATTATTTTTTATCAATAAAACCAACCATTTTAATGATTCCACATTGGAAAAGCAAGCTTCATTGTAGCCTATCATATTTAAACACATTCATTCATAACCCTAAGCACAGAAGCCTTTACTTGAAACAGGAAAAGTCTGCGCCACTTTTAAAAGCACAGTTATCATTTAACATCAGAACCATAGATATACTTATGTAAAGAAGGCATTAAGAAAGGAAATCCCTACTTTCAATTTTGTTCTCTGTTATCCAAAATAATGAAACTGGTGTTTTGAAACTTTTAAAATAATGCAGGCCTGTATACCAGGTTTACACTGACTTAAAAATATCGCTGACACAGCATTCCTGTCTGTGGCCGTGAGCAGGAATAGCCATATGCTATTTATGCAGCTGTTGTGTGTCAGCAGGCGTCGAATTTGCACGCCTTTCTCAGGAAAAAACCCCTTTATTATTTGAAATACCCTGACAGAGTTAAATCCCCATTTGCTGTGTCAAACGGTGTCTTTCAGTTAGTCAGTTTAAACACAGCTGTCGGAAAGCTTTTTTCTCGGGTGCTGAGAGAAAAGCATGTCACAGTCTATTTAAAAACTGAGGCATTTCAATGCAGTCAAATCTATCTTTCTATAATGTGTATTTAGTTCAGCAACGACCAAATTCACTCAAATGATGTGCATGCCTTTTAATGTCTAATACAATATTTAAGGAAAAGGCTATAACATGTATTTTAGTCTATTGATTACAAAACACACAATTTCGTTTTTTTTTCTCTCTGTATGAGGCCTATTTTAATCCTATTGAATACGAATTCTAATTTTATCTTTAGCATTGTGGCAATTTGCACACATGTATAGTGTCTTACTCTGTCAATTTAATAGTAACATGCAGCTGTTTAGCATATGTTACATAATTTATTTCTGGATTTTTATTTAATATGTAAGTAACTAAATGACATTTTGCATAACAGAATAATGACAGCAAAAAAACATAAACAAACTCATTGAGCTCATTCAGACAGTTACAGAAGGACACAACACAGCGCGCTTAAAGCTAGCCATTCGTACACAGAGTACTCACACAAATATTACCAATGTCAAACCAAAAAACCCCACATAGACATTTAAACACACATTTAACCCACAAATCAATACTTAGGACAGCTTACAAACGGTACGCAAGACCAACCTATTTGTAAATACTAATTGTAAGTCATATTTACAAGAAGAGCTCTCAAAAGTAGCCCAAAAAACTGTTCCATGGTCAAATTCGCCAGTTTTGGCTGGTAGAACACTCAAAAAGCGCTCTGCATATCACCACTTATGAATGTTACTAAGTGCGCAGATCCGGATCCGTTTTATGTACATATTTAGTTCCATGGGGTACTTAGTCACCAAGGAAGAAATATCTTTTTACTATACGTAAACCTATTTAGGTATCCCCTCTGAGGGAGTCAACTGAGTACTTCCTAAATCCATATCGGTACCTCCAAGACAGCAACACTTTCTACGAAGTGTACTGGTAACAGGCATGCCAAAAATATTATAGCATATATAATATTATACTCCAAGTGACACTTAACACAATGTGTGCCGTTCAAATTTTCAAAGTTTAGAGAAAAATCTCCTCATTACCTGCCTATATGAATTGCAATGCATATATAATTACAAAACAAATTCCAAAATTGGCCAATCATACAAACAAAGCCACAGTAAGTGTTACTAAAACTACCTTACCAATCAAAGGCATCAAACCAACAGCAAGTGCCGCAAAACGGCTCTTACCAATCAAATGGTGTCCAGGTTCCAACTGCCAAGTTCTGAGTGACCTAACGGTCGTTTTAAAATACTCACGCCAAAGAAGTTCTCAGTCGGGAGCGGCAAACACTTGGAGGATCAGAGCAGGAAGACCAGAAATATACTGGGCTGGAAGACAAAACAATCTCCGTGCGCAGGGTACCTCCTCAGTAGATTCCTGTCCTGTACTCCTCAGTAGATTCCTGTCTCCCTTCAAGACCACTCCCTTGGATAGCCGCTGCACCGATGAGTCCCACTTTCGGGCGCCATTTGTAGAAATAAAAACCTTCTTAGGGGTTCACTGATACATCTGGTCCTTAAGACCAACAAAGAAGAGATTGGCACAGAAGCTGTAATATCAAAAAACATGTTTTATTAACCTCAGATGAGGGAGATTGCATCTTACGGTACCCGCAGGCCACTGTAGGAGGCATTCTAATGAGTGCAGAGAACAGGGTCCTTATATATGCATTTGTTATATAGTCAGCATAAAATCAAGGGAGGTCCTAGCACATACAAGCATGCTTATTGACTAATATGGGCATACAAAATTTGCTTGCTCCACAAAGTGGGAGGGGAGACTAAACTGCTTACATGAGTAAGAATAGCTTGACAGTTGTATACTAGGAGCAGGTGCATTCTACCAGCTAGGCCTCTCTGAGCATGTGCAAGATTCTGGAAGAGGGAGAAAGCACATGGCGAGCACATGGCTAACTAAAATGGCTGCCAAGTACAAAATGGCTTTCAGCTCATGCTAACAGCGATTCCTGCAATCTTTAACAGATTGATAGGTTGGGAACCTTTGTAATGGGTAATAGTAGCAATGGTTATTTACAGCACTTCTACATTGTAAAAATGACAGTAGGAAGTGCTTTATAGAACAAGTTGTTACTTTATATGATAAGCCATGCTGCGGCATTTTAGACTCTTTAAAGGGGCCTTGATTGCCCATTTGGAGGCCATGGATACTTATTTTCAGCTGAGATAATGCATCCTTATTGGGTGCCATCTTATATGGAAAGGCTAAAATGGGAACAAACTCCTAAAGCCTAACTCTCTGCTTGACAATGAATAAGAAACTGAGCATCACACCTTGCCTACTGACACCAAAACCTTTTTTTCCACGATTCAGAGTGTAAAAGACACCACAATGTGAGGGGATACAGGAGAGTAAATAACTTTGTCACCGAAAGGCACACATCCTGATGAAGGAAGCAGAAGTCAAGTTTCCGCCATTGGATAGTTAAACGGAATGGAAATCCACACAGTAATGCTGGCCGTTTCCTTCTTTCCATCTTCACCTGTCTGATAATCTTATGTCAGATTCCATACCTAAAACACCCGTTTACTCCCAACGTTAAAGTTAATCATCAGTCTCCTTCACATTCTTTTCTCATTCTACACGTTATGAATACACAGTACCTTGTCACCCCCAAATATAAAGTTTAAAATGGATATTGTGACTCACGTGTTTTCTCTGAGGGTTATTCTTCTTTTAAGAAGCGAGTCTGGGAGAGACCGACAACTAGCCTACCTTACCAAAACCAGGCACTGCTTTGAGCAAACAGGGAAGGCCCTTTTCTCTCACTGTTGGAATGTTAGCCAGTTCATCTGCCAGTAAATATTAACGTACTATAGGCCAGCGTAAACTAGGCAAGATTTTGCGTGAGTGTTTAGGTCTACTGAGAAGAGTAGTGGAAGAGACCTTACAACAAAATTGAATGAATTTGCAAACAAACTGCATTGAAATTAGTCTGCAGCATCATTGAGAGGCATTCTCCGTTACAGCTCCTTATGATGAGAGGGGCAGCCATACATAAGATGTGTGTTTAAGATGTGAGTATTCCAAGGAAGTTGAACCACTTATGGCAACCTATTTGTAGTGGGAATTGAATTAAAGATAGTCCATTACTGTTTTTACTGTAAATACTTTATTGATAATTTTTCAAAAACAATAATATGAAACCAGATCACACCACAATGTATGCTAGTGTGTTCACAGAATTATGTTAATTTAAAATTGTTTGGTGTACCCATTATTGAAAACTTATGGCCTGATTACGAGTTTGGCGTTGTGGGAGCAGGCTGCCACACCAACACCCCGCTCTCACACACCGCCAAACTCGACCACCCGCCAGATTAGGAGGTTTCTCCTGGTCTGGTGGGAGGTGCTTTAGCGGTCCCAGACGGTGAGCCTTAGAAAGACACCGCAATGGGAACGCCAAAGCCCGTTCCTGCATGGCATGGACTGGTGCAGTCCGTGCTGTGCAGGAACTGGGGTGCATGCACACGAGGGGACACCATGTGCCCCCTGCATGCACCACATGGCCCTGAGGCAACAGGGGGCCCTGTAGGGCGCCCTTAGTTTCCTCACTGCCACAGTTTCATGGTGGGCTTAGCGCCACGAAAACTGTGGAGGTGAGGAAACTCGTAAAATGCTTGGCGGCACCTCCAGCATATTACGACCTCACACTGCTGCAACACCGTCGAGGGATCATGGATCCCCAGTGGTTGCAGCGGTCCTTCGACGGTCCATTCGTCTATCAAAAATGCTGCTTCACTTTAACAATTTAGTAGAAATTATCAAAGGTGTGGCAGTACATATCGTGGGTCAGACTCAGTCTTGTTTTGCTCTGAACAAAGTTTGCAGAAAGGGTGGTCAATTAGGTCGTTTTGCAAGAATTTGAAAGGGGGCATCATGAATAAGGTGGCTGTAGCATCGGAAGAATCACCTGTTAATGTTTCTGTGGAGATAGTTTTGAGTGTTGGAGGTGACATAGAAGGGGAGAGAAGAAAAAATAGACCTAAAGACAGTTGTACTATTAATAACTGTGAAGTTCAACCTATTGTTGATTCAGGGTCTATGTATACTAATATACCAAATGAAATTTTTGAATATAAGTGCCCTGGCATAATATTTGAACCTAGAGATATTTGTCCAGGAGGTTATTAAGGTGAAACTATTGATATTATTGGGTATATGTAAGCACAAATTTCATTTCAGAAACTGTAAATTGAAAGGTAGGTGTATGTGGCTGAACATGGGCCCCCAAAACTGGGTTAGATACATCAATGTGATGTACACATTGTAATTAACCCAAGGGCTCCTAATCAAATTATGGTGGTGGAGGGCGCTTCTATTGCTGAGATTTCGAATGAAGTGGTGTGTGTTTGATGATATTCTTGGAGAACTGAAGGGGTATGTGCATAGAATTGTACTAAAGCCTGATGCGATACCTGTTCAAATTAGTTGTGGAAAGTATCTATGATGATACCCAGTCAAATTAAGAAAATGTTGCTTGAGGAGGGGGTCTTTGAGTCAGTAGAAGCATCTAGCTGGATTTCTCCTGTGTTATTACAGAAAAGGACGATGGCTATTTGAGGGTCTGTATTGACCTCAGATCGTTGAATCATAATAATGTAGTAGATACTTTTCCGTTGCCTAATATTAATGAGTTGGTGTTATTACTTAAGGGTGGCAAGTATTTTTTTCAAAATTAAATTTGAAAAGTACTTGCGATCTAATTAAACTTCATGAAGATTCCAAATCACTTACTGCTTTCATTACCATGGAAGGGATGTATCAATTTACTCGTGTGCCATTTAGGTTGGCTTCGGCATTGAGTGTTTTGGAGCACATGATGAGTGAAACTTTTAAGGAAATGCAGAACATAGTGTATTTCGAAGACAATATTCAGGTTTTTGGGGAAACTGTTGATCAACACAATTTGGTGCTCAGGCAGGTGTTACACAAAATTGCTGAGGTGGGTCTTAATTTAAGAAAGAGTAAGCGTAAATCTTTGGAAGAAGAAATTGATGATTTGGGAAACATTACTTGACTAGACTATACTACAGCGGCGGCCCCTCCATTAGGGCAGAGGAGCACCACCACCCTCAAAACGATAATAAGACTGGTTTTAAACCTGTTTAATTATAGTTCTATTTTAATCCCCCAGGACCCGCCCCCAGGGCTCTGACTAGTCTTGGGGGCGGGTCCAGGGGGATGATACTGTTGGTGGGGGAGTGATGGCAATGTTACAGTGCGCATGACGGTTTGGCCGTCCGTCTGTAGCCAGCCAAACAGTCTTGCGCACTGAAGCTCTCTCCAGCCGCAGCTGCATTGCTGGGGCTGGAGAGCAGGCACAGGCTCCCAGAGTGCATGGGAGCGCAAGTTAACAGCTCTCAGGCCAATCCTGACGCTGATTTCATGCAGCATCAGGATTGACCTGTGTTCTGATCACAAAGCATTGGTGAAAATATTGCTCCATGATAGGGCTGGTAAAGGCTCAGTGAGACTTGCAAGATTGGCAGCAAGTTGCAAGAGTTTCAGTACAAGGTGGAACATATTCATAGGTGGAGAAATGTTCAAGCAGATTGCATGTCGAGGCTGTTTGTAGTTTGGAGGGTTATGGATGGGCCTGCTGCTTTAGCTAAGTGAGTGAAGGGGAGGTAGCTTCTGTTCAGGATGCGGTAGTGGAAGGTGAAGGTACGTTTACAGTGGAGGATTGGCTACATGAAATGGATGCAGACGCTAAGTTAAGAGAAGTTGTACAGCTGTTGGTCGTAGGGGGCAGAAGAGAGAGAGTTGTGTTTTGCTTTCAGTAAAGCCATATATTAAAATTTTAGATGAGATAACCTTGTTTGTGAAGAGTCTACTCATGAGGTGAAAAGTTCATACCACCTCTGGGCTACGGCCTACATTTATTTCATTGTCTCATGAGCTACATTTGGGAGTTTGACAAAACAAAAAGCTGCAGATGCAGTTTTGGTGGCCAGGTTTAGATGAAAAAGTAACTTCTTGGGTTCAGAAATGCGATGCATGTAAGGGGGGAGAAACGAGGCTTAAAGTGGGGGCTCCTGTAGGCCATATTGCTAATCTAGGTAAACCTTGGCACAGTGTGTGGCTAGATTTTATTGGTCCGATGAATGAATTCTGAAGTGAGTACAAGTTTGCACTGGTAGATGTTTTTTCTAAATAGGTGTGTGGAATTTTTTTAATGTGAAATCACTACTCTGGTCACTGTTCAAAATGTAAAACAGATTTTCTTGGAAGAGGGTGTTTCATCAATATTGACATCTGATAGTGGTACATAACTTACTTCCCCTGGGATGCAGACATTTTCGTCCTTGTTGGGCATTACATACTATCGATTGCACTTCTTTGTAAAACCCACAAACCAATGGCCTAGTGCAACGTGCCAATCAATTAGTTAAGGGTACTATTCAAATGGCATTTACAAATGGTTATGATGTTGGCAAGATGGTGAATGATATGGTTGGAGCATATCCTACCACTATACTTGAAGCAATCAAAAAATCCCCTTTTGAAGTGATGCAAAGAAGGTGTCTGTTCAAAATTGGTTCTATCATGGTTAGAGGAGTGTGTGGTGAATGGTCGGAGTGTGGACAAATATGTGTTATGGAATGGTGTGCGAGAAAGGCTGCAATAAGAGTGGTTAATTGGGTACAGGTTTAGTCTGGAAGAGTGAAGAAGAGATTGCCAAAATGTATGGGTCCTTTTAAAGTTAAACATGTTCATCAATACTATGTGGTACAAGATAATGGTGAGCACTGGAATCGCAGAAGAGATGCTTTGTTCCTGAGAGGAGGAGAGTGCAATAAGAAAAGGGAAGAAGGCTGTAGTGTGTTATTGATAATGAAGGATGATGATTTGCATTCAAGTAGAAGCTTGATGAACTCCTCCCTTGGTGGTGGTGGGGGGGGGATTCCAGTCTCAGCAGTAGGGTAGAAACCACAATAGAGCCACATATCATCGCAGAAATATGTAACCGAAATCGTAGACCATCAGGGTATTTACAGAGTTATGTAAGTTCAAAATGTGTATGTTTATCATAATGTCCAATTCTTAGTGGTATAAAATGTGATCCTTTTTATTTGTGCAAAGTTAATTACTTAAGGTGCAGCTGTAGTATGTCTTTTCTTCAAGTTTATTATTTATAGAAGGGAAGGGTGTGTGTTGTATTGAATTGGTGTAGTACTCTGTAGGGTTAGAACCTTTGTAGGATTTAAATGAGGTTGTTCCGTGGTGACATTTCAACTGGTGGCAGTTGATGCCTGGCCAGCTGGGAAGGAACCACACTTTTGTTGTGCTCTTCAATAAATACTCTTTATTAAAAGAAGTGTTTACCTGGATTGCCTAATAACAGTTTGCCTTCTCTAATTGTTGATAAACTGCTTCCAAAGTAGATGAATTTATGTGCAATGATTACATTTTTATTTGTACATTCTAGGATTTCAGAAAGCTGCTGAAAAAGGAAGACCGGCCGATGCTGGTGATGTTCTACGCACCATGTAAGTGCGTTTACAAATCTTGTTTACATTGACAATTTTGTAGGATCAGCTCAACCTGTATGGACAGAATGAGATCAAAGATAGCATATTGGGTTTGGAAATTGGTGCTAAATCAGTTTTTATGGAAAGCGTTTGCTGACATTTCTCTGTAGGATGACACTTGGTATGACCTGCAAGTATCCATCCAACTGATTTTAAAGTTTGTTCGCTATGCTTTGGCCAAGCTTGAAATGGCAACAATGGTGGTTTGCAGCTAATGACTGGACGTCTTTGAGTAAGGTGTCCTACATCTTGTAAGGCACTTCATTAATACCCTCTTTTTGTAATAAGTTCCAAGATATGATGTTTACAAACATATGTTCCTGATTGATACTTCGAATCACAGATTCCTCACCTTTAGAATATCCTCAGGCTGGAACTGGAACTTGTTCCTGTGTACCGCTGGGTGGTGCCATGTGGCTCTGCGTTGGCTTCATTCCTCCACAGAAGTAATGAAGGGAAGCCGCATATAAGAGCAACCCTTGTGCGCCGACGTCAGTTCCTTTCTTTTCACACCTTTGTATGTGGATCTGGAGCTCCACTCCTATTGATGCCTTTCCAAATTCGAATCCAGTGTGCAAGTAAACCATGTCTACACCTAAAACTACAGGGTTCAAACAATGATGTGATTGTCAGAAGCATATGTTCGTAATGGACCTGCACAAGTTGTTCCTTGGGTAGGCTCGGGGCACAACTCCAAGTCATGCGAAGTGTGTTTTCATGCACCCGAATGTGATCCGGTATCATGAGGCAAAGCTGTACTTCAGTGAACATCGAAAGAAGTCACAGGCCTAGTGTAAGTTCCGCTCTTGCTCCAACTTGAGGGTGAAGACCCTCTCCCGCTCTCGAGGCCGATCCTAAGACAGATTTTCTTTACGCTTGAAACCATCCATTAAGTCGAAGTTCAAGACACAAAGGCAATACAAAAGTGTGAAGTGGCACTCAACCCCATCCCGCCACTTTCAGTCGAAAGACAAGTTGCGATGGTGTCAGGGTGCCAATATGTTTCCCTCCCAAACCCCACTTGAGGAGTCTATTCTGCAATTGATCCTGATGTGCCCCTAGTTCTCCCGGCCATCTGCGTTGCTGCTGCAAGTCAAAGACTTTAAGGAGACCATGTTGTGTTTTTTTGAACTCTTCCTGCTCCCTTTGGTGTGCCTTCGTGCCCCAAGGATTCGCAGGGGCCTCCAGTTAGGTTACCACTGGCAGATCTGTCCTTTATGCTGTCTGAGCCTCTAGAACCAATCTTGGGTTCCACACTGACTTTTTTCTGGCACAGAGAACTATGCTGGTCCCTCTTTTATACTGACGTCACTGAAGGAGGATGCAGAGCAGACTTTGCTGTCCAAACCTGAACCAAATCTATCTCGATTCCAACCGAAGTCGTCCTCCGAATTCACTTCAGCGCATTCGGTTCTGGTACACCGTGATTCAGACATCAATCAGCTTCTACTATAGAGTATTCCTCAGAAGCTCCATCACCTTTTTAGTTCAGATTTCGACCAAAGTTTACCTCCTAGAGATGACAGTGGTGATAATGGAGAAGATTTGTCCCAGCACTATGAAGACAGTTTTTATATGGGCATTCAGTAGGCCAGTATGCTTGATACATCCCTTAATACAGGTCTATTGTTTCCCAGGAAGAGTGTGCTTCCTTTGCAGTGGTGATTCGACATGCAGCTGAGGTGCTGGACCTACAAATACCTTCTGCATTAAGATCTGCTATGCATTGGCCAAAACAACCTCCGTAAGAACCGAGTTCCTATTCCATCAGGGCTAAGGCTGCCACCACTGCATTGGCGTGCGGAATTCCTGTCTTGGACATCTGTCATTCCACAGCATAGGCGTAAGTATACACTTTCATGAAGAACTACTGCCTTGACAGCCTGGTCCAACAGGTAGAGCATTTTACCTGTTCAATCCTGCAAGACTTTTTGATCTGAGACACTCCATAGACTGTCCACTTTAGGAGGTACTGCTTTAGCATCTATTCTAAAGGTGAAGAATCTGCGGTTAGAGGTATCTATCAGAAGAACAAGTTACTTATCTGCGGGAACACTTATTCTGGGGGATACTCTAACCTTAATACTGTACACTCCACCTCTAGAAATGAGCACTACTTCTTCTTGGGGTCAGAGAAGTGTGGTACTAAAGCACTACCTTTGCTCCCATTGTTCCTATTATTCATTCTAGCCCTGTTTGTTATATACTGCTCCAAATTAAGATTGTGAAGAGTGCAGATGTAGTTAAGACTACATTTGATTTTGTATTGTCTGTCTTATTTTGTGTTGTATTTTTTCATGCTGTATTATTGTTTCACAAATGGCATCTCATGTTCCCCGCCCCCCTTTTTAAACTGTTTTGTTCTGATTTCTCCATAAAGAATTGTGAAACAAAAAAAGACTATATTTGATTTCTCGAGTTCACCTTTTACCTATAGTATGCTCTTTATCAAAAAAGAATGAGCCTTTATCCTACGTACATTGGTGTTATACATCTAATGCAGGTTGCATGACTCTTCACAAACAACAGCAGTATCTATTGTTGTCTATACTAAGTACATTTAAGAGCCTTAGGACACGTCTGTGTTGTCGTCTTTAATCTGGAAAATTACATTAAAACATAACGTGATCCTTGTAATACAGTGCCAGCTGTGTACTCCAAGAACATACCTCCTCCAATATCAATGTGTCTGAATATCACTACCTCGGTGATAGTAATGCAGAATCCCTTCACAATTCGCCAAGGAGTAAATTGAGATGCGCGTACAGCCATCCCACAAGCCACTGACCATGTGTCCCATATGGCCCTTTGGTAATTCACCCCTCTGGTGAAATTTACGGCTTACCATAATGTACTGAAACTGTGATCACATTTTTCAACATGATGGCACAGTTGGGTGCAGTTTCTGAAGAGATTTTAATGCATTGTTGGAAGCTGGGAGTAGTTTTACTGCCTGTCTATGCTTTATTTCTGAATTCAGCTTATGCCACAGTGGTGTATCTTGGTTTATTGTTAATGCCCACCAGTTTCTTAAGTGGTCCTTAGTCCAACACTGAGCGTGTTATTTTGTAAAATTCTAAGGAAACCAGGTTCAATTTGAATCCGCAGTACCTAGAACTTCCTGTGTAATATTCTTTTCACAACACACTCGCCTGATTTGGTTCTGTGCACAGGATAAAGCTGAAGACAACGGTTGAGGGGGGAAACCCAAGTGACCACTCTAGTCTCATTACCTTTTCTGGTGCATACTGGTGATTTAACAGTATATTCCTCTGGAGTCTTTGTGTGACTTTAGAGGCTAAGGGACATTTCTGACTCCTTGAGATGGAATGTTTCTTTAAAATCTTAATATTGCAGCCCCTTAACTTATTTCCAGACTTTATTCAGTTAGCCAGTCTGTGGCACGTTGACTGCTGTTCTTGGATGTTAAATAGATCTGTCCTCAAGAGGTTCTTTACAGGGCTCCTCCTACCTGTACTCTAAAGCAACTGAATGCGTCAACCATTGGGCCTAGAATCATGCTTTTGGCTTTGTATCTATTCCTATTTTGAGGTAAAGTTCAAGTAGCCTCTTTACTGTGATGGTGATGTGTATTAAGTTGGCTCTGTCTCGATTGACACTTCTCGACAGATTTCTAACAGATGATCCATTAAGTAAGGTAGTCAATTTGAAGAATTATATAATGGAGCTAAAAAGAGATCAAAAGGATTTTCTGGCCTTTGTGTTCTTTCTGGCAATCCCCAGCTCAGAATCACATAATATTGGCTGGGCAATAGAAATCTTCCACGGATCCTTCCCCTCACTGGCCCTCTGCTTATAAACTGGATTACAAGGATGAGGAATGTAATTTCCCAGATAATGTTTTCAGCTTTTAGCTGCCATAACCACTGCCATTTCCATACTGTTAGTCATCCTGGAATTAACCACACCACCATTTGTTCACAAGTGGTAGCAGAGCAGGTGGACAAATATCCCTGGTAGACTAGCTTGGTGTAAGAACATTTTCTACAACAGCAGCCTGTCCTTCAAGAAGAAGCAGACCCTTCCCTACAGGAAAGGGTCATCACGCTAACATGGAATGAGCTGAACCGTGGAGTGCATGAGTGGAGAACTGGCGAATCCATCATTGTCAAGAAAGATTTAATGAGCTGAAAGGACCCCCCTGCCTCCAGCTCCATAGTTGACTATACTTTTACTTTGGCATTCTTCCCTTTCTATATGCCTTTTCTTTTCTGGCAGTCCACATCTTTACTCTTCTTTTTACTGGTCTGGGTAGCACTAGGGGTGTATGAGTCTTGATAGAAATTCCTGGGCCTACAGAGAAAGAGGGCAAAATAGGAGGCGTAGGCTGGGCACATGATGGTGTAGATCATGCATATTTTCCATAAATGTCCACATTCTTTGCTCAAGAACATACATTAAAAAATGATTCAGTACGTTATTTCTTTTCTTCTTTTTTTTTTTTTGCACCGATCTGTGCATGGGAATCTAAACCCTCTGGCATCATGCGTCTTAGATTTTATTTCCTCCGGCAAGAGATTGATCTGATTCACTGCTGAACTTTACATGTGGCTGTACGGGTTTTTACTCTTTCAGCCACATTAGTCAGCACTTATTGCAGCCCTCGTGTTTCTACTACCTCGGTCTGCCAGGTGCGGCTCCTCCATAATGGTGAAGGATCTTCGCCCCACTGCTCAGAGCCAGCAGATAAAAAATTAAATGATAATAGAACAATTTTATTATAATTGTATTTTTTCCTGACTACTAAGCCGATGCGAGTATAGGGTGGGGGCTGACCCAGGCCATGGCAGGGGGGAGGAGGAGTGGTGGGCACTGTAAGTGCGCATGTGGGTTTGGCAAGCCGTCTTGAGACGGCCAAACCGGCATGCACACTTAGATTTCTCCAATCCAACTGTGCTGCACAGCCGGGTGGAGAAAAGGCACAGGCTCCCTGTGCCTAAACGGGCGTCAGACCAGCCAGCTCAGCCAAGTCCCGGCACTTCTCTCATGCTATGTACAGCATGAGAGCAGCGTCTGGATTGGGTGGGCAGCCTGTGCTGTGTGGCCCATGGACTACCGGGAGGAGAGGAGCACCAAGGCGGCCAGCAGCATCAGATAAGCCTTTTTTATTTTTATTTATTATTATTCCCCTTCTCCCTACCACTTTAGATTGGCGGCAGCCGCCACTGGTGTCTGCATGGCTTCTGTCTGTTACAGACAGTATCCTAAAGTGCACTGTTTGATAGGACACTGAAGCGGACGCATTGTGAAAGTTGGATCCTAAGGGGGCATTGAGGGCCGCACTGTATGACAGTATGACAGCACTGGGTGCCGGTGGCTTTTCATCATATGTGGAAGAGTCATGTCTTTAAAACTGAACTATAACAGGTGAGTAACCAACTCATTTGAAAGTCATTTGACCAATCATGCAGTATATTTTGCATAATAACATTCAGTCCAGATGGCATGGCAAACATACTGAAAAGCCAAATTGTTCTTTCCATTATCTCGAGAATCAGTCCCACCATGAGGCACCCATCTCCAGGTTTTAGTTATGTCTTTATAAGAAAAATGGTGGGTTACAATTGGACTGATCTTTTTTTATTATTTTATGTGTTGATCAAGATTCTTGGGGTGCTTTGGTTCTCACAGATGTCTTAACACTATTTCTTCCATCACTGGCATATTAGGTGGAGGTATTTTTTCTCTTGCAATGGACAGGCAGGTGATATTGATTCATCTTCTGTCTCTGTTTTTTCTTTCTATCAGGGTGCGGTGTGTGCAAGAGGATGATGCCAGCATACCAGCAAGCAGCCTCAGACCTTAAGGGCACCTATGTAAGTCTAGCATACTTGTAAACACGAGTTGTCCTAAAAAAAGGTTTTGTTCCACTGCTGCCAAAGTAGCAGAGCACTGAGAAACTGGCATATGTTCCATGGGACTGAATATGCTCTTAGTGCAGTAAAGGTATCTTGCTACTAATTAAACTCTTAGAGAACGCAACCAACACTGTGACGAAGCATGACAAATTAATTGCAACATATTCGACATAGGCGGACTTCATTAAAAACAAAATAGGAATAAATAAAAAATGTATTTAAAGCTGTTCGTGTGTGGTCGGGGATTGGGAGATTACATTTTTACATGCCTCTGGCTAACAATATAAATTTACCCGATATTTTTAGGGATCAACTGATGAAGAATTGGATTAAGACTGGGTTGTGCAGGGTGGGGCATTTTTTCCCCCTGGGTATAATTTCATTTGATGACCTTACAAATGAAATTAATATTGGGTGGAGGGACTTTTTTAAATATCTCCAAGTCAGAGATTTTTTGATATGAAAAGGAGGTGGCCCAGCCGGGTTCTCGAAATGTGAGATTGTCGATAGATTGCTGGAAGCGAGTGTTCAATTGGAGTAATTTATAGTTTTTTTAATTCAGCTATGAAGGATGACATGGATAAATATTCCCAGAAGTGGCAAGAGAAGGTGGGGATAACCGATACAATATTTTTTCAATCCTTCGACTCCGCTCAATAGATTTTAGTTTCTGCTCGACTACAAGCACAATATTATAAGACATGCTTTTTTCCATACTATACTATATAAAATCGCTAAATGGGGAGAGGGGAAAGGAACATACTGCCCTCGATAAGCACTACATAAGGCAGATATAGCGCATATTTTTGCTTCTTGTGGTGAGTGAGAAATTTTTAAAAATTCATTGGTAGTTTTTTTTATGAGAAACTTAATCTGGAAATATCCTAGTCACCTGCAGTGATCTTATTAGGAATATTGGGGGAAGATCAACCTGAGGATAGGCGAGATCTAATTTTTATATCTATGGCTGTCTTGAGACTCTGTATTGCTTTGGCATCGTTAGATTCTAATCCACTGGGGTTCCAGCAATGGTTGTCTGGCTCTTGGCGGTGAATAACTTGGAGAAAGCTGTGTATTTGAGAAAAGGGAGCTGTGCACAGCGGAAGGGTTTGAGAATATGGGCCCCCCTGGCAGAGTGGGTTGAAAAGTGCCAGAAGGAGGGGGAAGCATGCTGCTATGAATCCGTCCATCATCCCCTTTGGTATCGCTATGAATCGGGACACTTGAGGGCAAGGGAGCAGGGGTGTGTCCCCGGGATTTCATCCGTGTTTTTTTAATTGAGTATTTTTATGTGATGTATATGGATAGTAGTTTATGTATCGATGTTCTAGTGTATCAATTAATTATGTTCTATTTTTATGTCGGACCACCAACAGGGGGATTTTGGGTTTAAAGTATATTAAAAAAAGTCAATAAAAATATTTAAATAAAAAAAACAACAACATTTAAGACGCTTGCCGTGGACACTAAACATAGCAAAACCAAAGGGGATGATGGACGGAGTGTTGAACATTGCAAGCACTCACCCCCAGTCAACTGATCTGGGTTTAATCCATCATCATTCTTTAGCTCACTCCGCCACCCCAGATCAGACATGGCCATATGCAAATCAGTCTGACCCTGTGCCTCATGGGAACAGTCCAGCCCGAACTGCCAAGCCATGTCTTCCCTGGACCGGAAACAAGCATCCTGGGACCGGTTTCTGGCTAACAGCCGTCATCAGCCAGGCTATCTTAAATCCAGTGGCAAAGTGAGCAAGGGACCCACGTCTGGGCACACCCTGCCAACTTAGGGCGAACATAGCAAAACCAAAGGGGATGATGGACGGAGTGTTAAACATTGCAAGCACTCACCCCCAGTCAACTGATCTGGGTTTAATCCATCATCATTCTTTAGCTCACTCCGCCACCCCAGTTCAGACATGGCCATATGCAAATCAGTCTGACCCTGTGCCTCATGGGAACAGTCCAGCCCGAACTGCCAAGCCAGGTCTTCCCTGGACCGGAAACAAGCATCCTGGGACCGGTTTCTGGCTAACAGCCGTCATCAGCCAGGCTATCTTGAATCCAGTGGCAAAGTGAGCAAGGGACCCACGTCTGGGCATACCCTGCCAACTTAGGGCGAACATAGCAAAACCAAAGGGGATGATGGACGGAGTGTTGAACATTGCAAGCACTCACCCCCAGTCAACTGATCTGGGTTTAATCCATCATCATTCTTTAGCTCACTCCGCCACCCCAGTTCAGACATGGCCATATGCAAATCAGTCTGACCCTGTGCCTCATGGGAACAGTCCAGCCCGAACTGCCAAGCCATGTCTTCCCTGGACCGGAAACAAGCATCCTGGGACTGGTTTCTGGCTAACAGCCGTCATCAGCCAGGCTATCTTGAATCCAGTGGCAAAGTGAGCAAGGGACCCACGTCTGGGCATACCCTGCCAACTTAGGGCGAACATAGCAAAACCAAAGGGGATGATGGACGGAGTGTTGAACATTGCAAGCACTCACCCCCAGTCAACTGATCTGGGTTTAATCCATCATCATTCTTTAGCTCACTCCGCCACCCCAGTTCAGACATGGCCATATGCAAATCAGTCTGACCCTGTGCCTCATGGGAACAGTCCAGCCCGAACTGCCAAGCCATGTCTTCCCTGGACCGGAAACAAGCATCCTGGGACCGGTTTCTGGCTAACAGCCGTCATCAGCCAGACTATCTTGAATCCAGTGGCAAAGTGAGCAAGGGACCCATGTCTGGGCATACCCTGCCAACTTAGGGCGAACATAGCAAAACCAAAGGGGATGATGGACGGAGTGTTGAACATTGCAAGCACTAAACATGGCAGCCTTTCAATACCTAGAAGCAATTGAAATAATATTATTTCTAGTTAGAGCAAGAGTAACATCTCTGTTTAACCCAACACATTTAGGTAACATATGGGAGGCAGCTTAACAGTGTATTATCTAGGACCTTTACCATTAAGTAGCGCACCCACTGAGAAAAAGATGACTGGTTACAGTTATTAAAAAAACTCGATTTTGTTGATCTGGTTACCATTTAGCTTGTCAAAGATTTTATTCACAGTGCAGCCTGTTCAAAGAATGCATTTATCTACATATTATGAAATGTAAGTGTTCTTATGTATAAAAAATGGTAATGTATCAATATCTTCGAAGCAGAAGTAGACCAACTTGAAGTAAGTAAGAAATTGAGCAATCCCGGAGCACAGTAGGAAGCAGAGCAGTCATGACACTGGGACACAGCATTAGAGGGATCAAATCAAAGCCATGAAAATTCGAAATAGAACAAGCAAATGCCCAGTTTAATACTTGCTTATACCGAGTCCTATTCATTCTTTCCACAGTCCAAAATATTGGCGGGGACCCACACCCTGACACTGCATCTGTCTAGAAGAAAATGCAAATAAAGTACCTTCTCTCTCTTTCCTTGAACTCCTCCAGTCTTGTGTGCTGCATAAGAGTGGTGGCCTTCAGGAAATCATAATGCGTTAGCAAGTGGGTTCTCTCATCCAGCAAGCACCTGTTTCAACTGAAGGACACTTGGTTGGAGGTCTTTAGCAAGAAAAAGTAGGACTTGTTGTCATGAAGATTGCTGTTGATACGTTCAAGCATTACCACTTCACCCCCACTTCCTTGATTAAGTGCTACATGAATAGTACACATTGAGCCATCAGCTTGCTTCCTACTTGAGCTGTAACGTTTTTCTGATAGGAGACATAGACCCAGAGGTTTCAGCTACTGCCAGTATGCTGTACCAAACATACTAGGGGCTACAGATACATCTGTCCATTTGTGGTCAATACAAATATTTGGTAAAGCCCACATATACACTTGCACTTCTCAAACTCTTTTTATGCGCCCTTGACGTAACATCTTCCTTTGCACCTCCCTGAACCTCCTTGGTTATACTTTGAGAGGTCAAGATATTTCAAAATCATGTCATTGTGCTAGTGAGATGGGCCCATCTACTGAGACCAGCAACTGAGGGTTTCCATCCCACATTTAAGGCCAAGTTGAGAAAAGTGTTTGGAGCACGAAAATGTTCTGGTTGTTAACATGTAGTTCTTCACTGCTCTTTCTATTTCATTCGGTTGATGGATCAATCATCCAGGAGTAAGTACATCAGAAATAAAGGAAGGTAGAATTGTGACATAATCTTGGGGCTTAAAGTGGAGGAGAAGTGCAAGACTGGTCTCCTTTGATGGAATCTCAGATACGTTTTACTATATAAAAGAACTTAAACTTCTACCAACCTCCAAGCTGAAGATAATTGAGATAATAAAAAATACATCCCACACTTTCATAACTAATAGTGAATTTCCTTCAATGGTTTGAAGGGGCCTTCCTTTAATCTAGGACTACCAGCAGGAGATACCTTGATGGGCTTACTGCTGTGCATAGGATTGTCAAATCTACTCAGATCTAGGTTTCACCCTGAGGCTCCCCTGAACTTTGAAATAACCACTGGTTGCCCATATTGGTGGAAGAAAAGACTGTTGACACAAACCCATCCTTCATGAAGTCAAAGATCTCAAGGGGATACAGGAGGAACCTGATGGACCACCAATAACCGAAAAAAGTGCAGGGTTTGGGATAAGATTGTGGACTTACATGTACATGGGCAGGGGGCTCTGAAGCGGATGACCCAAACAGCACAGTCCCACTTAACCTCACTCTTAGATTTCTGGCTCTGATTGTTCTGGCAGTGGCGAGGTGGAGAGGTATTGCAGCTCTGTACGAAAGGAGAAAGAGGAGCCAAATAGACTGCTGTGGTTGCAGAGATGCAACAGTCATTAATTTGAATCATTTTTACTCGACTGTTTTGCATACAAAGGCAGGAAAAGCAGTTGGGAACAGGTGAACAAATGGACTTGGGGCACCAGCATTTGCAGCTGCAACAGTTATATAATACTGCTGATTACAGCAGCTGTGTTGTTGGCAAGGCAGACAAGGAGGTCCCTCAGGCATCGGAAGACTGACTCCTGCTTGCCAACATTACTAATGGTACTTAATCTTATGTGTAATTTATTTGTCATATACTGATACGTATCACCATGCATTGTAGGTTGTTACTGTTGTGGCCCTGAAAGCAACCGCTCCCCACATCAAAATCTTGCTTTGACCAGGTTGCGGGAAAGGTGGACGGGTATGAGTACTGTGTTTCATTAAACCCTATAGAAAATGCAGAGCATGCAGGGTCAGGACAGCACATTGGAGCCATAATCTACTGTTGGGAGGATTTCAGATTTTGAAGCTCCTACAGTGAATGTTGTGGGGTTACATGGTCACCCTGACTTCCGTCTAGCCAGACACCAACCTGCTGGGTCCCCCACACCTTTTGCTTATATTAATCCAGGATTGCAGTGGCTTTTCACTTGTCATCAAGAAAACTCTGCATTCCTCTAAGCTCTCCTGAGTGTATCCCATCTTCTCCCCCAATATCCTTTTCTAGGTTTGTTTACCTTTTGGATAAACCGTGCTGTACTAGCTACCTTTCCACAGTTTTCTCTTCCTCTTAAAAACCTATCCATGATCACCATGGTCTCTATCGGTCCATGTATCCACATCATGGGTTGTAATTTTGATAACCAAGAATCAATCTTTACCTTTCCTCCCTTCCTTTCCATTGAAAAATGTATCCATGATCTCTCTGATCTGTTCCTGCCCTTGCACTGCTCATATGGATCAGGGCAAGTACTGTTTGATATTATTCCTATGTTTATGAAGCCTGCCCACACCCACGTTAGGTTTCTACTTGGTCCTTGGATCAGGTTTTCGGGCAATCTCCTGCCCTTGAATCTTGAACTCTGGGGTCTGGAATGCCCCACTAGCTTTGACTATTTTGCCAAACCGACTTATAAAGTTTGGTGTTTCTATTCATTCTAGGGAGCTGACAGCAAGCCAGCCAATAGAGGGAATTCAACTGAACTTCTTACAACATAGAATCCTCTCCGCAGGGGACGTCACTCCCAAGAGACATGCATATTTATCAACCTGCCCATTTCCAGAAAAAGATGTTTGCCTCTTATGGAGACTAGGAAAAAACAGGAGGTTTTTCAGAGAGCATCCTTTCTTGTATTGATACCGGTCGGGCTGAGTTATTTTAAAACGCGCTACTTGCTCAGGTTATAAAACTAAGACACATTAAAAACAAGCATTGGCAAAGCCAATATAACTTGCCTATAAAAGAGCTATTGTCTTTGGCAATGTGTTTTTGCCATGTTGTACACCAGTGTGGCTGCTGTCCATCATGGCTGAAAGTTAGTGGCGTGGAATGTCCTAGAGTGGAGTGGGGGGCAGTAGAGTGTTGTAGACTGAATTTGTTGGAATAGAGTGTCCTAGAGTGGAGCAGGAGGAGTAGAGTGTCGTAGAGTTGAGTAGAGGGGAGTAGAGATCAGTGGCAGAGAGTGTCATAGAGTGCAATGTCGTAGAGTGGAGTGCCATTGAGTGGAGTGGGTTGGAGTAGACTGAGGGAGTGGGGTGGATTGGATTGGAGTAGATTGGAGTGGGGTGGATTGGGGTAGAGTGGGGTGGATTGGGGTAGAGTAGGGTGGATTGGGGTAGAGTGGGATGTATTGGGGTAGAGTGGGATGTATTGGGGTAGAGTGGGGTGGATTGGGGTAGAGGGGGGTGGATTGGGGTGGGGTGGATTGGATTGGGGTGGAGTGGGGTGGAGTGGGGTGGAGTGGGGTGGAGTGGGGTGGAGTGGGGTGGATTGGATTGGGGTAGAGTGGGGTGGATTGGGGTAGAGTGGGGTGGATTGGATTGGGGTAGAGGGGGGTGGATTGGATCGGAGTGGGGTGGATTGGAGTGCATTGGAGTGGGGTGGATTGGATTGGATTGGAGTGGGGTGGATTGAATTGAATTGGAGTGGGGTGGATTTAAATGGGGTGAGGTGGATTAGCCTGGGGTAATTTGGTTTGAGGTGGGTTATATTAGTGTGGGGTGGGGTGAATTAGATTGGATTGAGGTGGGCTGGATTAGGATGAATTAGTGTTGAGTGGAGGGGTGGATTGGAGTGGAGGGGGGTGGATTAGAAGTGTGGTGCCTAGATGGATTGAATTGAGTGGGGTGGAATGAACTGGGGTGTGGTGGATTGGAGTGTGGTGGATTGGAGTGTGGTGGATTGGAGTGTGGTGGATTGGAGTGTGGTGGATTGGAGTGTGGTGGATTGGAGTGTGGTGGATTGGAGTGTGGTGGATTGGAGTGTGGTGGATTGGAGTGTGGTGGATTGGAGTGTGGTGGATTGGAGTGTGGTGGATTGGAGTGTGGTGGATTGGAGTGTGGTGGATTGGAGTGTGGTGGATTGGAGTGTGGTGGATTGGAGTGTGGTGGATTGGAGTGTGGTGGATTGGAGTGTGGTGGATTGGAGTGTGGTGGATTGGAGTGTGGTGGATTGGAGTGTGGTGGATTGGAGTGTGGTGGATTGGAGTGTGGTGGATTGGAGTGTGGTGGATTGGAGTGTGGTGGATTGGAGTGTGGTGGATTGGAGTGTGGTGGATTGGAGTGTGGTGGATTGGAGTGTGGTGGATTGGAGTGTGGTGGATTGGAGTGTGGTGGATTGGAGTGTGGTGGATTGGAGTGTGGTGGATTGGAGTGTGGTGGATTGGAGTGTGGTGGATTGGAGTGTGGTGGATTGATTGGAGTGGATTGATTGGAGTGTGGTGGATTGGAGTGTGGTGGATTGGAGTGTGGTGGGGTGGAGTGTGGTGGGGTGGAGTGTGGTGGGGTGGAGTGTGGTGGGGTGGAGTGTGGTGGGGTGGAGTGTGGTGGGGATTGGATTGAGTGGATTGGATTGAGTGGATTGGATTGAGGTGGATTGGATTGAGGTGGATTGGATTGAGGTGGATTGGATTGAGTTGGATTGGATTGATTTGAATTGAGGTGGATTGGAGTGAGGTGGGTTGGATTGCAGTGGGGCCGGTTTGAAGCGGGGCAGATTGATTTGAATTGGAGCGGGGCAGATTGATTTGGATTGGAGCGGGGCAGATTGATTTGGATTGGAGCGGGGCAGATTGTCTTGGATTGGAGTGAAGCAGGTTGTTCTGGGTCAGATTGGAGTGGGACAGATTGTTTTGGAGTGGGTTGGATTAGTGGGGGATTGATTTGGGGTGATGTGGATTGGATTGGGGTGGATTGCGCTGGATTGTATCGGAGTGGTGTGGATTGGATTGTGTGGGTTGGATTGTGATAGGGTGCATTGGGATGGAGTGGGTGGATTGGGGTGAGGTGGATTGGGCAAATTGGAGTGGGGCACATTGTTTTGGATTGGAGTGGGGCAGGCTGTTTTGGATTGGAGTGGGGCAGGCTGTTTTGGATTGGAGTGGGGCAGGCTGTTTTGGATTGGAGTGGGGCAGGCTGTTTTGGATTGGAGTGGGGCAGCCGCTGTTTTGGATTGGAGTGGGGCAGGCTGTTTTGGATTGGAGTGGGGCAGGCTGTTTTGGATTGGAGTGGGGCAGGCTGTTTTGGATTGGAGTGGGGCAGGCTGTTTTGGATTGGAGTGGGGCAGGCTGTTTTGGATTGGAGTGGGGCAGGCTGTTTTGGATTGGAGTGGGGCAGGCTGTTTTGGATTGGAGTGGGGCAGGCTGTTTTGGATTGGAGTGGGGCAGGCTGTTTTGGATTGGAGTGGGGCAGGCTGTTTTGGATTGGAGTGGGGCAGGCTGTTTTGGACTGGAGTGGGGCAGGCTGTTTTGGACTGGAGTGGGGCAGGCTGTTTTGGACTGGAGTGGGGCAGGCTGTTTTGGACTGGAGGGGGGCAGGCTGTTTTGGACTGGAGGGGGGCAGGCTGTTTTGGACTGGAGTGGGGCAGACTGTTTTGGACTGGAGTGAAGCAGGTTGTTGTGGGGCAGATTGGAGTGGGGTGGATTGGTGGGGGATTGATTTGGGGTGATGTGGATTGGATTGGGGTGGATTGCGCTGGATTGTATCGAGTGGGGTGGATTGTTATGGGGTGCATTGGGATGGAGTGGGTGGATTGGGGTGAGGTGGATTGGGCAAATTGGAGTGGGGCAGACTGTCTTGGACTGGAGTGGGGCAGACTGTCTTGGACTGGAGTGGGGCAGACTGTCTTGGACTGGAGTGGGGAAGACTGTTTTGGACTGGAGTGGGGTGAATTGGAGAGGGGTGGGTTGAGAGGATTGGAGTGTATGAGTGGTTTGGATTGGAGTGGGGTAGATTGAATTGAGTGGAGAGGATTGGTGTGTGGTGAGGTGGGGTGGATTGGATTGGATTGGAGTCGGGTGGATTGGGGTGTACTGCACGATTGTGTTAAAGCATCATTTCAGAATTTTCACAAAAGAAACAATGACGCTTTACAATAGGATAACCTCTCATCTTTTGAGAGCAGCTCGCACAAGCAAAAATAAAGGAAAACATGAGTGCAAAGCGAGAAAAGAAAACTTTGCCAAATAAAAGAAAGTTAACTATAAAAAATAAATGTTTGCAATTGTGCTTGTGCTGCTGGGCACGTTTTTGCCAGTCACACGCCGTCTGTTTGCAGGGCTCTAAAAGTTAAACAAAATAGTACCGTAATCACATTGGGAGCAGCAGACCGGCACTGATTAAGTTTAATCAATTAGTGCTTGGTCAGTGCTCCACAGAGTGGAAGAACAGAAATGATGTTCGGCCGGAGTTGACAAATTACGAGGCTGTAAAGAAGAGTGCCACGCAAGTCAACAAATGGTAAGCAACAGGCGGGCTCCAAGCCCCTTTATGTATACAACAGTATCTCGCAAGCGAGATGCATGCGCTAGTTCATGCTCTTGCAGACTCAACCGTAAAAATAAATAAATCTGTTGTAAAGATCCCTGGCCTTGTTGCTCTGTTATCTGCCCATGTTAAAGGACTTAGGCGATAAACTAAGTGCAAAGTGGTAATATGAGCCCAGATTTGTAGACTTCAGTCTTCAGTCTGCTGGATAGATACAAGATTTTCATATGAAAGATAATCTCTAAAATGGTTGCGAAACTCATACTTGTTTTTATCGGTTCACTTAGTTGTCCGTCTGAGGTATGGCAGACGCTTGGAGGTCCGTATTCTAAGATTGTTGGAACTGAGGGATGTCAAAGCTCTGATGAATTATAGCAGATAAATTAAAATATGTATATTCATGGGAAAAACATAGCCTCCTGCATTGAGCCTTTCTTGCTAAGAAGAGACCTAGCCATGAAGCACAAGGTGGTTGTGCTTGATTAAAATCCTATAGTTAATCTTGTTGAATTTCGTTGTAAAGGTGGGCTAACACAGCAGTAAGTGCTGCTTCGCTATTGCTATGTAAATCCTCGATATATTTAGTAACTGCATACATTGGCAAGCTCCGATCTGCATAATTCAAACGGATGTAGGTCCTGGGTTTGCTAAAGGAAATTCAAGCAGCCCAGGTTATTGTGTACACAATAGAAAGGGCGTGCATTCGATGGATCTTTGCCTTTCACAAACATGCAAACTCATTAGCTGTACAGAACATGATGTTCGTATTGTTCTTGATCAGAAGGTTATGTTTGCACTTTGTAGACCATTACAAATTACCAGGAAGTGAAAGGAGGTGATGCACAGCCTCCAGGATTGACATTTTGGCTGAATATTAGGTTGGTGTGACCCATTGATGTACAATTGTTTTTTACTAGCATTTATTCTTCATATTAACCGGGATGAAGTTAATAACCTTTTAGAGCCCTAAAACTGCACGTTGATTTAGTGTAACCTCCTTAGACACAAAATAAAAGCCTTAGATTGTGCATCATTCATCAGGGCACGAATGATGTACTTTTCCAATGACTTAAAATGGTATACTATTTTGGATGGATACAAGAACCCAGCTAGTCTTTCTTATGGGTGACAGCTTAAAGGAAGACCAGCGTTTGAAATGAACAAGTTATTTGCTCTCACTGAGTTTCTTACTGGCGAAACCTCTAATTGCAGAGTCCTCACCCTTTGAATTCCACCAGGCACCAGACTGGATGCAGAACTTTTCAAAGCAACTGCTCATGGGCGCCAGTAGGTAGCGTCATTGGCTCCGTGGCGATCTCACAACGTGCCAGAAAGTGACAACACAGAGCCTATAAATGCACCACCCAGGTGTCGTATTTTTTTGGAACTCTTCCACGCCAGCAGACAATCCGTGACAAAATGTAGTATGACAGTGTGTGAAATCTGGCTTGGAACCTTTTGAGAACTCTAAAAGTTACCTCCATAGAATGGGAAGGAGAGAAGTCAAGGGGAATCTTCTGTTAGCTAGAATATCCACCAGAAAGAGCGTTACTGAAGGTAAGTAACTTCAGGTGGATACTTCCATTTGCAGATTCCTCACATCTTGAATAAGTACTAAAGCAGTGCCTTCTAAAAAGTGGAGGGTATGAGGAGTGGACTTACATCAGGCAGTCCTTTAGGAGCGAGCAGGCAAAGTTGCTTTTCTTGCGGACTTTACTTTTGAGATAGTAATACCTGGGTAATGTGCGACTGGGCATCCATGATGCTGCCTAGCAGATTTCCAACATCATAACATCCCTTGCCCATGCCTTAGTGGCAGCTTAATGTAATGAGCCTGAAGGACCTTGAGAGGCTAGCATGCTTCAATACATGAGAGTCTACATGGATAAGGTCTGTTTCTGGACCGCCTTCTTCTTAGCGCTGGCAAAACCAATAAACTGCTTACAATCGTGAAGCCTCTCCTCTTCCTTAGAGGGGTGAGGTGGGGAGTATAAGGCAGGGAGAGTGATGGATGGATTGTACCACGTGGAAGGATGACACCACCTTTGGCCTAAAGGAGATGCACTTTTACAACACCTTATTTATCCAGAAACAAGGTGATATAGGGAGGTTGTACTGACCATGTGTGCAGCTCACTCAAACAGCCCACAGAAGTAATTGCAATGAGAAATACGGTCTTAATGGTCAGCAATCTTAGCTGGCAGCCATGCATAGGAGATATTTTATGTAGTGGACGCTTTACAAGGAATGGTTAAAAATCATGTATATAATGAGGATTCTATGACTGCAGAAAGGCAAGGGTGCATTTTGGATGCTTATGTGCCCTAGGTGTACAGATAATAGCTGGTTGTGCATGAGTTGCTCCTTGAAGAAGTGAGTTGTGAGTTTGTTTTTAAAGTATGAGAGTGATGAATCTGACTTGATCTTTGAAGGGTGTTTTATACCCTGGGCATGTTGCCTCAAAAACTACTTCTTGTGTTTTCTTTTATTGCATTTATGGACCCAGAGCATGGTGATCGCCTGGTTCCTTGTGTTACAGAGGCCTCCGGGGGTGGTTTTTTGTTTTTCAGATATGATAAAAGGGTTGGCTGTCACAGGCTGCTTCAGCAGATCAAGGACATGATGCAGGCCTGTAGGGGTATGATATGGTCAAATTTCTTAACCCATGCCCGATACCCACCTCTTTTGGCATGGACAATCTGGAAGTTGTCTGTAATTGCAGTTACCAGTGCTGATTTGGAGGGGGTGTGGCTAAGGCGGACAACATGGCGGACGCTCATTGAAAGAGTTCTGCTGGCGGATTCCATAATCCGACATTGATCCCCCGTAACACAACGCCATCCGCCTTCCCCACAAACAGAGGCATGCGCCACTTGGAGGGGGTGACTGAGGAGCAGCAGGCTGGCCCGGAACACCTGTCGGGGAACCGTTTTACCGCTGATTGTCCTGGCCGTGTGAGGACCCGGCGGCTGCGAGGGCCCGCGGCCTTCAACTGTGAAGCAGATGTCGGGGGCCTACCTGAACCCCTGGGAGAGATTGCCTCTGGCCCTGCAGGGGACGCTGGAAGTCGGCCGCGGCCCCTTTGATGCTTCGCCTGCCTGCTTGCTGCTTGGGCTAGTCCGATTGCCCACGGCAGTGGGCCTCGTGGCTGCGTAGCCTGGGGCTGAAGCAACGCTCCGCTGAGGAGCCAGAAGCCACCACGCAGCAGAAAAGACTGCGAGCTGAGTCTCGGGCCACCTGGGTGATCTCTGGCAGGGGGTGAGTTGTGCACTCGAGCCCTCTTTCTCTGCCACTCTTTCTTCTGCCTCGCTTCCCCCTACCTGGGGCCCAGGACCAATTCTAGCGGGCCAGCGCAAAGGTGACTGCGGGCTCCCCCAGGCTGGGGTAACAGCTCCCTGGACACAGTTAGGGCAAGACACCTGGGGCCGGAGGGCAGCGCGCCCCTAACAAGTATTGGCAGTATTAGAGCCAGGAGCGACAGGGCCTTTCGCCTACTTCTTCGTGACCCTCACAAGATGTAGGCCCTGAGGTGGACGGTGGGGGGCTGAGACCAGGGTGGTATCTGCCCTCATTGCTAACTGTTGGACAGTGTCCTGGATAGATTGCTCAAGGAGACCCCATAGAGCTACTGGGCCAGTGCTGAGGGACGTACAACAGCCTCTCAATTCGGTGGTGGTCTAGAGGCCTGCACTATAAGGGTAAGTACCTACCTGAGTCTTGCTGGCAATAACTATTGCCATGCATTGCCTCCTCACTGGAGGCATTGGGCTGCCCGTGCTGTAGGGTGAGCTCGGCAAACCAGACCCCTGCAAGCGGGTCCATCATCATGCTCCAGGTGCCCTCCCTCCCCTTCTTCATCGTCCTCGGCTCTTCCCTTCCAGCTATTGATATTGTTGTCTGGATGGCAGAGATGGCTCTCAGCAGCTGACGATGTGGGCCCAGGTACAGCATGGCCACAGGGGAAGAAAAACTAGATGTGGTTCTGGAAGCCATCGAACGCTCCCGGGTATGCCTCTAGGGCAAGATTGACATGGTGGCTACAGATCTCACTTACTAAGAGATGACCACCACAAACTCACAACAGGGTCCGCACCACGGAGCAGACGACATCCAAATTTCAACACTAGATGCAGGAGGCGCGGACACAGATAAAAGTGTTGCAGAACCAGGTTTGTGCCCTTGCAGACAAGGCAAAAGATGCAGAAGGGCGCTCCGCAAAAACAATATCAGAATAGTGGGAGTCCCAGAGGGCTCAGAGGAGCAAGACGCTGTGTCATACCTGGAGACGTGGCTCCGCAGTTGCATACCCGCATCAGCACTCGCAGCTTTCTTTTAGTTGGAACAGGCCCACCGTGTGCCGGCGCGCAGGCCTCCCCCTGGCGCTCCCCTGAGGTCCATTGTTGCCCGCCTGCTTCACTACAGAGATCATGATCTGATACTACGAGAGGCCTGGAGACATGACACTGGCAATAGACAACGCAACAGTGATGATCTTCCCAGACTGTATACTCAGCGTCCAATGACACACATTCCTGGCTGTCAAGCGGAAATTTCCAGAACTAGGCATAAAATACTTATTCGTATTCACAGCTCGCCTCTGGGTTCAGGAAGATTGACACTCATTTCTTTACTGATTCCAAGGATGCATGGGAGTGAGTAGAGAGTCGGGGGGGGGGGTGTCTGGCCCTCCTGACATGCAGAATCAGTCCTCCTGCACGCAGCCCTCGAGACACGGCAAGAGGAGGCACTGAAGTGCATACCGCAGTGTTCTCCGCAGTTACCCTGCTCCCCAGACCTGGAACAGTTGATACAGGAGCGCAGAAGTGCTCTGCGGGCGGTCACGGCGTTCCGCGACCCCATCAAATCTTCGGTCACTGAGGAGGGCGATGTCAGATCCACCAGCGAAGAAGGCTCCACATCCTCCATCATCCTCCAGCTGGACACTGGTGCACCGGCAAATGTTACTCCACACACTGCAGAAGATATTATTTGACCACCGCGCCACTCTTCCTTCACGTACCTAACCTGTTTTGACATATAGTATGGTTACACTCGGGCGCATATTTCTTTCCACCCCACTCTCTATGCCAATCCACACACCACTTAATCCTGCATAAGAGGAATCCGCTCCTTTGAACCAGGTATGCAGCAGATCCAGGGTAAAAGCCCTCCTCCATATCTGCAGCTGGGCACATGCACTCATATCCTGTGGGTCATCATTTTCCCGCTTCCCTCCCAAGAGTCCCCCCCACCCCCTTTACCACAAATATCATGGGGTAATAGGTGGGCACACCAGTGGTGCCTTCCCTTCCCCCCCTTGGGGGCCAGCAAGACATCCGGCATTGTTGCGCATACTCCGCGCAGCAGGCCACTTACAATGGTGGCGGTCAGAGAGCGGGGTTAGTCTGTCTCCTGTATATAAAGGGATCACATCACTTGAGCATCACACACCATGTCACCTACCCCCCAGTTGATGAGCACAAGGTGGCCCACATGGCCGAATGTTTGGGCACGGTGCAGTTGCATCTCCTTTTGGTATTATGTTTTACTCTTAGTTAGGTTATGTTGGTATTCGTTTGACGTCTGCACATGTCAAAAATACTCTCCCACACAGACCCTTATCTAATTTCTCCTGTTGCGAGCAGGAGCCAGACGCCATCTCCCTCCCCATTCCCTCTCGCCACTCACTTCCTGGCAACTGACATGTCAGTTGATACTTATGCAATGACATGGAATATCTGTGGAATGCACCCCCGCTCGCAGGCATGCAGTCTACTCATACCTGCGTCGCAAGAAAATATAGATAGCTTTCCTCTAAGAATCCGCTCTCATACATACTGAAGTCTTACGCCTACAAAAAAGGTGGAGAGGCCAAGTCTACTCTACCAATTACTCCACGTACACCTGTGGGGCATTGCTGTAGAAACATGCGGGGATACCATTCGAGGCAGTCACCATAGTTGTGGATCGGGGGGATGGTATGTATTCGTGGAGGGCTACCTAGAGGGTCGACAGCTGCTACTTGGCTCAACCTACATGCCCAACAGTGACATGGTACGCTTCCTGCATGACTTATCGGGAGTCCTGCATTACTAAATATTTCTATATTAACAAGGGTACATCCTCACCTGGCCTGATCGAGTGGGACACCTTTAAGGTGGCGATAAGGGGACATGGCTTGGGGAACACCATAAAATGAGACGAGGACTGAGCAGGGACATTGCGCACATAGAACAGGGGCTTCTGTGATTAAAGGGCAGGCCTGGGAGGCCCCGCTTGGCAGGGAGCAGCTGCGCCAGGGGAGACAGGAGCATGCAGCGCTATTGCAGTGGTTATGCTGTCTAAAATACATGGCCTATACTGCTAGCATACATGCGATCCAAGGCAGGGAAGCTATTAGTGTGGCTAATACGACAGGACCAACCCAGGTGCCCTATACTGTCCATACTCCAACCATCGGTCAATCAAGAGCACACGCAATGGGCCATAAATGAAGCATTTATGCAATACTACACATCGCAGTACCAATCCACACTAGCGCTACAGCGGCAGAAATGCAGGCATACCTGGAGCCAGAGACACTTCCCTGCATCTTATCCATTCAACAAGAGGAAACTAAAGGGGAGATTACATTACATGAGGTTTAGGAGGCCATCAGGGCACTGGCCATGGAGAAAACTCCAGGCCCAGATGAACTGCCACTTAAATTTGATAAATTGTACACCAAACTGTTGGCCCCAAAACGGAAAACATGAGTCTCTGGCGGCCTCGTCTTTACCACCCTCCCTCCGCGAGGCACTTCTTACATCACTGCCAAAACCAAGTAGGGATGCTGAAGAGTTATCTTCTTATAGGCCACTTGCACTCCTTAATATGGACTATAAGGTACTGGCTAAACTACTAGCTGACAGGCTGGCTCCCCTGGTCCCGCAGCTTCTGCACCCAGATCAGAACTGGTCTGTGCCGGCCAGGAACACATCTCTGAACCTTTGTAGGTTTTTTAAGGTCTTTGAGTTCGCCCCTACTGACTGGTCGAATTCTGGATGCTTGGTCCTCAATCTGGAGAGGGCCTTTGACTCTCTGGAGTGGGCTTACCTCTTTGAGGTGCTTCCCTGCTATGGCCTGGAGGCACGATTCATCTGCCTGGTCCAGTTGTTGTACACGAACCCAACGGTGAGAGTTAAGATGAGTCCATTAATCTTGAACCTCCTTACGAATACACAGTGTTACCTGGCAGTGCTGCCCTCTGTCCCTGCTGCTATTTTCACTAGCAGTGGAACCATTGGCACATATCCTGCGTGACGGAGGGTTGTGCTGGGTGATTCCTCTGAGAGATGGGCATCACTCTGTATCACTTTATGATGATGACATGCACTTATACCTCGGAGATGTCCGGGACTTTCCAGCCCAACTAGCACATACACTTGCTAGATTTGCAGAGGTGTCCTGCCACAGGGTTAACTGAAGCAAGACCTGTCTTTTCCCCTTTGAGGCTTCCATTCCTGACCCTTTGCTTCAGATAAACAATGCCCCCTTGTCATGGCGCCCTGAGCCATTCCTCTATCTGGGAATCTATATATTTCACTCCCTGTCAGATCTTATTAAAGGGAATTTGGGTCAGGCATTCACCAACTTACGGTCACAAATGGTGTTTTTGCAGACCCTGCCACTCTCCATGGCGGTACGCATAGCCCTTATCAAAAATGGTCATGTTACCACGTCTCCTCTACTTTTTTGCCAACCTCCGATTCTACAACACAAAACCGTTCTTTCGATCGCTGGAGCGAATTACGGGAGCTTTTATCTGGCACACGTCCTGCCTCCGGGGGGCTTTGACCAAACTATATCTCTTGCCAGATCAGGGTGCCCTAGCCGTGCCCAATTTTGAATAATACTACCTGGCCTCCCAATTCCAATTGGAAGACATGGCGTCAGCTTCTCCCGCGTGGGTTGTGCCCCAAGTGCTGCGCTCGTTCCATCCGCACACAAGGCTGCGGATCCCGCAGCTGTCCTCGCTGCTAGTGGCTTACCGATGCTACTGACAGACCCTCTTCCTCACAAGAACAGGTCCATATGCGCCAGCCCTTCCACTCTTGGGCATGCCACTTGCTGCAGTAAGCACAACACGGCAGGAACTAGTACCTTAGCATGCTGTGGAGATGCATACGTTGGGCGATTTCTGCAATGATTTGGCACTTCTACTCATAGAGGGGCTCTTGGAGACTTGCAGATACCCGTCTACCTCCAGGACAGTTCCTACACTACACCTCCGTAACTAGATCCCCGATAGCTTCCTGGGGTGACATACAACAGGAACCAGACATGCACCCAATGATCCAAAACGTGCATGTAATGGGAGACTGCTGCCATCTGGTCCGTGACATGCAAACTCCCTGCGCACCCATACTGCTACCTCAATGACACTGCTGTGGCTGCTTTGGGATGCCAACCTGGGTAGACCACACACCGATCGGGAGTGGCGACATATTGTGGAGTACCCTACCTTGGTGCCCCGCAGTGCCCACTTCTGCCTTATACAGTGCCATGTGCCCCACAGGACATACCTCACTCTGCAGAAAATTAATAGATACTTTCCCCGCACCGATGCAGCTTGCCCATGCTGCCACACAGTACACGCAGACTACCTTTACCTACTCTGGGCGTGCCCATCACTCTCTCAATACTAGAGTGCGATCACAACCCACTTAGCGAGATGCACGGGACACGCAACACTACAGAATTGGGGAGCATGCCTTCTAGGCCAGCAGTGTCACGCCAAGAAAAACAGGGCCTTGGCCCAGTTCATTGATGAAGCCACACTACTCGCTAAGCGCCAGATCACACCAAAATGGAAATCACCTGATTCCCCCATCCTGAAGAGCTGGGCACTCTCCGTGACCACCTGGGCACAAGCCAAAAGCAGGGCCCTGCACAGAGAGGACGCTAAGGGGCTACAAAAATACCCCATAGCAGCACGTATTGGTGGAATTCCAAGATGCCACACGGGACGGGGATCACCCCCTCACACTGGGACATGAGGCATCAGCCAACTACCCCATGTAGCCACCTGGAGTGCACAACATGGCAAGAACCACACAGCCATATAGTCGCACAATATTATACATGCAAGGGTACTACGGCGCTACCCCTGACCCACGAAGGCAGGTGCAGACTAGTTTTAATACAGTTCTTAATTTAAAAAGCTCTTATTTGTTAACATGTGTTCATGAATCCATACTACTTGTGTTCATGCTAGACACCTAATTATGTTGAAATATTAACCTGTGGGTCCTGTGGAATGATGAATAGTTAAACTGTAGTTGATTTATCACATGTTCAACGTCATCAGCCTATCCAGCTCCTGATGTTTGTGAATTGCGATATAATGTATTGTATACACAAAAAAGCAAAAAAACATTGTCATGTCAAATGTTGTATTGATGTTATCAATTATATAATTGACTATGTCATAAGTGATGTAATATGTGAGGCCATAAGCAGTGCATGGCAAGAGCGCAAGTTATATCCCCAGGCAGCCCCGGGGACTGCCACCTCCCCAGGGCAAGTCTTTTAAATTACATGCGGATGCCGCGCTGCCCCTCAGCCCCGGGGCCCACCACCTCCCTGGGGCTTAATTAACATTGGAGGGGGGCCGCGCGGCCCCCCTCGTGAGGCCCTACATTACCCTTGGGATTGCCACCCCACATGGCCGGCTCCAGCAATGTCCCGGGGTGCCCACTCCCGGGACATTGCAGTATGCTATGGCTTGGCGGGACAAGTGTCCCGGGACATAGCAGGAACTGGCCCTGGGGGGTGGCGGTCCTCCGGGCCATCTATGGCTCCAGGAGTAGGCTGCATGGCCCCCTCCTTTCTAATTGGTAGGGCCTGCCCCGGGGAGGTGGCATTCCCCAGGGCCGAGAACGACGCTCCCCCCCCCCCCTCCAAAAATATTTTTTTAAATATGGCCCTGGGGAGGTGTTGCGCTGGGGGGGGGGTCCCTGAGGCTCCCCAATACACATTGATCATCGAGGTGGTGGTCCACATGGCCAGGGGGGTCATAGAGGCCCCCCATAACATTTAATTAGCCCTGGGGAGGTGGTTGTCCCCGGGGGACGGGCAGGGGTCCGAAAGGCCCCCCGTTGTGAAAAAAATAAGCCCCAGGGAGGTGGCGGTCCCCGGGGCATTAATAAGCCCCTGGAGGGGGGGCTGTGTGCCCCCCTCCTTTATTATGCCAATTGCACCCGGGACCTGGTCCACCCAGGGGTCCGTGCTTCATTTTTTATTTTCAGAAAATAAAAAAAATGTTACAAAATTGCTTTTTTGGCCCTGAGGCCTAGAGGGTCAGGGTATTTCGACCCTGCCCCCTTTGCTTTGTTTTGTTTTTTTAAAATGTTTTTTCTAGGACTCTGCTCAAGCCGAGTCCCAAGATTGCTGCCAACACTTCCTGGTTTGAACTGTCGGCAGCCAGTCGGATCTCAGCACGAGATCGGGAGGGGTCGCAGATCCTCTGCGTCCATATATATACAAATTTGGATTTTCTTTAATATATATCAAAAACTACGGAACGGATTTACACCAAATCACAAAAGGGTACTTTCCTGGACCAAAATCTACCTTTCTGCCACATTTATTGTAATTCCGTTCAGCAATTCGGGCTGTAGCCGTGGCTAAAGATCCTATGGAAATTATCATGGAGAAAACACGTTTTGGGACATTTATTTTATTAGCCCCCGCTTGGCGGATCACCCCGAAATGTTCAAGACAGCAGCTGAAGTGAGTGGCAAACTAGTTTTGAAATTTTCGCGAGGATTCATCAAACCGCACCAAAGATATTGGCAAATGAAAAAATGCTATTCCTATACAACTACATCCTAACTATAAGGACCTACCGGGGGTCGCCAGTAGGGAGTTGTAGTTATTACCAAAGTTTCCATAGAAAAAGCATTTTTTGTTTGCCATTAACTTTGGTGCCGCTTGACGAATCTTCACATAATTTTCAAAAAACTTCCCGTTTTTGGTTCAGCTGCTGATGTAGAAAGTTTCGGGGTGATCCGCCAAGCGGAGGCTGAGAAAAAAGGGGGGTCCCAAAATGCGTTTCCACCATGCTATGTCTATGTGGATTAATCATTTTTTTAACACGATTACAGACCGAACCGCTGAACGGAATTACACCAAATTAGCTTTTTTGGATTTGGTGTAAATCCGTTCAGTATTTTCAGAGATATTTAAGTTTAAAAAATATAGATATCTGGGAGCACAAAACCCTACTGAAATTTGATTGGCTGTCAACAATTCAACCAGGTACGTTTGGCAGCCATCTTGGAACTCAGTTGAAATTTTTTTTTAAAGAAAAGGGGGCAAGGTGGAAACACCTTGACTCCCTTGGCCATAATGCAGGGGGCTGCGCGGACCCCCGCAGCCCCGAGGACCACCACTTTCCCCGGGCAAATGCAAACAAAGGAGGGGGCCCCGCGGCCCCCCTCTGGAGCCAAATATGGCCCTAGGGACCGCCACCCCCCAGGGCTGGCTCCAGCAATGTCCCGGTTGCCCACCCCCGGGACATCGCAGCTTGCTATGGCTTGGCGGGAAGTGGAACAGAATTGCTTTTGGACAGAGGGAGCTCGTTGTTCAGCAGCTCCTTCTGTCCAAAAGCAATGCTGGCTCCCGCAGGACGCTGTGAACTGGCAAGGACTGCGGGGGCCTTGAGGCTTCCCCCCTGGTCCCCAACAGATGAGTGGGTGCCCTTGGTGGGACCAGGGCACTCACAGTAGAGGCCTGGCCCCGGGAGATGGGGTCCTCCCGAGGCCGAAATTGGCCCAGGAGGGGGACTGCACAGCCCCCTCCCATGTTTTAAAAACAAAAAAATTAATTAAAGGGCAGGCCTAGAGGGATGAAGTACCTGGGAACAAAATCAGCCCAGGGAAGGGGTGCCACACGGTCCCACTTTCTTTATTAGAAAAAATATATTTAAAAAAAAGAAAGCCGGGGGCTGGTGTCCCTGGGGCCATAGTCTGCCCGGGAGGGGGGCCGCACAGCTCCCTCCCTGTAATTTTCAATAAAACAATTAGGCCAGGCCCCGGGGGATGGAGTCCCCGAGGCCGAAGTCGGCCCGGGAGGGGGGCCATGCAGCCACCTTCCCATTTTATAAAAGACTGGCCCTAGGAGATGGGGTACCCGGGGCTGAAATCGGCCCAGGGGAGGGGGGCTGCGTAGTCCCCTTCCCATTTTATAAAAGACTGGCCCTCGTAGATGGGGTCCCCCGGGGCTGAAATCAGCCCAGGGAAGGGGGGCTGCGCAGTCCCCCTTCCCTAAAAAAGAAAAGATAAAAATAAAAAATTTTGGCAACTCTCTAGAGCCCCCGCCCCCTTTCTCCACCACTCTGCAAACATGCCTCCTGGGGCATTGCTGCTGGTTGGGGGATGAAGTCCCCTTGGCTCCAGAGGGTCCTTTGGTGCCAACAAGCGCTCCTATTACCTCCAATAAGTCCCACACAGGTGGATTGTTGAGAGGTCATCGGAGGCCATGCCCCTTTTCTCCACCACTGTTCTCCACCACTCTTCAAACACGCCTCCTGGCACACTACTGGTTGGGGAATGAATTCCACTTTACTCCTGAGGGCAGGATGGGTAGTTGGCCCCAAGGGCATGAGTTATAGATAGCTCAGCTAACTATAACTGCTGAATTTCACTGGTTTTGTATGAGTGAAACCTGAGCCTAAATATAACGTCCCTGTAACCCTGTTTTTTTCAATGAATATATAATAAGTAATAACTTTGGCCCTGTTCAATGAATCTCCTGGAAAACTTTGCTGACCTATTGCTTTTTCTACATTGGCAGATGATGCAAAGTTTTGTGGTGATTCGATAAGGTAGTGCAAAGAATACAGGAGGAGCCCAAACGTGTTTTTCCACCAATGAATTTTCCATAGATTTTGTACTCTACTGTAGCGGCCCAACACCCGATCAGATTTTAATGAAATGTTTCATGGATATACATTATGGTGTGTCGATGAACCTTTTTGGTACTTTAAGTGAATTGGGTTAGTAGTTGTGATGTTATAAGGCATTAAAACTTAGTGATATATTGGGTTGTGGTATACCCCGGTAATTTATTGGTATACTGCTGTACTCGCAGATGACAAGGAAGCATATGATTAGCTAATGGCTGCTTTTACATAAGTAAAAGGCAGCCATGTTGTTTTTGCCACAGCTAGGCTGGGTTTGAGTTAGGGCCTTAGATATAGGTAAGTAGTAGGTTTCATATGTTTGCCCAATCAATCAATCAATCAAGCATTTGTAAAGCGCACTACTTACCCGTGAGGGTCTCAAGGCGCTAAGGGGTGGGGGAGTGCTGCTACTGTTCGAAGAGCCAGGTCTTGAGGAGTCTTCTGAAGGTCAGTAGGTCTTGGGTCTGCCGTAGGTGGAGGGGAGGGTGTTCCATGTCTTGGCGGCGAGGTGGGAGAATGATCTGCCGCCGGTGGTCACTCTTCGGATGCGGGGGACAGTGGCGAGGGCGTGGTCGGCGGAGCGGAGCTGATGGTTGGGGGTGTAGAAGCTGAGTCGGCTGTTGAGGTACGCTGGTCCGGTGTTGTGGAGTGCTTTGTGTGCGTGGGTGAGGAGCTTGAAGGTTATCCTCTTGTTGACGGGGAGCCAGTGCAGGTCTTTCAGGTGGGGTGTGATGTGGCTGCGGCGAGGGATGTCGAGGTCAGGCGTGCGGAGGCGTTCTGGATGCGTTGGAGTCGTTTCAGGAGTTTGGCCGGGGCTCCTGCGTAGAGGGCGTTTCCGTAGTCCAGTCTGCTGCTGACGAGGGCCTGGGTGACCGTCCTTCTCGTTTCGGTGGGGATCCACTTGTAAATCCTGCGGAGCATACGGAGGGTGTTGAAGCAGGAGGAGGAGACGGCGTTGACCTGCTTCGTCATGGAGAGGGTGGAGTCGAGGATGACCCCTAGGTTGCGTGCGTGGTCGGTGGGCGTAGGAGCTGTTCCTAGTGTGGTAGGCCACCAGGAGTCGTCCCAGGCCGAGGGGGTGGATCCGAGGATGAGGACCTCCGTCTTGTCTGAGTTCAGCTTCAGTCGGCTGTTTCTCATCCAGTCGGCGACGGCCTTCATTCCCTCGTGGAGGTTGGTTTTGGCGGTGTGGGGGTCTTTGGTGAGGGAGAGGATCAGCTGGGTGTCATCGGCGTAAGAGATGATGTTGAGGTCGTGCAGTCGGGCGACGTAGGCGAGCGGTGCCATGTAGATGTTGAACAGCGTTGGGCTGAGGGATGAACCCTGGGGTACGCCGCAGATGATCTCGGTGGCTTTGGAGCGGAAGGGGGGGAGGCGGACGCTCTGTGTTCTGCCGGAGAGGAAGGAGGTGGTCCAGTCCAGGGCCTTCTCTTGGATCCCTGCGTCGTGGAGGCGTGTTCGTAGTGTACGGTGGCAGACCATGTCGAAGGCGGCTGACAGGTCCAGGAGGATGAGGGCCGCGGTTTCTCCGTTGTCTAGCGGGGTTCTGATGTCGTCGGTGGTGGCGATGAGGGCTGTTTCGGTGCTGTGGTTGCGGCGGAACCCGGACTGGGACGGGTCCAGGATGCTGTTCTCCTCGAGGAATCTGGTCAGTTGTTTGTTGACGGCCTTCTCAATGACCTTCGCCGGGAACGGGAGCAGGGAGATGGGTCGGAAGTTCTACCTATTACCACTTTATTAAAATGGTAATGAGTATGGAAAATTATTTATATTTTTCTATATATTTTTTAAAAGGTTTACAGAGTACCACAGTACCACATAGGAAATACTGCGGTACTTAAAAAAATTACAACATAAATATAGTGTACTATAGTGCCTATTCAATTTTTTCATATGCAATTAAAAAACAATTACGGAGTACTGCGGTACTACCTAGAAATTACTGCGCTAGTTACAACTTTCTTTTTAAAAAAACAAATAAATATAAAAACACTACTACATTATATTTAAGGGGAAAGATACTGTAGTACAGTGTTTTTTAAATTCTATACTTATTTTTAAAAAAATTATTTACACTTAGTTTAAGTTCTTGGTTGTAAGGGGAAATATAGTGTACTACAGCATACTTGAAAACAATAAAAAAAATAAAACAAAATGGGTTAAAAAAAAACAAAAACTGCTGCACTATATTTTCCTTAAAACCCAGAACGCACACTAAGCGTTGTCTTACAATATTTTGTCGTTCCAAAATTGAAAGTGCGAAATATTGTTAGGAGTGTAAGTTTACTTTTGTGAATTATGCCTTGTAACTTTAAAACTACTCAAACAATTTAGATCTTCTACCAAAAAGGACCCTTTACATCATATAATCTATATTTCAGACACATTTCATCTACATCCTTTCAGCCTTTTTCATAATACTGCTCTTAAAACAATACTCTACAACACGCTACTCCACTTTATAACACTTCTCTCCACTCTACGACACCCCACTCCACTCTACGACAGTCTGGTCCTCTCTGACACTCCATGCCACTTAACTCTGACACTCCATGCCACTCTCCCATTCGCCACTCCACTCTACGACATCCCAGTTCACTCTACGCCATTCCACTCTAAGACACTGTATCACACGTCACTCTATGACATGCCACTCCACCCTACGACAGTCCACTGCACTGTATCACACTTCACGCCACGGCACTCTACGATACTCCACTCTACCTCACGTCACTCCACTCTACGACACGGCACGCAACTCCACTCTACGCTATTCCAAACAACGCTATTCCACTCTACACTGTTCCTCTCTACGCCATTCCACTCTATGCTATTCTACTTTACATCACTCCATTGTACGCTACGCCACCCCACTCAACACCACTCAACTCAACGATATTCTACTATACGCCACTCCACACTATGCCACTCCACTCTATGCCATTCCACTCTGTCACTCCACTGTACAGTATTCCACTCTGCGCCACTCCACTCTACGATATTCTACTCTACACCACTCCAATTTACACAACTAGATGGTGTGCTATTCCACTCTACTGTACACCACGTCACTCCAGTCTATGCCACTCCACTGTACTACACTCCACGGCACTCCACTTAACAATACTCCACTCGACACTCCACTTGATGATTTGAAACACTTTTTTATTTAATTAAAAAAGTTTTGTTGTTAAGTGGAGTGTAGTAGAGTATACTGGAAGACCGTGTTGAAGAGTGTAGTGTTGTACAGTGGAATGGAGTGAAGTGGTGTAGCGTACAGTGAAGTAAAGTGTTATACAGTGGAGTGGCTTGGTGGATCATATGGTGGAGTGGTGTGGTATATAGTGGATGTGCGTGTCTTACAGTACAATTGAGTGTCGTACAATGGAGTGTCGTTGACTGTGGTGTCGTAGAGACCAGTGTCGTGTAGTGTTGTTGAGTACAGTGTTGTACAGTGGCAGAGAGTGGAATAGAGTGTTGTACAATGTAGTGGCATAGAGTGGAGGTCAGTGGAGTGCAGAGTTGTATAGTTCAATGTTGTCAGGAGGACTGTCATACACTAGAGTGGCATAGAGTCCCGTACATTGTGGTCTCATGTAGTGGAGTATCGTACAGTGGGCTGTGGTACAGTGCCGTACAGCGGAGGAGAGTGTTGTACAGTAGAGTGCTGTGTCCTATAGTGGAGTGGGGTGTCATAGAGAGTAGTGGCATCTCCTATAATGTCATAAGGTGTAGTACAGTGGCATAGACTGGATGGGCATAGAGTGGAGTAAAGTGTAAAGAGTGGCTTACCATGTAGTAGAGTCTTGTAGAGTGAAACTACATAGAGTAGGGTGTTGTAGAGTGGTCAGCGTAGAGTTGATTGTCGTACAATGGCGTAAAGTGAAGTAAAGTGTTGTGCAGTGGAGTAGACTGGAGTGGAGTCGAGTGAAGTTGGCGTAACGTAGTATGGAGTGAAGTATAATAGAGTGGATTTGTGTGTCGTAGAGTAGAGTGGTCTGGAGAAGAGTGGAGTAGGATAATGTAGAGTTGAGTAAAGGTTCATATATTGGAGTGGAGTGCTGTTTTGTAGACTGTTGGAAAGTCTTGTAGAGTGGAGTAGAGTGTTGTACAGTGGAGTGTACAGGCATAGAATGGAGTACAGAGTTGTAAAGTGGAGTGTACAGGGATAGAAAGTAGTAGAGTGTCATAGAATGGCATGCAGTGTAGTAGAGTTTTGTAGAGTGAAGTTGTATACAGTGGAGGAGTGTGTTGTGGAGCAGCGAACAGCTTAAAGTAGGATAAAGTATCTTACAGCGAGCTATAGTGGAGTTAAGTGTAATAGATTTGAGTGTTATGTTGTAGAGTGACGTGGAGTGGAATAGAGTGGCTTGGCGTATCATACACTGGAGTAAAGTCTCTTAGAGTGTAGTGGACTGGCATCTCGTAAAGTGTTGTAGCGTGGAGTACAGTGAAGTGTCTCAGAGTAGATTACAGTGTTCTACAGTGGAGTGGCATAGAGTAGAGTGTGGTACAGTGTGTTGGAGTGGAGTGACACAGTCTCATACAGTTGAGTGGCATAGAGTAGCATAGAGTGTAGTGGTGTAGAGTGGAGTAGTGTGTCCTAGAGTAGAATGCCTTAAAGTGGGGTGGAGTGGTATAGAGAGAGTTGAGTAGAGTGTGGGACAGTGTCATAGAGGAAAGTAGAGTGGCGCACATTCGGATATACTTGAGTACACTGTTGTATAGTAGAGTGCTATAAAATGAAGTATAGTATGGTAGAGTGGAGGTGTGTAGAATGGAGTGGCATAGAGTGGACTTGGGTAGAGTAAAGTGGAGTGGCATGGCGTCCAGTGGAGTGGTGTGTCAGAGTGTTTGAAAGTGTCATAGAGTGGAGCAGAGTGTTAAAGAGTGCAGTGACATACAGTATAGTGTCATTGAGTGGAGTGGTCAATTATGTCATAGAGTAGAGTGGAGTAAAGTGGGGTGGAGTGGAGTGGCATAGAGAGAGTTGCGTGGTGTGTATTAGAGTGGAGTAGAGTGTCGTACAGTGGCATAGAATGTAGTAGTGTTGTAGAGGGGACTTGTATAGAATAGAGTGGAGCGGTGCAGAGTGGAGTGTCATACAGTGGCGTAAAATGTGGTACAGTGGAGTTGGGTGGAGTAAACGATCAAGGAGAGGAGTGGCATGTCACAAAGTACAGTGCCATAGAGTGGAGGAGAGTGGAGTGGCGTAGCATACACTGTAGTAAAGTATCTTATAGTGGAGTGGTGTGGCATGTCATAGAGTGTAGGAAACTGTCGTAGAGTGGAGTGGTATAGCGTGGAGTAGAGTGTTGTGGAGTGAGTTGGAGTACATCAGAGTGTGTTACAGTGGAGTGGCATAAAGTGCAGTAGAGTGGAGTAAGCTGTGGTGGAGTGTCATAGAGGGAGTTGCGTAGAGTGTTGTAGAGTGTGGTAAAGTGGCATAAAGTGAACTATAGTGTTGTACAGTGACATAGACTGGAGTGCAGTGTTGTACAGTGGAGAACCATAGAGTGAAGTAGAGTTTGGTACAATGGAAGGGTGTAGAGTGGGGTAGAGGGGTGTAAAATGGAGTAGACTCAAGTGGCACAGACTGGAGTGGTGTAGAGTGCAGTGTTGTACAGTGGTATGGTATCATAAAGTATCGTGGCGTAGAGTGTCATGTCGTAGCATGGAGTGTAGTACAGTGCAGTAGTGTAGAGTGAGATTGCGTAGTGTGGAGTGGCATAGTGTGGAGTGGCATAGAGTGGAGTGGCGTAGAGTGCAGTGGCGTAGAGTGCAGTGTCATTGTATTGTGGAGTGGTGTACAGTGCAGTAGTGAAGGGTGGAGTAGCATGGAGTGGTGTAGTGTTGCGTAGAGTGGAATGACATAAGCTGAAGTGGGTACAGTGGAATAGCAAGAACTAAAAAGAAGGGGGACCCCTGACTAAATAGAGGCAGGTAAGCAGGGGAAATAAGGAAACCAAATACACAAAAAACTACCTGCCCCGTATTTTCAAAACATGGCCCTTGGCAAGGGTCCTAGTATTCATCCACTATCTCTGGAGCAGATCAAGCACAAAAGAGGAAAATCACATCAAAAATTGCAAAACTTGAAATAGTTTTATTAATTGCACAGTCATTTCGGCAGTTTATAAAAACACATGATGATTATCACAACAATTAATGATCAATAAGACAACATTCAAAAATGACCGTCCCATACACCTACTTCAAACAAAACACTCATACCATCGTGCATTCCCAGGATTCATCATCAAGACTCACACATCATTCACACAACTTTAAACAGACAATATAGAATAAAAATTGTGCATAACCGCCACAAGATGGTCAGATGACAAAGAGGAATACAAGTCATTCGGGGGTAGGGATGAAAGTAATCCAGCTGCCCCCACACGAAAAACTGCCGAAATGACTGTGCAATTAATAAAACTATTTCAAGTTTTGCAATTTTTGATGTGATTTTCCTCTTTTGTCCTTGATCTGCTCCAGAGATAGTGGATGAATACTAGGACCCTTGCCAAGGGCCATGTTTTGAAAATACGGGGCAGGTAGTTTTTTGTGTATTTGGTTACAGTGGAATAGCATACAGTTGAGTGGCATACAATGGACTGGTGTAGAGTGAGTGGAGTGGCGTAGAGTCAAGTAGCATAGAGTGGAATAGAGTAACATGGAGTGGCGTAGAATAGAGTTCCGTACCGTGAAGTGGCATAGACTGGAGTGGCGTATAGTGGAACAGCATGGAGGGGCATACAGTAGAGTGGCTTACAGTGGGGTGGCATACAGGGGAATATGGTAGAGCGAAATGGCAAACAGTGGAGTGGTGTACAGTGAAATACCGTAGAGTGGAGTAGTGTACAGTGGATTGGTGTACAGTGGAGCGGCGTAGACTGTAGAGATATACATTAGAGTACACTCAAATGGCTTAGAGTGGAGTGGTGTCCAGTAGAATAGGGTAGACTGGAGTGATGTACAATGGTGTGGCATGCAGTGGAATAGCGTACTGTGGAGCGGCATGGAGTAGTGTACAGTGGATTGATGTACAGTGGAGTGGCGTACAGTGAAGTGTCAGAGTAGAGTGGTGTACAGTAGAATAGCATTGAGTGGAGTGGCGTAGGGTGGAGTGGTCTACACTGGAGTGGCTTACAGTGAAATACTGTAGGGTGGAATAGCATAGAGTAGAGTGACGTATATTTGAGTGGTGTAGAATGGATAGTGGGTAGAGTGGAGCAGGGCAGAGCGTAGAAGGGTAGACTGTAGTGCATACAGTGGCATAGAGTGGAATAGCGTAGAGTGAAGTGCCGTAGAATGGAGTAGCATACAGTGCGGGGGTGTAGAGTGGAATAAAGTTGAGTATAGTGGCATACAGTGGAGTGAAGTAGAGTGCAGCGTCATACAGTGGAATAGCGTAGAGTGGAGTGGGGTACATTGGAGTGGCATATAGTGGTGTGGTGTATATTGAGAAGGGTACAGTGGAGTGGCGATGGGTGGAGTGGCATAGAGTGGAATAGCATAAAATAGATATATATACATGAGAACCTGTTTCCATCTCAGACTGGTATATTGTTTTTTAAAGATTTTTTATATCTGGAGGCCTAAAGCGTTGAGTAGCGGTCAAGCATTTGCCCTATATATCATGTCTACTGTCTTTACATCATGTGCCCTAACATTAGGACTTTTGAGCCCTATGGGGCACGAGCCAAGTGGGACGTTGGTGCCACTTAGGTCATGCTTGGCAGAAGGCTGCAATGACGCCGTCTGGCTATAACCGTCTTCGGATTGTTAACATTTTAAGCAGTGGAGTCATGACATGGTAGTCATGAGCAGTGAGTCGCTTCGATGACCAGTTTTAGAAACCATGCACGGAAAGGACACTTAAGTTAATTGTGCTGCAACCCTAAAAATGTAGCACATGCTCCTCACTGTGTGAATACCAAACTAAAAGAATCTCACAATGGACCAATTTACCACAATAAAGTTATGCGCCACGCCTTAGTCCTTCACACTATCATTCGTCGAGGAGGTGCATATAATAGCAGGACAGGCTTACAACAACAACAAAAATTGTCATCAATATAGTGTATACACTTTACTGCCCTAGGAACAGGGTTCACTGTAGCACTTATCTTCAAATGTGATTTAAAAAAATATATAAACCCAGAGTGAGGATATGTGTTGGTTAAGTTACTGTTCTGGTTAAAACTGTAATTTATTGTACAGATGTCTCCTTCTCAGGCAGATATAAGCCAATGATTGTACAGTAATATATAATGCACTTGTTGTCTCATTAAAAGAGTGGATTGGGCCTAGCAGAGCATCATGGTGTTTCTGTACTGGCCTCTAGTTGTCTGCAGTCTTTAATGACATCTACTTAAAGATAAGCCAAGAGCCAGAAGTGTGTGACTGTCTTTCCTTAGAAGTCTTTGGGGCCCTCCATGTCACTTAGGCCTCACCATTTGTCCACAGGTAAGCGAGGAGAAGTGTTTAACACACCACCTGAACTGAAGCACTTCTAGCATGCCTAAGCACTCAACGTGAATTTACATAGCGTGGTTATATACTATCAACTTGTCACGCTTTGGCACAACGACAGCTTAACTGGAACACATGTAGAAAGATTGACTGGGATTACACGGTTTTTGTTCAAGTTGTGGAAGTGAGACAAAACGCAAGTGTTTGGTACTCCGAGGTTATCTTCATTGCTCCGCTCCAGATATCTCAGTCACCCAGTTTACCCACAAGCACTTTGATACCGGAGACACCTGGACAAAACATGCCGAAGTTGAACTGTAGTTAGAAGCTGCCTCTGTGTGCTTTGCAATGAACAGTCCCTAGTGTCAAGTGACTCTCGTGACAGGAAATCTGGTCTGAATTTGTTATTTCACATGAGTTTACTCTTGTGACGTGTTGGTCGTAAAGGACAGGGTATCTGGTAGTCCAAAATAGTGCATATACAAAATGCACACATCCATTGTACGCTAAAAGGCGTGTGGGTGGCTCTAGGTTTTGGAATTGTAATAGCTGTCTACCAGCATCAATTCAGCCAACACTAACATTATTATTACTTTTGTATACGCTGACGGCATAACATTCATTCTGGGATTTCTGGGGTGCTAACTAGAATAGAAAATCTCCCCACTGCAGTACTCTCAGGATACCTTCCATGTTCCCATGGTATTTTCAGACTTCTGCGATCTGGCACTTACACAGAAATGCCTGTACTAGAGGCAAATAGTAAATGAACACAGTCCAACTAAAAGAGGGACGTGCTTTTCTCACGGAGTGCCAAAGGTGCACGGAGAAATTGAGGCGTGCCGAGGTGTGTGCAGGAGACACTTTTATAGAGGAGACCCTGTGCGGAAGCAGCTTTCTCAGTCTATACTGGTACTCTATTGGCGTGTTGTCTAGGGTGTATCTAGCAATAGTGCAGCAGGTGCAGTGGCACCATGGCATGTGGGTGTTAGGGAGCCAATTCCTCCCAGGTGGCTACTGTATTTTGCTTCTCAGCGGGGGGGTGGGGGTGGGGGGGGAGGGGGAGAGGGGATGGAGGGGGTGTGCACATTTTACTTGCTTGCACCATTGCTCTGTCCCCACTGCTGTCCCACACTGTGGGCCGGACATCTTCCAGAGTACTGTGGGTGTTCGTGAAATATGTGACCCTCGGCAGATGAAGACAGTGAGGCCGTGGTGCAGTGAGGAGGGCAGTGAAGTGGTGTCTGCGCGGGGTTGGCAGGCAGGGGTCACTGATGCGCCGAGTCTGGAGCGTGTGGTTTCAAACCACAAGCTCGTGAGCGATCCGGGAGGACTGTGCTCATGTCTTGTAAGGTCAGAGCGCGAAAATGGGTCAGAATGTATTTACGGTTCCAGAATACACCACAACAGGTTTTGCCAGTCGAGATTTGTCGGAGAAACAGCTGTCACGTGATACATTTGGGTGACACATTAAAGCAAACGATCGCTGCAGCGACCAATATCAGTGGATTTCAGCTGCAAGTTGTGGCCACTTGAAATGGCATTCAGAGGGCATTAAACATGTAACGCCTCGCCCCACTGTGCTTTTCTACGCAACCAGACAGGTGCTCAGTGCTGCGTATTCTATAACAGGAAGAAAATGCACGTCTTGACACTGCAGGCGCCTGTATCTATGATACACTGGGTACAGTGGTGTGTGCGTGCACCTGTGTGCGTGAGATAGAGACGTTTCGTAAGCCACCATATGTGTGCTTGTTTTCTGGTGTGTCTGCTAGTTTGTGGGTTTTGGGTTAGAATGTGTTTTAGGTGTGTGTGAGGGTAACTGTGTGAATGTATGTATGTGTGTGCGTGCATGTGTGCCTGTTAGAATGTGTCTGTAATATGCGCGGGTACGGTTGCTGAGGTGTGTGCTTGTGTGTCTTTTGCTTCTGTGTCTCTTTATGCCAATGAAGGTGTCGCGCCAAATAACCAGTCCACGCTGTCGGTGAAGCGTAAAAGGCCATTTATTAGGACAGGCTGTAAACATAACTTTAACCATAATACATATTTAACAATAACCTCAACAAAACTTCCCCCCCGCTTCTTCGTCTCACTTGCTCCACTCTTCACGTTCCACAACAACCCGTTTCCGTTCTCAATCCTTCTTCATTTGTCTCCTGACATCCTCTTTTGCATCACCCGTCATCGCACTCCTGCATCCCGCAGCCCCATCAATCACTCTTCCCCCCGAGAGGTGGGTGGGCCCGTCCAGGACTCCCCCACCCCTCCAAAGTTCCGCCTACCTCCCTACAACCTGCCCTAAACTGGCATGCTCCATCCACCTCAGTTAACCCTTCCCTCTTTACTGTAGGGTGGGTGGGTGGCCAACTTTCTTCAACCCTCCCGCTGGCGCTAGGAAACAGGAAGAGGAAGTAGTTTCCCCTTCCTGCTCCCTTATAGCCTCTCCTACTCCCTCCCCTTCCCCTCCAGCCTTCCCTGTCTGGCGCGAATCCCCCGGGGAAAGACTAGACTGCGTCTTGCTTTCCCCGGGGGCCGTCATCGCGCCAAATAACCAGTCCACGCTGTCGGTGAAGCGTAAAAGGCCATTTATTAGGACAGGCTGTAAACATAACTTTAACCATAATACATATTTAACAATAACCTCAACAAAACTTCCCCCCCCGCGTCTTCGGCTCACTTGCTCCACTCGTCACGTTCCACAACAACCCGTTTCCGTTCTCAATCCTTCTTCATTTGTCTCCTGACGTCCTCTTTTGCATCACCTGTCATCGCACTCCTGCATCCCGCAGCCCCATCAATCACTCTTCCCCCGAGAGGTGGGTGGGCCCGTCCAGGACTCCCCCACCCCTCCAAAGTTCCGCCAACCAGGGAAACCCCCTTTGGGTGGTTACCTGCCCCACCCCGCCGCCATGCACCTTTCGCCCTCACACCCTTCTACACCAAATGGACTCATTCCAAAGCTTACTGATCGCGTCCCTCATCTCCATCATGTAATATGCATTACCCATCCTCGAAAGGTGCACCCCGTCGTCCCTGAATAGCAGCGGCTCCTCCAGCCACAGCCCCTTGTGAGCAATAACTTTTATGTCTCTGTTGTCGCAAAAAACCCTCATTGCCCTGTTCAATTTTCTCCTGGCTTTTTCCACTGCCGCTGGTTTTACCGCTCCCCTCCACACTCTACGAGGCACAAACTCAGTCCACACCAAGCAGGTGCCCGCCATCCGGTGCTTCATTACGTCCAAGTCCCTTTGCATCTGTTGCATGATTGCCAGGCCTGACAATCGCACCAAGTCATTTTCCCCCAAGTGTAACACCAGCAGGTCAGGACATCCTTTCTGCGACACCATCTTCGTCAACCAGGGCAAGAACGCCCCCAGCGCATTCCTCGTTTTCCCCACCATTGCACCTCGTGATGGCTGCTCCGCAGTCCCAGGCTACGGCCGTAAACCTGACGATCTGCATATTGCGCCGCCCAATGCACGAAAGAGTGCCCGGCTATCCAGGTGACCGTCTTGGTCCCTAGGCCCCTCACACAACCTATGATGAGAAAAAAGGTGTTAAAAACCATCCTGGCCCAACTAATACCACTCTACTCCCCTTTTCGCAGCGCCCCTTGTCACTTCCGCACGTAGCGCTCGCAGCAACGGGACCTCCATCTCCCAATCTGTCGAATCCGATCCCAAGACCACCCCAAACGTGCCGCCGCCGTTGCTGCCCCAATCCGAAAAGAGTGTGTCCCAAATCCCTTCGGGTCCCGCCCCAGCCGCTTCAACGCCATACGCATAACTGCCAGCAACTGGGCCGCCGTCAACCTATCGCCGGAGCCATGCAGGAAGATCTCCCCGTTTTACCGGCCCCATCCTGCGAAAAATTCTCCCACTCCTTTACCGGGCACACACCCTGGCACCCACTCTCATTCAACCATATCCACTTACCCCTCCCCGCCTGATCCGTTTTGGAGTGGCCCAACCATATCCCCAGCCGACCCCCGTCCAATCTCACATCCTCATACTGACGTCCTGCCTTACCTTTCGTCCCCAACAACTCTGACACCCGAAATGCTCCAAAAAACATCCACACCATGCTCAAACGAAACAAAGCCACTTCCGTAACATCGTAACAACAAATGGGCAACATGCCCAATAAACCTTGCAACACCTCAAAAGTCACGGCTTCCCGGGGCGCCCCCGTAGCCCCCTCCAGTCTCTCCCTACCCCAGCCCTTCAGCATTCTGCTGATAATCTCATCTTTTGCAGGATCAAATCCCCAAAACAACTTACAATAGAAGGAGATTCCCGCCAATTTCCCTGCAATCGTCGTATGGGACAACCCCTTCTCAATACAGTGCAATACAAAACGAATCACTCCCTGTTCCATCGCTTGAACGGACATGTGCCCATTGTCAGTGGCCCAGCCCATAAAGACCCCGAACTCCGTCCAAGCCAATCTGTAAGTGCGCCGCGTCGTCTCCGCTATCGACTTCTCCACTAGGCTGCAGACTCTCATTCCCCCAGGCCCAGATGCCGTCTGGCAACTGCGTTTTGAGGACTTCCGCTCCAGGTGCCATGCGGCGAAACCTGCTCCACTGCGAACGAGACAAAGCATCCGCGATGTCATTACTCGCTCCCGGCACATGCTTTGCCCGAAAAACCACATTCAACTGCAGACACTGTAGCATAAAATACCTCAACAACCTCAACACCCTCAAATCCCTTGCTCTCTGCCCGTTGACCAGGTCTACCACTGTCATGTTGTCCACATGGAACAACACGGAACGGTTCTTGAATTCACTGCCCCACACCGCTAGCGCATCCAACAATGGAAAGAACTCAAGAAACGCAATGCTCCGCCCCTGCGTGATCCAGTGAGCCGGCCAGCTCTCCGCGCACCATCTCCCGTCCCAGAACACCCCAAAGCCTGCCGCCCCCGCTGCATCTGAAAAAATCTGCACTTGCCACACTGTTTTGTCCTCTACGAAATCCAGCGAAACCCCATTGAAGTCGGTCAGGAAAGACTGCCATATTCTCAGGTCTGCTCGCACTCCCAAGGAAATCCGCACCCTGTGATGCGGTAGCACCGCCCGGACATGGCCATGCCGAGGCGCCTGCAAAATGTTCTCCCCGCTCTTACCACCCTGCAAGCAAAATTCAACAGCCCCAAAAGTCGTTGGACCGTCTTCAGGTCAATCTTTCTTTCTCCCATCACCCCCAACACACAGGCCTGTATGTCTCCCACTTTTTCCGCCGGCAACCGGGCTATCCACTGCACTGAGTCCAACTCAATGCCCAAAAACGTCAATTGACAGCTGGGCCCAGCTGTCTTCTCCGGCGCCAATGGTACCCCAAAGTGCCGGGCCATCTCCTGAAACTGCGCCAACGCTCGCCCACAGGCACCCGACCTTTCCTGTCCGATGAAAAGGAAATCGTCCAGGTAATGCGACACCTCCTTATGCCCACTGCTCCTTTGAAATGCCCATTGCAAGAAGGTGCTGAACAATTCAAAGAGAGCGCACGAAATCGCACAGCCCATGGGGAGAACTTTGTCCACAAAGATGGCCCCCTCAAACTGCATGCCCAGCAACGCGAAATCCGCCGGGTGTATGGGCAGTAAACGAAACGCCGACTTCACATCACATTTCGCCAGCTCCGCTCCCTGCCCACACCTCTGTACAAGGCGGATCGCGTCGTCCACTGAAGCATACAGTACCCTCGAGTCCGCCTCCGCGATGAAGTCGTTCACGGACCTCCCTTCCGGCCAGGACAGGTGGTGTATCATCCTGTACTCACCCGGCTCTTTCTTGGGGACCACCCCCAGCGGAGAAATAATCAAGTCAGCTAAAGGCCAGTCGACAAACGGGCCCGCAATCCTACCTTCGTCAATTTCAGTTCTTAGTTTTGCGGACACCACCTCCGGCAACTCATTAGCCGATCTCAAATTGTCTGCCCATCTCCTTTCCCTTGGACCCTGATACCCCACCCGGAAGCCCTCCGTAAATCCCCACTGCAACTTCAAAGCTGCCTCTCTGTCTGGGTATACCGAGAGCCACGGGCCCATGGCCTCAATTCGGACCGGAGTAGGCGCCCTTCGGTCCAGGCTGTCCCCGTCCCTTCGTGGCCCGCCACTGTTCTGATGGTGTTGCCAACGTAAAACATTGGGTGAGGGCGTGTTTCCCACCACATTTGGAGCACTCATGTTTGAACTTACACGGGTACCTGGAGCAGTATCCTTTGTTGTAGTTCCAACACGCTCCCGTGGTGCTCCCACCTGGCTTCTGTTGTCCTCCCCCGCAGTTCCTGCACTGGCCTGTCCACTACCCGCCCCAGACTGAGCGGGACGCGTCGGAAATGTCCGATACGTCACTGGCAGCCCGCTCGCCGTGTGCGTTGCTGCTGACGACTGTGTGGACGACATCCATTGCATCCACAGTTCCTGGTCCACCTCCCCCAGGGTTTGTCGGGATTCGCTCCAAGTCTGGCCCGAAACTCCTCATCATAACTGAGCCACGCAAACCCCCAAAATGCATCTGCGCCTTCCTAATGATGTCCATATATTTTAACATCGCTATCGCTCTTTCTTGATACTTTTCGCAATATATGCTAGCATAAATCAGAAAGGCCGACGTCCAATTTTCCATGGTCACCGGCACCCGCGGTCTACGAGTCAGCTCCCATTCCTCCTCTTTGGAACCCTCCTTGGCCTGTATTTCCCTATGGAGCAGCTTAAAAACGTCCACATATTCGTGTCGCCATATTCTTGCCCGTATTTTTTCTGACAGATGCGACCCCAACGGCATAGCCAACCCCATGTACGGCAATTTTTTATGCTGTCGTTCGTCCCCCTTGCCGTCCTTCCCCTCGTCTTTGTCCGTCTGGACACTGGCCACCGCCTTCTTCCCCCCCTCTTTGCCCGACTCGGCCGACGGACCACCCGTCCCGGGTGCCACAACCTTGGGTTCCCGCACTGACCCTTCCCCCACGCCCACCGACCGGCAGGACTTCTTCCTACCCCGTCCCGCCCCCTCGTCCCAAGCTTCCCACCACTTGCCCTCACCTGACAAGGTGGTCTGTGCTCCTTCCTCTGACTTGCCGTTGCCGCTCTTCTTCGCAGAGGCCGTCCTGGCCTGTGTCCTGGCCACCGCCGGTGCCTGGAAAATATCAACACATTTCGTCGTTGCCGCCCCCCCCACCGACCTCCCGGCCGGCCTTTCAACCTCCTCACGCAACTCACCTTCCTCAAGCTCATCACTGTCCTCCCCATAATCCAACATCAACTCCGCTTCCGTATCCTCAGGCATCCACGTCAACTCTTGCACCGCTCTTTTCACACCTTTCCCAGTCTTGGCATGCACCACTCCCCGTTCCCCTGCCCCCTTTGCTGATGCCCGCTCCTTCGGTGGAGGGAAGGCCGCCGCGGACCCCCTGCTGCTTCTGCCCGGCGTCTTGGGGCCGTTTTGCGCCCCGCCGGCCCACCCCGTCTGCCGGCTGCCGCCAGCTGGTCCCCCCCCCAGGCTGCTCCAACCTGAGAGGGTCCCAGCGCCAGCGGGCCTCATAGCCGTCCCGGCCGCCCCTACCCCCGTCCGGGGGAGCTATCATCCTCCGCCCACACCCACTTGCCCCCTTTTGGGGCCTCCTGCCCAAGTTTCTCCGCCCAAGCCTCCTCCTCTGATGTGGGAGTGGGGGCCCCTCCGCCCGTTCCAACTCCTCCCTGGCTTCCCGGGCGTCGCACAAAGCCGCCCACTGCGCCTCTGTGTCGTTGATAACGCGCCTCTGATCCCGGATTTTTTCCTCCAAGGTCATGCACTCCCACCTCCGCCCTCCTGCTGCCGAGGGCTGCCCCCGTCTACACCCCCGCCTTTACCGCCGTCGCCTGCGCAGCCAGGCCCCCCCCCACCCCTGCCCTCGGTGTCCCCCGGAGGGGCACCCCTACCCCGACGAACCCCCACTGCGACAAGTCCAGTGGTGACTCCCCCAGGAGCCCCCCTCATTGCGTGTGCCCCCTGACCCAAACAAGTCCTGAGACCCCACCCCCTGTGTCCCCCCACTGAAATCCGGCCTAAACCCCCCTCCTTCCCTGCCGCCTCAAATTGACCCACGTGGGCCTCCCCCTCCCAACTGGGCCTCTGGCCAACGCCTGCTGCAGTCCCCCTGGCCGTCCCTCCAAATCTCCCGGGCCCCCCCCCTCCCGGCCGCCTCGACCGCACGTCCAGCAGGCAGGCTTTTCCTCCCACCCCCACGCTTCCCCCCGGCTCTTCCCGGCCCCCCCCCCCTTCCCGACCACGTGGGGCGTCCGTTTAGGGGACTCACGGCATGCTGCCACCGCCGCCGCCACTCCGGCCGATGCGGACCGGGGGGTCCGCGTCATCCCCACCCACGCCTCCTCCAACACCCCCGGGCGCAGCAGGTCCTCCCGCCCCGCCCGGCCGAGGACACGCAGGGCCTCCCGCACTGCCTCCATATCCGTTCCTGTCATGATGTGCCTCCTGCTCCCCACTAATCCCGGGCGCCGACCGGCACCAGAATAGCCTAAATCCCAATTCCCTACCTAACTTCCCTCACCTCAACTTTCTTCAACCCTCCCGCTGGCGCTAGGAAACAGGAAGAGGAAGTAGTTTCCCCTTCCTGCTCCCTTATAGCCTCTCCTACTCCCTCCCCTTCCCCTCCAGCCTTCCCTGTCTGGCGCGAATCCCCCGGGGAAAGACTAGACTGCGTCTTGCTTTCCCCGGGGGCCGTCATTGTAGGTACGGCTGCATGCATCTATGCGTGGAGCGGATATTTGTTCTGTGCTGTTTGTGTGTCTGTGTGTGCCTCGGTGTGTTTGTGTGGGTTTGTGTATCGGTGGGTGCGTCTGTCTAAGGGTGGCCGTGTCTCTTTAAGCGTTTAGTGTGCTTCTGTCTGTTTTATACTATATGACGTACGTATGTGTGCTTGTATGTGGCTGGAAGTGTCCAAGTCTCTTTCTGCTTGTTTATGCTCATGTCTGTGTTGCGTTCCCGCGCCTGTGTACATTATTATTATTAAGCATTTATATAGTGCGTAGCTACCCTTGGGCATCCCAGCGCTACATCTGTGAGTTTGACAGTGTTCGCTTCTATAGGCGTGCCAGTTTGTATGTGTATGTTGTTTATGTGTGTGTGGTTTTGTGAGAATATAAATAGAGTTGCTTAATGGGAAGGCGCCACTTTATTTATTGTATTGCGATAAGCGCAGTTTTGCAGTTTGTGCTAGGGTCGGTGGTGTTTTCTGTTGCCCCATAAAATGTCCTCCTGGCGCCCAGCGCGGCCTCCTTTCAGGGTACATTAACGGCGGCCTGATGAATTGTCGTCGCTCTCCTATAATATCATTCAGAAATTGTAGTGTTTTTGAATGAACATCTGTTCTTCCAACTTGCGGGCGTCTCTGTTTCTTTCTTACTGTCTCTTTCGCTCGTTATCTATCTGCCTGCGATCTGCCTGTTTGTCTAACATACATTACTCCCTCATTCTCTGTCTCTCCTCTCCCACCCCCTAAAGTTCTGTATTTCTTCCCTCTCTCTCTCTCTCACTCCACTATTGCTTTTTATCTCTCTATTTTTCTCACCCCTCTCCATGAATGAGCCAGTCCCATCCCCGTCTCCGCATTCTCTCTCCTCTCAAGCAAATCTTTCTTTCTCTTTCCATAGTTTCCCTTCCCCTCTCCATTTCTGACCCATCACCTCTCGGGCCCTCTCTCTATATCTGCCCTCCCAACCCCTCACTCCTTCTGCCCACCCTCTTCTCCTCCACCTCCTCAATGTCCTTCTCTCAAACTCCATCTGTCGGACTATCTTTCAATTCCTGTCTCTTTTCCTCCATCTTCGCTTACTTCCTGTTTCGTCTCTGAACTTCCCTGCGCTCTTTCTCTCCCACTCGCTCTCTCCCCACACGCCTCTCGCTCCTGCCTTCTTGCCGTTCTGTCTTCCTTCTTTCCGTATTCACCTCACTCTGCCGTCTACCTCCCTCTCTCTCGCCTTCCTTTCCTGTCGTCATCTCTCTCTCTATATCTCTCTCTCCCCCGTATTCATTTGCTTTTCTCTCTCGTTTTCTATCTCTCTATCTCTATTTATTTATTTCTCTCTCTCCACCTCTCTCCTCCGTCTTCATCTCTGTTTCTTTCACTTTCCTTCTCTCAAGCTCGCTCTCTCGCTCTTTCTTTCTATCTCTCTTTTTTTTTTTATTAATCCATGATAGTTACAATACATTACAATACATTAACACAATGGTTTAAAATGCGCACAAGCAATAAAAAGCCTTAAAACATTTTCACAAAGTTACAAATCAATGACAGGACTAAATACATAACGTTCATTAAAATGCACGTGCATAGGACCGTTAAAAAAAAAAAAAAGAGAAGAGAGGTCGCCTCAAACTAAAACCTCATTCATCCATAAAAGACACCACCGGCCCCCATATCTCCATGGCTAATTTCTTTTTTCGAATACCTTTAAATTCATATAAGCTATATTCTATATTAAACATGGAGAGAAATCGGGCCCTCCATAATTCAAAAGTTGGCCCCTCTTTCTGAAGCCACATTGAAGCAATGCATAGCCTAGCCACAGCTGTAGCGAGAAAAATCAGGTACCTATATTTATGGGCCAGTTGATCCAATCCCTCTCTTAGCTACCCCCAGCAGTACCTGCGTAGATGACAAATTAATTGGACCACCCAAGATTTCCGCTAAGAATTTCTCTATATGCCCAAACAGGTTCATTAGATGCCTACATGTAAAAAATATATGTACAATGTCTGCCTCTTCTGTTCCACAACGAAAACATTTCCCATCGTTTAAGCCACCCCATTTAGACAGTTTAGCTGGGGTATAATAAAGATTGAACACAGTCTTATAGTGTTGCGCACGGAGATTGGCAGATATTAACAATCTCCCCACCAACTCAATGGAGGTTTCTACCCGTGTGCCAACGCAGCCCAGCCTATTGTCCCATTTTATATTATGGTTCTCTAAATCGTCACCCTTGGTATCTAACAGTAAATTGTACAATATCCCAATGCGTGCATTCTTCCTCACAGCTTCGATTACAGGATTTCCGGCCATATTCCACCGATGTTTTCCTAAATAGTCACGCACCTGTAGATATTAAAAAAATTCGAACCTATTAAGATGATATTTGTCTGTTAGCATTTCAAAGGACATTAATCCCCCATTGGCAAATAGATCTCCAATAAAATTAATCCCTTTAGTCCGCCATCTATCTATGATCCTATCCCAAAATATCGGTGGAAGGAGTGTCGTAGCTGTGAGAGGGGTGTACTGAGATATCCTCTCTAATCCATAATACTTTCGCACCGCTTTCCACACCTTATAGGCGGTATATAAAACCTTAAACCTGGTTTTCTTGTAATAGCTTGGCTCCACATTGATAAACAATCGACTTTTAGCATCACTGCCCAATAACATTTGATAAATCGAGGGGGCTTCGGCAGCGCTAGCTGGTTCTGCCCCTGTTAATAAAATATTCATATGTTGCAATAAACATACATAATGATATAAGATAAAATCAGGAACGGCCCAACCTCCTTTCTCCCGAGGGAGGGTCATATCGCGCATAGCTCTACGGGGTTTTCCCTGGGCCCATAAGAACCTAGCACAAATTGATTGTAATACTGCAAGTTGGGGACGAGGGATTTCTATTGGTACAGATCTAAAAAAAATATAAAATGTTCGGTAATATCAACATTTTAAGGACATTACAACGTCCCACAAGTGAAAGATGTAAACACTCACACCGGTCCAATTGCTTTCGCACATCATTTAAAATGTTACACCAATTAACCTCAACCAATGTTTTTAAACATGTCCTCAGCTTGACCTCTAAATATGTTACCTCGTTCAAAACTCGCTGGTCATCAAATATAGAAATGTTGGAACATAAGATTTGTGTCTTTGCCACATTGAGTTTATATCCTGATACAGCCCCAAACTCTACCGCCAGCTGTTCTATTTCTGGCATAGCAGTGATAGGATTTGGTGTTACCACTGCCACATCATCTGCATACGCAAACACACGAAAGTGCGCCTGCCTCCATATTACCGACTCTATCCCTGCACTCTGTTCTAACATTTTTAAAAACGGATCTATATACAATGAGAACAGCAAGGGGGAGCAGGGACATCCTTGCCTTGTTCCCCGCGAGATGTATACTGGGCTTGATTCCAGGCCCATAATACAGACTTTAGCTGATGGACGCCGATATAAAACTTGTATAGCAGTGATAAAGTTCTGTTTAAAACCAATACCGCGCAATAGAGCCCATAAAAAGTCCCAGGCAACCCGGTCAAATGCCTTTTCGGCATCTAATAGTATCAAGCTAAATTCACTCCCGTGGTGTTAGCTATATCAAGCAAGGTTACAACCCTGTTAATATGATTGGTTGTTCCCCTCTCGGGGATAAACCCATGTTGCCGCAAAGACACCAACGGGGTTATTACTTCAGCCAACCGGGTCGCTAAAATTTTGGCAAAAATGTTGCCATCTGAGTTTAAGAGCGATATAGGCCAATATGAGCCAGGTTGATCAGCCGGTTTATCTTTTTTTATATAAACAATAATGCTAGCCTCATCCCAAGTTAGGGGGGCAGCTCCTGCTTGAGCCTGTTGAAAGGTAATTAACATATCGGTCTTTAATACTCCCAAAAAAGTTTTATAAACTTCCAATGGGAGTTTATCGGGCCCTGTCGCTTTGCCCAAGGCTAAGCTATTGACAGCTCTTTCTAGCTCCTCCATAGTGATAGGAGCTTCTAGTAGTTCTGCATCCTGCGTGTCCAGGTTATTACAACAGTTCTGTAGCAGAGATTCCCCAGCACGTAAATCATAACCCTCCCCGGTATAGAGTGCCTCATAAAAGTCATGGAACACCTTTAAAATCCCAACATCAGATTCTACTATATTGCCCCTAGAATCAACCATTGAGCTGATCCTCTGAGCTGCTTCTTTAGATCTCAGTCTTTGTGCCAAGCAGCGTCCAGTTGCCTCCCCATATTCATAATTTAGATTCCTATTAATAGAATGTTTCTTAGCTATCTCTGTGCTCCAATACTGATTAATTTTAGCTTTACCCCGAGCTACTTCCGTTTGCAGGGCTGTAATCTCCTGGCCCAGATGTATACCCTGCATGAGTTTTTCTTCCGCTACCATAAGACAAGCATATAATTCCTGTAGTATCACTCGCATTTGTTTTTGCTTATATATGCCAAAGCTAAGAGTCTCCCCCCTAAAACCTGCTTTTAAAGCATCCCATACACGCCCGGTCCCTGCTGAATTGCGGTTTATGGCAAAAAATTGCTCAATCCAAATCTGCATATGTGCAACATAGCTTTCATCCAATAATAACTTCCTGTCGAATGAAAAAGATCGCAGTTTGATTCCCGTCCTATCCATTTGAAGGTTCAACACTAAGGGTCCATGATCAGAGGACACCCGTGGATATACTTGTATTTTGGCTCCCGATAACAGAAGACCCGATGCAAAAAATAATCAAGTCTTACTAATTTCTTGTGCGGATGGGAATAAAAAGTATACCTGCTTCCATGCCTCTCTGCGTAGCCCATGCATCCACCAATCCGTGATCAGCCAATAAAGATTGTAGAGCCTTGAATACCCTTGGTTTCCTTCCTTTATAAGGCTTACTATCATCTTGTAGCGCTTCAGGCTCAAGATGTATGTTTAGATCACCACATATAATTAATGGTGTGGGCCAAAGCGCCAATTCCACATTTAGCCCTTCAATTACGAGGGCCTCATCAAAATTAGAACCATATATAGAGCATATCGTATAAATTTGGCCTCCCATCCTGCATTCCACTATAGCCCATCGCCCTTGTTTATCTGCCAATGCCCTTCCTGTCCCTTGTATGTGATTCTTCGCCAGAATTGCTACCCCCGTATAGTGGTGGATTGCTCAGTACAAACTAATACTGTCAGGCCTAATTCCGCCAATAGTTTCCTTTGGCCCATGGTATATGGGTCTCCTGTATACATATCAGATCAGACTGTAGTGCCCGCAGCTCATTGGCGACACGTTGCCTTTTATTATAATTGTTCAGACAGCTTACATTCAAGGAGCAGATCCGGATACCGCCCATTATACCACTATCCCCCATCTATCTTCCCTGTAACTTCCTGCTCATGTACTATGTGCTTAAAACCATTGAATTTCATGTTTCTCTTCATCAAACCCTCATGGATTATTTTTACTGTTACCCCCCACCCCCCAACCTCCACCCCTCCCCCATCAACACCCCCTCCTCACCCAACCACGGTTCCAGCCGGCGCCGTGTCCCTCCCCCACCCATCCCCAAACTAGAGGCTTGGAGGCACAAGGTCTCCGAGATGGATCGAGCTTCCCAAACCCCGGACCCCCCTGCCCCAACCCGTATTTGATTACAAAAAAATATTCACCACCCATCACCATATCACATTCCATACTGCCATCCTGGCTAAAAAAACGATATGTTGAAACAAAATAATACTATCAATGCCTAAATAGCGAAAGGGGTACAAAATAATATCAAGTAAGATCAATTAGTTTCAGAAAATATCTTTAGCCCTTCCTTTTTACCCCTGCCTTCATAGCGATTGTAAATACTCTTTAGCAGCTGATTCCACTGTAAAAACCGCACATGCTCATTGTGTATGATTTTAAGTTTAGCTGGATTCAGCAAGAAGGCTTGTGCCCCTTTATCTCGGAATGGCGTAATGAGTTGGCGAAGTTGCCATCTTTTCTCAACTGTGAGAGGGCAATAATCAGGGCGCACAAAGAACTCAACCCCCTTCCCAGTTTTCTTTCTATCTGGACGTGCCAGGTCGTACACTGCTTCTCTCGCTAGATAATTATTAACTAAAATTAAAATCGCCCTTGGTCTAGGAGAGCTCTGGCCCGACCTACTGCGCTGCACAAAAGGAAATCTGTGTGCCCTCTGGATCTCCCGACTCCAGTCCAATTGCGTTAGCCCAGGAAAGGCTTCAGAGAAAAGTTCAATGATACATTTTCGGGGGTCTTGCCCCTCGGCCCCCTCAGGAATATCCAGTACTCGAAGATTGTTCCGTCGTAGACGATTTTCTAAATCAGTGATTTTCCAGATAGTATCATCCTTAGCGGAGCGTAAAGTCTCTGTAGTTGCTTTCTGTACAGCCAGTTCATCCTCCAAATTGGATATACGGGTCTCAGCCTCATTGAACCTGTCAGCAAACTCGGAACAAGACTTAGCAATTCTTCGTACTGCATTCTGCAGTTTGCGACAAGCCCCTTGCGTACGCTGACTCTCTGCCCGCGTCTCCGCCCTGTGAGCCATAATGCTCTGGAAAATAACAGCCAGGGAGATATCTTCAGGTTTCTCGGCAGATTCGAAATTGGCCTGCGTCCCGCTGGCCATCTCAGTCTCATTCATATATGAATAGTCCCATTGAAAAGAATCAACACTCCCGGCCGAGTAATAGCCTGTGCACAGCCCGAGGTCCCCCTGCTTACGTACTGTTTTTGGGCTGTCGATTCCCTTGTGTTTGTCCAAATCAGATTCCTCCCCAGAAGTATCCGATGGATCTGACATTGAATAGAAGGGGGCATCTCCAGAGTCATTTTCTTTCCTCAAATCCTGTTTGTCCCTTATCTTCCTTGTTGCCATATCAGAACTACCAGGGCCAGGCGTTGCATTACATTCCCCCATCTGTACCTTCTTGACTGACCCTCGAGAAGTGCCCCCTATTGCGACCTTTTCTGCGTTTTTTTCAATGTCTTTATCAACTTCCTCCCCACTTCCAGCAAAGCCTTGGGGGGTACCACTCATAGCCCCATCCTTATTGACCACCAAGTCTGCTGGGGAATCCTCTGCCCGCACCTCTTTTATTAAATTCAGGTTCGGGAGTAGCTAATATTACAGAAATGCTTTTTTTGGGTTTCACAGCCTGAAAAAATGCAGGGACAGCCTTCTTACCACCCACTATACGTGCAGCGTCCTTCTTCCCCGTGGTTGTAGTCAATTTCTTGCCCTCCGTGCTGTCAGGCATTTCGACGGAGTTGCGCACTCTTCCACGCCCAGCCTTTGGAGGCATTACACCGCCGTAGTGCTTTGCATTCACTTCCGCGTTAGACTGTCTTTTCGCCGGCACCATCCACTCCGTAGTCCGGGCGGCACGCGCACACCAGGAAGCACGTCTCGTCGATGACAGGAGCCGAAGGAGAATCACACGAGGAGCACCGCAGGCGATCCACAGCATGCCTGCTCAGCCAGCGCTTCACCTCGGGGTTTAAGAAGTAGCCTGACCCGGTCAAAAGACTACCCACAGGTCATGGTGAGTGGAGCAGGGGGGAAAACCTCCGGGAGCTCAAGCCTGCATGACCGTAATCATGGCCGCCATCTTGCCCCCTCACGGCTGCCATCTTGCCCCCCTTTCGATCTCTCTCTCAGTGTAATCTCAACAGTCCTTGTCTCTGTGGAGCATTCATACCTTGAGTGCTTCCGGCTGAGAGATGCCCGGTGCTCGCCTAGAAGGATCCAGGCAGGCAGGAGCGTCCACTGACTGCCCTGGAGCGGAACTCAACCTCGGCGGACCCTGCGGACTCTCACAACCCGGTGACTAGGAAGCAAGAAGCGGCGGCGCTCACTTTTACCCTCCTGACTGTGCCTCATTAAACTGAACCACCATTTGGTTGTTTGGGAGCGGGGAAGGGCACCTTCATCGATTCCAGAGTTTTATCTTGTGATATTCTTCCTCGTCTCTGGTACTGTCCCGGTGAGTTAGTTTTAAACTCATCGACAAGCTGTAATGTAGCTGTGACTGAGAAATGCACCGCCACCTCTCGTCTCAAGGTGATCCAAGCAGGTAAGCAGCCCAGTCCCTGCCACAGTGTGTGACCCTGGGGCAGCAATACTCGGAGTTAGGAAAGGCTTCTGCTATCTGTAGCGCCTGGACTCGGGCATCAAACAGTGTGTTCCTCTCCTTTACTGACCACAATTCACCAGTAAGTGGCCATGTTTTCCTACCCATTGGTGCAGGGCCGTCGTATAATAATTAAATGCCCCGGGGAGGTGGCGGTCCCCAGGGCTGCGGGGGGGCCGTGTGCCCCGCATATGATAAACAAAGCCCCGGGGAGGTGGCGGTCCCTGGGGCTGTGGGGGCCCCCACGGGCCCCCACACCATAATTAAGAATTGCCCCCGGGACCTGGCCCACCTGGGGGCTTGGAACAAACGATGCGTGGGAGACCGCGCTTCGTTTTTTAAAAATAATTTTGGCCGGATTCGCGCACCCAACGCGAATTCGGCCGAAATTATTTTTAAAAATGCTTTTTTTGGGCGTGGGGGTCCCTGTGGGGCCCCCTGAGCAGGCCTAGGGGGTCAGGGTGTTTCTACCCTGCCCCCTTTTCTTGTTTTTTAACCTTTTTTCCACTGTTTTCTTGTGACTCTGTTACCGAGTCACAAGATGGCTGCCAACACATTCTGGTTTGGAGTGTTGGCAGCCAATCAGAATTGAGCTCGTGCTCGGGAGGGTTCGCGAACCCTCCTCGGTGCTCAGATATCGATATTTTTATTTTTTGAATTTCCCAGGAACTACTGAACGGATTTACACCATTTAAAAAAAAAAAAAAGGGCGCTTTCTGGACCAAGAGCTACCCTTTTGCCAAATTTGGTGTAATTCCGTTCAGCAGTTCAGGCTGTAGCCGTGTCTAAAGTTTCCTATGGAAATGAACATGGGGAAAATGCGTTTTGGGACCCCCCTTTTTTCTCGGTCCCCGCTTGACGAATCACCCCAAAACTTTCAAGACCGGAGCTGACCTGAGTGAACCTTTTTTTGGGGAAAATTTCGCGAAGATTCGTCAAACGGCGCCAAAGATATTGGCAAATCAAAAAACGCTTTTCCTATGGAAACTAGGTCCTAACTAGAACTACCTACTGGCGAACGCCAGTAGGTAATATATATCCGTGGTCACGCTGACAAATGGCCTGGCATTGCCAGTGCTCGCGACGTCCACGGCCTCCGTCCAAAATGAGTGCAGGGCTGTCATCACATAGATTACGCTGCAAACCAGAAGCGGCTCACCAATTCAGGTTTTTTCACCATTTAATTGTGCTCAGAACCAATGTGTTTCGACTTCACAAGCCTTTCTCAAAGTAATTTCAAAAGTGCTCAATTTCGCCTAGAAATATGTCAAAATTCATGAAAAGCAACAACATACTATGATATTAAGATAAAATTCAACAAAAATTCATGGAAGCGCATGATTTGGCAAATTATACAAAGCATCTTATCACTATATAAATATATAACATTTTTTGATGAATATAACAAAAATTTATATTTTGACCATAATATATAGCTCAATTGAGGATAGGGTGGACTTTATGTTATTGAATTTAATTTAGATATTCATGAGAAAGATATATGGGCACTGGCCCGGTAATTGATTAGTCAGGAATTTTTGTTGAATTTTATCTTAATATCATGTACTATTTGAATTGAGCATGACTTCATAGTATGTAGTTGCTTTTCATAAATGTTCACATGTATTTTTAGAGGAAATTGAGCACTTTTGAAATTACTTTGAGAAAGGCTTGTGAAGCCGAAACACGTTGGTTCTGAGCACAATTAAATGGTGAAAAAACCTGAATTAGTGAGCCGCTTCCTGTTTGCCACATAATCTATGTGGCGACAGCCCTGCACTCATTTTGGACGTAGACCGTGGACGTCGCGAGCCCTGGCACCGCCAGGCCATTTGTCAGCATGACCGCAGTGCCATTTGTCAGCGTGACAGCAGCTATTGCTTTACATACATATATATATATATTCACTGAAAAAACCATAGGTTTTAGGGACAGTTATAGTTAGTTGGACATTTCACTCGTACAAAACCATAGAAATTCACCCGTTATAGTTAGTTCAGCTAACTATAACTCGCGCCCCCGCAATGCACTGCTGATGAAGTCACATATTACATCACTCATGACATGGTCAGTGACATCACTGAGGACATCACTGATGACATCTCAAATGACATCACTGATGACATCATCCATGTGACTGTGTGTTTCTGTAAAGTTTAAATATGTTTAATATATATAGGGAAAGGCGTATTGAAGAATGAGTGGGTGTATAAGTGTCTGAATGGATGATTTAGTACGTGCGTGACTGACTCTACAAGTGAATGATAAAACGTATCTTACTGAATGCATGGGTTAGTGACTAAACTGAGTGAATGTCTGTATCCGTCTGTCTGTTGGTGTGTAAGTGGATGCATGGATTTGCGAATAGCTACATGAGTGTCTATATGGGTTATTGATTGGTTCTCTCAGTATCTGTATGGGTGCCTGAGTGTTTGTGTGGGTGGGGTGTGTGTGACTCTGTACATAGATGTGTGAGTGGGTGATTCACTGGGTGCATGATTTGAAGAGTGCATCTGTGATGGACTGCTTGGGTGGGTGAGTGTGTGTATGGGTGTGTTAGTGAGTGAATGTATATCTCAGTGGTACATGTGCGAGTAACTACATATGTAAAAAGCAGTATATATGTGTGTTGGTGTATTTAAATGGCTATAAGTGAGAGTGTGTGATTGTGAGAGTGGCTGTATGGATGCGTGTGTGCTTGTATCAGTTATTGTATAAGAGCTTAAGAATGTGCTAGTATTTGTATGAGTAAGTGAGCTGGTGTGTGTATAACTGTATAGGTGAGTAAATGGGTGTGTGGTTAATTTTTTGCATGACTGACTAGGTGTGTGAGTACCTCTATGGATGAGTGGCGGTGTGTGAGTGTTTATATAGGTGTATGAGTGCATATGATAGTCCTCTACTGAGTGACTGTAAGTATGAGTGACTGTACGGGTGAGTGAGTAGATGTGTGTGTGTGTAGACCTAAGAATCAGTGAGTGGGTATGTAGTTATTGGTATTGGAGTGTGTATGGTTTTGAGAATGGCAGTCTGTAATTTACAGTGGGTGTATCAAAAGTTATATTAGGGTGTGAGAAGATGCATGAAATTATCACATGGATGATGTCATCAGTGATGTCATTTGAGATGTCATTTGAGATGTCATTTGAGATGTCATTTGAGATGTCATCAGTGATGTCACTGACCATGTCATGAGTGATGTAATATGTGACGTCATCAGCAGTGCATTGTGAGGCAGCGAGTTATAGTTAGCTGAACTAACTATAACGGGTGAATTTCTATGGTTTTGTACGAGTGAAATGTCCAACTAACTATAACTGTCCCTAAAACCTATGGTTTTTTTCAGTGAATTTCAAAGGTTTTTTAAATGCTAATTTCTAACTATAAGGTGTCTGAAACCTATGGTTTTTTCAGTGAATTTCAAAGGTTTTTTAAATGCTAATTTCTAACTATAACGTGCCTGAAACCTATGGTTTTTTTAAGTGAATTTCAAAGGTTTTTTAAATGCTAGTTTCTAATTATGCCTACAGAGGTAGGACATGTGAAGAAAGAAGAAAAAACGCACAGAAAGAAGCAAAAGAAATGCAGAAAGAAGCAACAGAAGTCCACAAAGACGAAGAAAAGTGCAGGAAGAAGCAATAGATGTGCAGAAAGAACCAACAGAGGAACAGAAAGAGGCCTTGTTGCAAAATCATCCTGTGCCCACCACTTTTTCAGACGGGTACTGGTGGTAACTGACTCTGACTAACCAGAGCCAGTGCTATGCTAAAAGACACTTGGAATACAGTGAAAACACCTACATACACTAGGGAACACTATGCGTTGGGGTACCCCTGTGATTAGCATGACCTCCTCTGTAAGTCCCTAGTACATAATAGGGCAGGTGGATTAAAACTACCTCTTAAAACTCGCTACAGGGCGCGTTTGCACAGTGGTGAAGGGAGGGGGGGCCTGAGGTGACATGTGTGCAAACGCACCCCGTGGTGCGTTTTAAGATGGGGATTAAGTCCCCTTGAATCCTGAGGGTCCCTGGGGCATAACTAGCCCACCAGGTACCTACAGTTAGGACCACAGAGCTGAGTTGCAGAGAGGCGTTCCGAGGCCACGCACCTTTTTCACCTCTCTGCAACGCAACTCTGTTGTGCTTACTGAAGGTACCTGGTGGGCTAGTTGGCCCCAGGGTCCATCAGGATTCAAGAGGAATTAATTCCCCAACTTAAACGCACCACAGGGCGTGTTTGCGCCCATGTCACCTGAGGCCCCGCCCCCTCCCTTCACCACTGTGCAAACGCGCCCCTTGGCGCGTTTTAAGTTGGGGGATTAGTTCACCTTGAATCCTGAGGGTCCCTGGGGCCCAACTAGCCCACCAGGTACTTCCAGTAAGCACCACAGGCCTGCGTTGCAGAGAGGTGTAAAAAGGGGCGTGGCCTCAGAACACCTCTGCAACGCAGCTCCCTGGCGCATACTGGAGGTTCCTAGTGGGCTAGTTGGCCCCCAGGACCCCCAGTATTCAAGGGGAATTGTTCCTCATCTGCAAACGCGCCAGGGGGCGCGTTTGCAGAGTGCTGCAAGAAGGGGGCGTGGCCTCCGGCGCGATGCCGGTCTTTTTTTTTTTTTAAGAAGGGGGGCTGTGTGGTCCCCCTTCTTTTTCTAATTTATTGGCCCTGGGGACCCCATCCCCCAGGGCCTGCCCCCTATTTATTTATTTTTTTTAATTTGGAAGGGGGCCGCGTGGCCCCCTCCCGAGGCCTTAATCGGCCCCGGTGACCCCATCCCCGGGGCTGGCCCTCTCCGTTGGGGACTGTGGGGGTCCCCAATCCCCCACGGTCCCGCCAGCACCCCGCGTTCCTCGGGAGCCGGCATTGCTTTTCCACATGGGGAGCTGCTAAGATGCAGCTCCCCGTGTGGAAAAGCAATTTGCTTTGAATTTTGGAAGAGAGAGCAGGTTTCCTGCCTCTCTTCCAAAATTCAAGCAAGTTTGCTATGACAGGACGGGAGCCGCGAGGCTCCCGCCCTGCCATAGCAAACTACAGTGTCCCGGGGTGGGCACCCCGGGACACTGCAGGAGCCGGCCCTGGGGGTGGTGGTCCCCAGGGCCATCACAGGCTTCCAGGAGGGGCCGCGCGGCCCCCTCCCAACATGTTCAAAGCCCGGGGAGGTGGTGGTCCCCGGGCTCGGGGTCCGAAACGGACCCCGGGGCATGTGGGGGGGCTCAAGCCCATCCACACAGGTAATTTAATATTTAAAAAAAAGAAGCCCCGGGGGGTGGCGGTCCCCGGGGCTGCGGGAGGGCCCAGTGCCCTCCCGCACCATTTTTAATTCAAAGCCCCGGGGGGTGGCGGTCCCCGGGGCTTGGGGGGGCCCACACAATTTTTCAATTAACCCCCACATGCCCCCGGGACTTGGCCCACCCGGGGGCCAAATCACAAAGAAGCGCGGGAGCCCGCGCTTTGTTTTTTTTTTTTCACGGCGGGATCCGCGCACCCTGCGCGCATCCCGCCGATTTTAAAAAAAAGAAAAATGCTTTTTTTGGCCCTGGGGGTCCTTGTGGGACCCCCTAAGCAGGCCTAGGGGGTCAGGGTGTTCCTACCCTGCTCCCCTTTTGCGTTTTGCGCACTTGTTTCTGTGCCTCGGTTCTACCGAGGAACAAGATGGCTGCCAACACTTCCTGGTTTGAGTGTTGACAGCCAATTAACATACAGCTCGTGATCGGGAGGGTGCGCGGACTCTCCGCGTCATAGATCTATATGTGATTTCACTTTTGATTTTCTCAGGAACTACTGTACGGATTTACATCATTTAACCAAAAGGCACGACTCTGAACCAAGGGCTACATTTTTGCCAAATTTGGTGTCATTCCGTTAAGCAGTTCGGGCTGTAGCTGCGACTAAAGTTTCCTATGGAAAATTGCATGGGGAAAAAACGTTTTGTACCCCCTTTTTTCGGCCTCACTTGACGAATCACCCCGAGACTTTCAGGATAGGAGCGGACCGGAGCGCCCACGAGTTTTGAAAATTTCGTGAAGATTCGCCAACCGGCGCCAAAGTTATTGGAAATAGAATGTTGCGGATTTCCTATGGAAAATAGGTCCTAACTATAACTATCTACTGGCGACCGCCAGTAGATAATATTATCTACTGGCGGTCGCCAGTAGATACTTATAGTTAGGACCTATTTTCCATAGGAAATCCGCAACATTCTATTTGAAATAACTCTTGCGTAGGTTGACGAATCTTCGCGAAATTTTCAAACTTTGTGGCCCGCTCCGGTCCGCTCCTATCTTGAAAGTCTCGGGTGATTCGTCAAGCGGGGCCGAGAAAAAGGGGGTCCCAAAACGTGTTTTCCCCATTCATTTTCCCATTGGAAACTTTAGCCACGGCTACAGCCCGAACTGCTGAACGGAATTACACCAAATTTGGCAAAGAGGTAGTTCTTGGTTCAGAAAGAACCCTTTTTGTTAAATGGTGTAAATCCGTTCAGTAGTTCCTGAGAAAATCAAAAGGAAAATCACATATATATCTATGGCCGCGTCGGATTCGCGCACCCTGAGCGCACCCTGCGCGCACCGTCCCGATCTGCATGCTAATTGGCTGTCAAGTGGCTGTCAACACTCCAAATCAGGAAGTGTTGGCAGCCATTTTATGCCTCGGTAGAACCGAGGCACAGAAACAGGTGCGCAAAACGCACAAAGGGGGCAGGTTAGAAATACCCTGACTCCCTAGGTCTGCTCAGGGGGTCCCACAAGGACCCCCTGGGCAGAAAAAAGCATTTAAAAAAAAAAAAAAAAAATCGGCGAGATGTGCTTAGGATGCGCGGATCCCGCCGAAAAAAACAAAAAACGAAGCGAGGTCTCCCGCGCTTCGTTGGTAATTTGCCCCCGGGTGGGCCAAGTCCCAGGGGCATGCGGGGGGTTATGAAATTAATGAATGGGGGGGCCTCTAAGGCCCCCCCAAGCCCCAGGGACCGCCACCCCCCAGGGCTTTCAAAACAAATGGTGCTGGAGGGCTCTCGGCCCTCCCGCAGCCCCGGGGACCGCCACCCCCCGGGGCTTCTTTTTTTTATTTTCTAAGTACCTGTGTGGGGGGGCTCCAGCCCCGCCACATGGACCGCCACCTCCCCGGGGCACTAAAGATTTAAATATGGGGGTCCGTTACGGACCCCCAGAGCCCCGGGGACCACCACCTCCCCGGGGCTTTCAAGATGGTGGGAGGAGGGCCGCACGGCCCCCCTCCTGGAGCCCTTGATGGCCCTGGGGACCGCCACCCCCGAGGGCCGGCTCCTGCAGTGTCCCGGGGTGCCTACCCCCGGGACACTGTAGTTTGCTATGGCAGGGCGGGAGCCTCGCGGCTCCCGTCCTGTCATAGCAAACTGCTTTGGTTTTTGGAACAGAGAGCAGGAAACCTGCTCTCTCTTCCAAAAACCAAAGACAAATGCTTTTCCACACGGGGAGCTGCATCTTAGCAGCTCCCCATGAGGAAAGCAATGCCGGCTCCCGCAGGACGTGGGGAGCCGGCGGGACCGTGGTGGGATTGGGGACCCCCACGGTCCCCAACGGAGAGGGCCAGCCCCGGGGATGGGGTCCCCGGGGCTACAGTGGCTCAGGAGGGGCCACGCGCCCCCTCCCCAAAATTTAATTTAAAAAATAAATAAAACAAAGGCCGGCCCAGGGGGATGGGGTCCCCGGGGCCATAAGTGGCCTGAGGAGGGGGCAACGCAGCCCCCTCCATAAGTTATTTAAAAAAAAAAAGAAGGCCATGCCCCGGGGATGGGGTCCCCGGGGCCGATTAAGGCCTCGGGAGGGGGGCCACGCCACTTCCTTCCAAATTTTTAAAAAAGAGGGGGCAGGCCCTGTGGGATGGGGTCCCCAGGGCCAATAAATTAGAAAAGAAGGGGGCCAAACAGCCCCCCTTCTTAAAATAAAACAAAAAAAAAAGACCGGCATCGCGCCGGAGGCCACGCCCCCTGGCGCGTTTGCAGATGGGGAACGAATTCCCCTTGAATACTGGGGGTCCCTGGGGGCCAACTAGCCCAACAGGAACCTCCAGTATGCACCAGGGGGCTGCGTTGCAGAGAGGTGTACAGAGGCCACGCCCCTTTTTACACCTCTCTGCAACGCAGCTCTGTGGCGCTTTGTGGAGGTACATGGTGGGCTAGTTGGACTCCAGGGACCCTCAGCATTCAAGGGGACTTAATCCCCCAACTTAAAACGCGCCACGGGCGCGTTTGCACAGTGGTGAAGGGAGGGGGCGGGGCTTCAGGTGACGTGTGCAAACAGGCCCCATGGCGCGTTTTAAGATGGGGATTTAAATCCCCTTCAATCCTGAGGGTCCCTGGGGGCTAACTAGCCCACCAGGTACCCCCAGTAAGCGCCACGGAGCTGCGTTGCAGAGTGTTGTAAAAGGGGCGTGGCCTCTGAACACCTCTCTGCAACGCAGCTCTCTGGCGCATACTGGAGGTACCTGGTGGGCTAGTTGGCCCCTAGGGACCCTCGGGATTGAGGAGGAATTAATTCTCCAACTTAAAACGCGCCACAGGGCGTGTTTGCAGACATGTCACCTCAGGCCCCACCCCTTCCTTCACCATTGTGCAAATATTCCTCTAAAATCAGCCGAACTACGAATTCCGATTTACTCACCTGTTATCAGGAGAGAACCCAGTGCTGCATCTTTTAGCCCAGCACTGACCCTGAAAAGTAATTCTAACCGTACTTACCAGTAACTTGTATTTCCTTCCATAGGAATCCATTGTCTGGTTTTCAGCAGAAAAGTTTCAAAGTGTCGATTTTCACAAACTACAAATATTCCTTAAAAATCGCCTGTATGACTTAAACGCATTCTTTCAACTGTTTACAGGAGATGCACCAGTGCTGGATCCAGGATCCAACACTGAGTAAGAAAAAGTAACGATAACAGTTTTTACCTGCTAAGTGAATTTCCTTCCATAGGATAACATTGGTGATTCTATGAGAAAAAGTTTCTAAGTGTCAACTTTTAAAATACAATAATATTCCTTAAAAATCACTACTGTAACCAAAACGCTTTTACTCAACTGTTTACAGGAGATGTCCCAGAACTGAATCTAGGATCCAGTCCTGTGGTTAGAAAAGTAATCCATAAAGTAACTAATTGCATTTAACTAGAAATTCACATTGAGCTCAATGTTGCATTGTGTTTGAAATTGTGTTGCCCATTGCAACAACTGTAACTACTGCACTTAAAAGTCTATTGCCTATTTGCAAAGTATTTAAACTTAAGTAATTCATTCTGAGAAAGTATATTTTGTAATGTAATGTATAATGTAATTACAATGTAATTTAAAAAATAAAATATCTAAAAATAAATAGTTTTAAAAAATGTAGTAAATCAGTATCAAAAAAATAAATATAACAATACATTTAAAAATTGACATTTACAAAACCTTTGAAATTCACTGAAAAAAACCATAGGTTTCAGACATGTTATAGTTAGGAATTAGCATTTAAAAACCATTGAAATTCACTGAAAAACCATAGGTTTCAGGCACGTTAGAGTTAGGAATTAGCATTTAAAAAACCTTACAAATTCACTGAAAAAACCATAGGTTTTAGGGACAGTTATAGGTAGTTGGACATTGCACTCGTACAAAACCCGTGAAATTCCCCCATTATAGTTAGTTCAGCTAACTATAACTCGCGCCCCCGCAATGCACTGCTGATGACGTCACATATTACATCACTCATGACATGGTCAGTGACATCACTGATAACATCACTGATGACATCTCAAATGACATCACTGATGACATCATCCACGTGATAATCTGATGCACCTCCTCACACCCTAATATAACCTTTGATACACCCACTCTAAATTACAGACTGCCATTCGCAAAACCATAGACACTCCAACACCAATAACTACATACCCACTCACTGATTCTTAGGTCTACACACACATCCACTCACTCACCCGTACAGTCACTCATACTTACGGTCACTCAGTACAGGACTATCATATGCACTCATACACCTATATAAACACTCACACACCGCCACTCATCCATAGAGGTACTCACACACCTAGTCAGTCATGCAAATAATTAAACACACTGCCATTTACTCACCTATACAGTTATACACCCACCAGCTCACTTACTCATAGAAATACTAGCACATTCTTACGCTCTTATACAATCACTGATACAAGCACACACTCATCCATACAGTCACTAACACAATCACACACTCTTGCTTATAGCTATTTATATACTCCAACACACATATATACTGCCTTTCACATATGTAGTTACTCACACATGTACCACTGGGACATACATTCACTCACTAACACACTCTTACACACACTTACCCACCCATACAGTCTATCACAGATGCAGTCTTGAAACCATCCACCCAGTGAATCACCCACTCACACATCTATGCACAGAGTCGCACACACCCCACCCACACAAACACTCAGGCACCCATACAGATACTCAGACAACAAATCAATAACTCATATAGACACTCATGTAGCTATTCACAAACCCATGCAGCCACTTATACAGCAACAGACAGACGGATACAGACATTCACCCAGTTTAGTCACTAACCCATGCATTCAGTAAGATACGTTTAATCACTCACTTATAGAGTTAGTCACGCACCTACTAAATCATCCATACAGACACTTATACACCCACTCATTCTTCAATACGCCTTTCCCTATATATATTAAAAATATTTAAACTTTACAGAAACAGTCACTGGATGATGTCATCAGTGATGTCATCAGTGATGTCATTTGAGATGTCATCAGTGATGTCATCAGTGATGTCACTGACCATGTCATGAGTGATGTAATATGTGACGTCATCAGCAGTGCATTGCGGGGCGCGAGTTATAGTTAGCTGAACTAACTATAACGGGGAATTTCACTGGTTTTGTACGAGTGAAATGTCCAACTAACTATAACTTTACCTAAAACCTATGGTTTTTTCAGTGAATTTCAAAGGTTTTTTAAATGCTAATTTCTAACTATAACGTGTCTGAAACCTATGGTTTTTTTCAGTGAATTTCAAAGGTTTTTAAATGCTAATTTCTAACTATAACGTGCCTGAAACCTATGGTTTTTTAAGTGAATTTCAAAGGTTTTTTAAATGCTAGTTTCTAACTATGCCTACAGAGGTAGGACATGTGAAGAAAGAAGAAAAACGCACAGAAAGAAGCAAAAGAAATGCAGAAAGAAGCAACAGAAGTCCACAAAGACGAAGAAAAGTGCAGGAAGAAGCAAGACATGTGCAGAAAGAACCAACAGAGGAGCAGAAAGAGGCCTTGTTGCAAAATCATCCTGTGCCCACAACTTTTTCAGACGGGTACTGGTGGTAACTGACTCTGAGTAACTAGGCCTAGAGCCAGTGCTATGCTAAAAGACACTTAGAATACAGTGAAAACACCTACATACACTAGGGAACACTATGCGTTGGGGTACCCCTGTGATTAGCATGACCTCCTCTGTAAGGCCCTAGTACATAATAGGGCAGGGGGATTAAAACTACCTTCTTAAAACGCGCCACGGGCGCGTTTGCACAGTGGTGAAGGGAGGGGGCCTGAGGTGACGTGTGCAAACACGCCCTGTGGCCGTTTTAAGTTGGGGATTAAGTCCCCTTCAATCCTGAGGGCCCCTGGGGCCAACTAGCCCACCAGGTACCTCCAGTAAGCGCCACAGAGCTGCGTTGCAGAGAGGTGTAAAAGGGGTGTGGCCTGGACCACCTCTCTGCAACGCAGGCCTGTGGCGCTTACTGGAGGTACCTGGTGGGCTAGTTGGCTCCCAGGGGCCCTCAGGATTGAAGGGGACTTAATTCCCCAACTTAAAAAGCGCCACAGGGCGTGTTTGCACACATGTCACCTCAAGCCCCGCCCCCTCCCTTCACCACTGTGCAAACGCGCCCGTGGCGCATTTTACGTTGGGGGATTAAGTCCCCTTGAATCCTGAGGGTCCCTGGGGTCCAACTAGCCACCAGGTACCTCCAGTAAGCCCCACAGAGTTGCGTTGCAGAGAGGTATAAAAAGGGGCGTGGCCTCTGAACACCTCTCTGCAACGCAGCTCCCTGGCGCATACTGGAGGTTCCTGGTGGGCTAGTTGGCCCCCAGGGACCCCCAGTATTCAAGGGGAATTAGTTCCCCATCTTTCAACGTGCCAGGGGGCGCGTTTGCAGAGTGCTGCAGGGAGGGGGCGGGGCCTCCGGCGCGATGCCGGTCTTTAAAAAAAAAAAAAAAAAAATTAACAAGGGGGGCTGTGTGGCCCCCCTTCCTTTCCTATTTTATTGGCTGTGGGGACCCCATCCCCCAGGGCCTGACCCCTATTTTTTTTTTTTATTTAAAAAAATTGGAAGGGAGCCGCGTGGCCCCCCTCCCGAGGCCATATTCGGCCCCGGGGACCCCATCCCCCGGGGCATGGCCAGTCTTTAAAAAAAATTAAATTATTGGAGGGGGGCTGCGTGGCCCCCCTCTTCAGGCCATTTATGGCCCCGGGACCCCATCCCCCGGGGCCGGCCTTTCCGTGTATTTTTAAAAATAAAAAATAAAATTATAATGGGGGAGGGGGGCCGCGTGGCCCCCCTCCGTGGCCACTTCTGGCCCCGGGGACCCCATCCTCTGGGGCCTGGCCTCTCGTTGGGGACTGTGGGGGGAGCCCCAATGCCCCCACGGTCCCGCCGGCTCCCCGCATCCTGCGGGAGCCGGCATTGCTTTTCCACATGGGGAGCTGCTGACATGCAGCTCCCCGTGTGGAAAAGCAATCTGCTTTGCTTCATTGAAGCGAGAGCAGGTTTCCCTGCTCTCGCTTCAATGAAGCAAAGCAGTTTGCAATGACAGGGCGGGAGCCGCGAGGTCGGTCCCCGGGGCGTGTGGGGGGGCTCGAGCCCCCCCACACAGGATGTTTAAAAAAAAAAAAGCCCCGGGGGGTGGCGGCCCCCGGGGCTGCGGGGGGGGCCATGTGTGCCCCGGGGGTGGCAGTCCTCGGGGCTTGGGGGGCCATGGAGGCCCCCCACCCATTTAAAATACAAGCCCCGGGGGGTGGCGGTCCCTGGGGCTGCGGGGGGGCCATGACCCTGCAAATATTTTAGAAACACCCCGGGGGTGGCGATCCCCGGGGCTGCGGGGGCCTCCCTGGGCCCCCGCTATTAAATTTACGCATGCCCCCGGGACTTGTCCCACCCGGGGGCCAAATATAAACGAAGCGGGAGACCGCGCTTCGTTTTTTGTTTTTTTTCGCGGCCGGATCCATGGATCCGGCGCGCATTTTGCCGATTTAAAAAATAAAATACAAAAAAATGCTTTTTTGGGCCCTGGGGGTCCTTGTGGGACCCCCTGAGCAGGCCTAGGGGGTCAGGGTGTTTCTACCCTGCCCCCTTTTCTTGTTTTGCACGTTTCTTTTTCTCTTTTCTTGTGCCTCGGTTCTACCGAGTCACAAGATGGCTGCCAACACTTCCTGGTTTAGAGTGTTGACAGCCAATTATAATGCAGCTCGTGATCGGGAAGGTCCGCGGATCCTCCGTGCCTCTAAATATCGAAACTTTTATTTTTGATTTTCTCAGCAACTACTGACGGATTCACACCATTTTTAAAAAGGTCGCTTTCTGAGCCAAGCAGTACCTTTTTGCCAAATTTGGGGTAAATCCGTTCAGTAGTTTTGGCTGTAGCCTTGCATAAAGTTTCCTATGGGAAATTGATTTTTTGACTCTTATTTTTTGAATTTCTCTGGAATTACTGAACGGATTTACACCATTTAAAAAAAAGGGCGCTTTCTGAACCAAGCACTACCTTTTTGCCAAATTTGGTGTAATTCCGTTCAGCAGTTCGGGCTGTAGCCGTGGCTAACGTTTCCTATGGGAATTAACATGGAGAAAACACGTTTTGGGACCCCCCTTTTTTCTCGGCCCCCGCTTGCCGAATCACCCCGAAACTTTCAAGATAGGAGCAGACCGGAGCGGGCCATAAGTTTTGAAAATTTCGCGAAGATTCGTCAACCGGCGCCAAAGTTATTGGGAAAAGAATGTTACGAATTTCCTATGGATAATAGGTCCTAACTATCTACTGGCGACCGCCAGTAGATAATATATATATAAAGAGAGAGAGATAGATATGTGTGTGTGCACTCTGTAAAATGCTATTTATTATCTCTTGTAGGGCAAGGGCCCCTACCCGCCTTCAACATTGGCATGTACTTTATACATCAGCATAAAGGATTTATGCCATGGTATTTTACATGAGTATTTGTTTTGATGGAAAACAATTTAACCAAAATTAGGACGCAAGGGGTTACATTTGTGCAGCAAGTAAAATTCACACTGAAGAATTATTGTGACTAGTAGTATTGTAACTAGTAGGAGAGTTATTTCCCAGTGTAAAGTAAGTCTTACATGCAGACCTGAGGCAGTAAATAAGGTTTTACTCCTGTCAATTTTCCTCTACTGTGATAAAAATCTGGAGTTTGCAGTAAAAAGTGTGTGAATGTATATTTTTGTACAGTTACTGTAAATAACAGTGCTGTAAATAATATTGTTTGTGTGCCACATTTATTTTGTAATTGCCAAATATATACAGTGGTGTAACCCAAAATGATTGGACTCCCCTGCAGAATGTGGTCTTCCATATTTCACAGATATGCTTTGACCTTAGGCTGAATGTGGGCCCCCTGAAATATATAAATATATTCACTGGAAAAACCATAGATTACAGGGACATTATAGGTAGGAATTAACATTTAAAAAACCTTAGAAATTCACTGAAAAAAACAAAGGTTACAGGGACGCTATAGTTCGGAAATGGAATTTAAAAACAAACGTAGAAAATCATTGGAAAAACCAAAGGTCACAGGTCCATTATAGTAAGGCTCCGGTTTCATTTGTACAAAACCAGTGAAATTCAGCAGTTCTAGTTAGCTGAACTAACTATAACTCGTGCCACCCCCGCAGTGCACTGCTTATGGCCTCGCGTATTACATCACTCATGACATGGTCAGTGACATCACCAATGACATCACTGATGACATCATCCAGTGACTGTGGGTGTTTTTAAAATGTTTCAGTGTTAAAAATATATACCAAGGTGTATTGGTGAATCAGTGGGTGTATGAGTGCCTGTACGGATGATTCAGTGGGTACGTGACTGACTGTATAAGTGAGTGATTAGGTGTCTCAGTTAATGTATGGTTGAGTGACTGGTTGTGTGAATGTCTGTATCAGTCTGTCAGTTTGTGTCTAAGTGGCTGTACGAGTATGTGAGTTGCTGTAATAGTGAGTGATTGGTTTTCTGAGTACCTGTATGGTTGTCTGAGTGTCTGTGTGGGTGGGTGAGGGTGTGTGTGACTGCCTGTACGGCTGAGTGAGTCTGTGTGTGTGTGTGTGTGTGTGTGTGTGTGTGTGTGTGTGTGTGTGTGGCTGTATGGGTGAGTGTGTGTGTATGGCTGCGTGGATGAGTAAGTGGATGTGTCAGTGGTGTGTGGGTGAGTAACTGGGTATGTGAAAGGCAGTATAGGTGAGTGATCGGGTATATGAGTGACTATGGGTGAGTGAGTGAATGCGAGAGTGGCTGTATTGGTGAATGTGTGCTTCTGTCAGTGAATGTATGGGTGAGTGAGTATGTGTTAGTATCTGTATGAGTAAGTGGGTGTGTGTGTATCTGTATGGGTAAGTGGCTGTGTGATTGAATGTATGGGTGAGTGACTATGTGTGCGAGTAGCTCTGTGGGTGACTGACAGAATGGCTGTATGGGTGTATGAGTAGATATGTCAGTGGCTGTATTAGTGACTGAGTGTTTGTATAAGTGGCTGTATGGGTGAGCGAGTGGATGTGTATGTAGATCTATGAATCAGTAAGTGGGTATGTAAGTACTGGTATGGGTCTGTGAATGGTTGTGTGGGAGTGGGTGTATGAAAGGGTCTATGGGGATGTGAGTGTGTGTGTCAGTGATTTTGTGGATGATGTCATCAGTGATGTAATTTGAGATATCATCAGTGATGTAATATGTGAGGTCATAAGCAGTGCATTGCGGTGGGCGGGAGTTATAGTTAGCTCAGCTAACTATATCCGCTGAATTTCACTGGTTTTGTACGAGTGAAACCTGAGCCTATCTATAACATCTCTGTGACCTGTTTTTTCAATTAATTTATAAGGTTTTTTTATTCCATTTCCGAACTATATCGTCCCTGTGACCTTTGGTTTTTCTGTGAATTTCTAGGGTTTTTAAATGCTAATTCTCAACTATAGCGTCCCTGTAACCTTTGTTTTTTTTCCGTGAATTTCTATGGTTTTTAAGTAGTAGACGCTTTTGCAGAGTGGTGGAGAAAGGGGTCTGGGCCAGCTCTCAGGAGGTACCAGGAGGGATATTTGGCCCCCAAGGTCCTTCAGGAGTAAAGTGTACTTCATCCCCCAACCAGTAGTGCGCCAGGCGGTGTGCTTGCAGAGTGGTGGAGACAATGGTCGTGGCCTCCGAAGACATCTTCAGAATCCCATTGTATGGGACTTACTGGAGTTAACAGGAGGGCTCCCCTCCTTTTTTTCCATAATGCCCAGACGTGAGTCACAGGCTCACTGTGCCACTGAAACCAAGCCATTCCTGGGTGAAGTGCCCTAACTAGGAGGAAACCGGTCCTAGGTTGCTTGTGTTCCGGTTCAGGGAGAACCTGGCCTGGCAGTTCGGACTGGACTGTTCCCATGGAGAGCAGGGTAAAGACTGATTTTCATATAGTCCAAACTGGAATGGCATGGTGAACAAAAAAACTATGGATTCGGGCCCAGATCTCTATACTGGGGGTGAATGTTTGACATTGTTCAGCATTCCAGCCATCAATTGTTCTTTTTGCATTTGTCGCCCTAATTGGTATGACTATGCCCAGACGTGGGTCACGTGCTCGCCATGCCAGTGCTAGCCTGGCTGAGGTGGATTGATACCCCGAAACCGGTCCCAGGATGCTTGTTTCCGGGCCGGGGAGGACCTGGCCTGGCAGTTCGGCCTGGACTGTTCTGAGGGGGAGCAGAGGCAAGTCTGATTTACATATGGCTGGGTCCACACTGGAATGGCATGGTGAGCAAAAAAAGATGGTTTTGGGCCCAGTTCTCTGTACTGGGTTTGAATGTTTGACATTGTTCTGCATTCCGTCCATCAATTGTTCTTTTTGCAACTTTTTAAAAGTGGCATTTTCAGAACTGCAATTTAAATACCAACCTCACAGTCAGTTGATTTTTTTAATTGTGAGTCCAGAGACACCAAATTTGGGGTTCCCATCTCTTCCCAATTGGAAATAACACTTATAAAATGTATTAAGGCAATCCCAAAGTTAACCTATGGGAGAGATAGGCCTTGCAATAGTGAAAAACTAATTTAAGTGTATTTCACTACCAGGACATGTAAAGCTTAAAAATGTTCATGTCCTGCTTTTAAATTCACTGCATCCTGCCCATGGGCTGTCCAAGACATTCCTTAGGGATGACGTACATGTAATAAAAAGGAAGGTTTAGGCCTGGAAAGTAGGTTAACTTGCCAAGTCGAAATAGCAGTTTAAAACTGCAAACACAGGCCTGAGACATGTTAAAAGGGCTACTTAAGTGGGTGGCACAATCAGTGCTGCAAGCCCATTAGTAGCATTTGATTTTCTTCCCTGGGCACATGTAATGCACTTTACTAGGGACTTTTAAATAAATCAGATATGCCAATTGTGGATAAAACGAATGTTACCATGGTTAAAGTAAAGAGCACATGCACTTTAGCACTGGTTAGCAGTGATAAAGTGCTCAGATTCCTACGGCCAGCAATAACAAAGTCAGTATAAACTGGAGGTCAGAAGGCAAAAAGTCAGGGGAAACCACGCCAAGGATGTCAGGTCTAGCAGCAGGAATAACAGGTTTCTATTTTCACAGTTGACAGTCTGAGTAGGTGCCGAATTTAGTACTCGGAGAGATTGAGTAAGATAGTTCAGGAAAGGCAAGGATTGAGGATTCCAAGCGGAGGGGCATAGATGCCCCCGCCCTGTTTTATTCTGTTCGGCACTAGTGGTAACAGTCAGTGGTTGACATTTCGATATTAAATTACTTCGAGTTATTAAGTTTGTATGCCGCTGGTAAAGTACCTTAAAAACCTTCAATTTATGAATCACGAACAGAAAAATGTATGATGAAGCAAACAGTTCTTTCAGAGAAATTCCACCTGGGAGCTTTCAAAATGTACTAACAGTGCCCACTCCAATGATCTCTAGATCGTTAAAGTAATTAAACCTTCTCGGTTGGAGGAAATAATGCTGGTAAGCAGACGGTGACTTTTATTTAATCTGATGATCGTGCTAATTGCTCTCCTTTGTAAAACAGGCGTTTATTAGCAATGGTTGAGTTATAAAAAGTGAAACATGAATCGCAGTCCTGTTGATTTATTAAGAGGATATTGTATTTAGCTTATAGGCGTCGTTTGCCCAGTGCTATAAAGTGCATTTACTTCATTTATGAACTTTTTATGTTGACTTTTTCTAACTTGTTGTGTTGCTACACTGTCGGGTAAAGTGACCAACCGTCCGTGAATTTCACGGACCGTCCGTCATTTTGGTGTGATGTCCGTTGTCCGTAATCATTCCTTTTACGGACGCCTTTTGTCCATAATTTTGGAGATTAATTACAGCGAGCTGTGCCCCTGCGAGAAGCCCCAAGAGATTAAAAGTTCACAGGGGCCAGCTCGCACTTCTCTGTTGAACTCCAGAGGCTGCAGCAGCACCTCACTGAGCTCGCACAGACTGTGGACATGCCCATTGTCATTCTGACTGAGGCACATTGTCATTCTGACTGAGGCCGATTATCCCCTTTTGAATGACAATGCGCCGTCTGCCTTTAGCATATCATGTGGGAGTGAGTGCCTTGGAGGCCAGTGACTCACTTGGAGCCAGTAGATCCTAGTTGGTGATTACAGAGGAGCTTTCCCCAAACAGAGTACTGTGGGGGAACTTGCGGCCTTATGTAATTTGCCAATGTTGTTCACAGAGTGACGGGCAGGAGCAGTGATGGGGCAGGAGAGGCAACAGGACAGGAGAGGTGACTGGGCAGGAGAGGTGACTGGGCAGGAGAGGTGACTGGGCAGGAGAGGTGACTGGGCAGGAGAGGTAACTGGGCAGGAGAGGTGACTGGGCAGGAGAGGTGACTGGGCAGGAGAGGTGACTGGGCAGGAGAGGTGACGGGGCAGGAGAAGTGACGGGGCAGGCGAAGTGCTCGGGGCAGGCGAAGTGCTCGGGGCAGGCGAAGTGCTCGGGGCAGGCGAAGTGCTCGGGGCAGGCGAAGTGCTCGGGCAGGCGAAGTGCTCGGAGCAGGCGAAGTGCTCGGGGCAGGCGAAGTGCTCGGAGCAGGCGGAGTGCTCGTGGCAGGCGAAGTGCCTCGGGGCAGGCGAAGTGCTCGGGCAGGCGGGAGTGCTCGGGCAGGCGGAGTGCTCGGGCAGGCGAAGTGCTCGGGGCAGGCGAAGTGCTCGGGCAGGAGCAGTGCTCGGGCAGGAGCAGTGCTCGGGGCAGGAGCAGTGCTCGGGGCAGGAGCAGTGCTCGGGGCAGGAGCAGTGCTCGGGGCAGGAGCAGTGCTCGGGGCAGGAGCAGTGACGGGGCAGGAGAAGTGACGGGGCAGGAGAAGTGACGGGGCAGGAGAAATGACCTGCAGGAGCGGTGATCGGGCAGGAGCGGTGATGGGGCAGGAGAAGTGAGGGGCAGGAGAGGCGACGGGGTAGGAGCAGCGACGGGGCAGGAGCGGAGACGGGGCAGGAGCGGCGACGGGGCAGGAGCGGCGACGGGGCAGGAGCGGCGACGGGGCAGGAGCGGTGATCGGACATGAGCGGTGAACGGGCAGGAGCGGTGAACGGGGCAGGAGAAGTGACGGGGCAGGAGAAGTGACGGGGCAGGAGAAGTGACGGGGCAGGAGAAGTGACGGGGCAGGAGAAGTGACGGGGCAGGCGAAGTGACGGGGCAGGCGAAGTGCTCGGGGCAGGCGAAGTGCTCGGGGCAGGCGAAGTGCTCGGGGCAGGCGAATTGCTCGGGGCAGGCGAAGTGCTCGGGGCAGGCGAAGTGCTCGGGGCAGGCGAAGTGCTCGGGGCAGGCGAAGTGCTCGGGGCAGGCGAAGTGCTCGGGCAGGAGCAGTGCTCGGGGCAGGAGCAGTGCTCGGGGCAGGAGCAGTGCTCGGGGCAGGAGCAGTGCTCGGGGCAGGAGCAGTGCTCGGGGCAGGAGCAGTGCTCGGGGCAGGAGCAGTGCTCGGGGCAGGAGCAGTGCTCGGGGCAGGAGAAGTGACCTGCAGGAGCGGTGATCGGGCAGGAGCGGTGACGGGGCAGGAGCGGTGAACGGGGCAGGAGCGGTGAACGGGGCAGGAGCGGTGAACGGGGCAGGAGCGGTGAACGGGGCAGGAGCGGTGAACGGGGCAGGAGCGGTGAACGGGGCAGGAGCGGTGAACGGGGCAGGAGCGGTGAACGGGGCAGGAGCGGTGAACAGGGCAGGAGCGGTGAACTGGGCAGGAGCGGTGAACTGGGCAGGAGCGGTGAACTGGGCAGGAGCGGTGAACTGGGCAGGAGCGGTGAACGGGGCAGGAGCGGTGAACGGGGCAGGAGCGGTGAACGGGGCAGGAGCGGTGAACGGGGCAGGAGCGGTGACGGGGCAGGAAAAGTGACGGGGCATGAGCAGGAGCGGTGACCGGACAGGAGCGGTGACCGGGCAGGAGCGGTGAACGGGCAGGTGCGGTGAACGGGCAGGAGAAAGTGACGGGGCAGGAGAAAGTGACGGGGCAGGAGAAAGTGGCCGTGCAGGAGAAAGTGGCCGTGCAGGAGAAAGTGGCCGTGCAGGAGAAAGTGACCGGGCAGGAGAAAGTGACCGGGCAGGAGAAGTGACTTGTACTTATGTTCTTTGCCTATTTATTTATGTACTATTGCATGACATCCACTGATGTGTCTGTAAAGCATACCTTTTGTCCTGAATTTTTGTCCTGCATTTTGACCTCCTGTCCTGAATTTTTGTCCTGAATTTTGACCCTTTGTCCTGAATTTTTACACTCACCGTCCTGAATTTGCGCCCATGCCGATTGGCCACCCTACTGTGGGGTGCGAACAGAAACAAACATGACAAGTGGGTAGTGCATGTAATTAATAAGTGAGCATCATGACTTTGCGGTTGAACCCCTCGGTTTAGGGTTCGCATAGGGGTCGAGTGCTGTAGCCGCAGCCGAGAATTGCCTTATGTCCTAAGGCTAGGATCTAGGATGGTGGCCTCAGATTGGGATTTCCGAAGGCTAGACTGGTGAGGTGCTGTGGTCTGAGATGGAGTCTCCCTTATTGTTCTGGAAAGTGGAATGTAGAGGGTGAAAGCCTGCATAAAGATGTTGTTTTTCAGCTTGTTTGCTTAATAGCGGCTGGTGTTATCCATCTGTGGTAGCTGGTACAAACCAATATCTCATGAGAGGTACAGGGCCTACAAAGCATCTAGCTCTATAGTGTTTTTTGTGTCGGAGAAGAACAGCTATAGTTAGTCAGTTAAACCACTTTATTCGGTCAATCGACCATAAAAGCACACAAAAAATCACAATAACCGGGTCAGAAAACCATCTTATCGCAGTCAAACTATAATGCATCAAACACAAGCTTTCTATACTCCCCAATGACATTCGTGAGACAATTTGACTTGACTGGATTCAGCCTGTTATCCACACACACCAGGGTTTTTCATCTGTAAACCTGTGTGAACAGTGCTGTACTTTTATTGAACACTGCATTCATTTGGTAGCCAGATGTAGTGCTGGAAAAGATGGCAAAGCCTCCTGATAACAGCTTGAGTTATTTTTGCAAAGTTCTATACAGCTTATCGGAGCTGGAGTCATTCTAGGTGATGCAGGAGTAGTGTAAGTTGGAGTGGTAAGGCCGAGGGAGTAGAGCTGTTGCACAGCTCTCGTACTGCACTTGAAGGGGAGCAATGTGTTTACTACCTTGATCAATCTAATGAACAAAACCAGGCGGCTAAAGTATTTTTATATGCAAATCTTTGCTAAGTGTTTAATCTGATCCCTTGGGACTTGACTGGGGAGGCTATTGTTAGGGTACTAGGGACCAAGGTAGAGAACTTGTTAGGGATCTTACTTTTTCAGATTTGGCTCTATTTGGAACAGTGTGAATTTGGTCTTCACGCCACTGTTTTGCACTCAGTGCTGTTCAGTGATCTTTAAAATGCAGTTAAATTTAACAGTCACGTAGCTCGTAGTTTAATATCCAGGACCACTTCAATTTATTATATTTCTATTTAGGCAGATGCCATGAATGTAATTTCCTTTTAAGGATTATAAACTAAGACAATAATGTTAAACCAGCATTGGCAAAGCCAATAGGTTTTGCCTATACTAGAGCTATTGGCTTTGCCAATCTCTTTTAGCCATGTTGTACAGCAGAGTTCAGTCGCATGGAGTGGAATAAAGTGGTATGGTGTAGAGTGGTGTAGAGTGGAGTGGCATAGAGTAGAGTGACATACAGTGGATAGGCGTAAAGTGGAGTGGGCTGGCATAGAGTAGAGTAGAGCAGAGCAGAGTGGTGTAGAGTGGCTTGGAATGGCATAGAGTGGCGTAGAGTGGTATTGTGTGGAGTGGGGTACAGTGGCACTTTGTGGGGTGGGGTGGAGTGGCGTAGGGTGGAATGGCGTAGGGTGGCTTACAGTATAGTGGACTGGAGTAAAGTGTAGTGTGCAGTGATGTTGAGTAGACTGGTGCAGCGGCGCAGAGTAGAGTGCACTTGCGTAAAGTGGTGTGGAGTGGTGCAAAGTGGAGTTCAGTGGCATAGAATGGAGTGGCATAGAGACCACTGCTGTAGAGTGCAGTAGCTTGGAGGAGAGTGGTGTAGATTGCAGTGGAGTAGAGGGGAGTGCTTCAGAGGAGAATGCAGTGGTTTAGAGTGGTGTAGAGGACCGCGTCAACCAGACAGGAGGAGGCATCGCCATCGTACACAAGAACACCATCCGCATCTCGACTAACTCCGACGAGACCTTCTCCGCCGCCGAACACCTACACTTCCAGATACACACTGACCCCAAGACCACCCTCCGAGGCACCCTCATCTACAGACCCCCGGGACCACGCACACTATTCAGCGAAGACATCGCAGACTTCATCAGCCCGCACGCCATGCCCTCAGCCGACTACATCCTCCTAGGGGACCTCAACTTCCACCTGGAGAACAACAACGACAGAAACACCACCGCCCTGCTGGACAACCTCGCCAACCTCGGACTCAAGCAACTGGTGAACACGCCCACCCACTACGCCGGCCACACGCTTGACCCCGTCTTCTCGTCCAGCAAGCACATCTCCTTCAGCCACGCCACCGGACTCCACTGGACCGACCACAGCTGCGTCCACTTCAGCTTCAGAAAGACTGCGACCCACCACCACCCGCAACAGGCTCCCCGCCGGAGCTGGAGCAAGATCACCGCCGAGCAGCTCACCGCCTCCCTCAGCCAGAACACACCCACCAACACAACGGACCCAAATGAAGCAGCCAGCAACCTCGCCAAGTGGCTGACCGCCTGCGCCGACGACCTCGCACCACTAAAAACCCTCCCAGCAGACCCGGAAGCAAGAAAACCCCTTGGTTCACCAACGAACTCAAGGAATCCAAGAAGAACTGCCGCACTCTCGAGAAAACCTGGCGACTCGACCAGACCACAGACAACAGGACCGCCCTCAAGCACGCCACCCGCAAACACCACCAGCTGATCCGTGCCACCAAGAAGTCGGCACTCAAAGAACGACTGGACAACAACGCCCATGACAGCAAGGAACTTTTCAGCATCGTCAAAGAGTTCTCCAACCCCAGCGCCGGAAACAACGACATCACCCCCTCGCAAGACCTCTGCAACTCACTCTCCGCGTTCTTCCACCGCAAGATCACCGACATACACAACAGCTTCGACGCACAAACAACGCACCCTACCGCCGAACCAACGCCCGCCACCACCACCCTCTGCAACTGGACCCCGATCAGCACCGAAGACACCACCCGCACGATGAACTCCATCCACTCCGGATCACCAACCGACCCCTGCCCACACCACGTCTTCAACAAAGCCGACGCCACCATTGCACCCCATCTCCGGGACATCATCAACTCCTCCTTCCACACCGCCACCTTCCCGGAGAGCTGGAAGCACGCCGAGCTTACCGCCCTCCTGAAGAAACCAACGGCGGACCCCACCGACCTCAAGAACTACCGTCCCATCTCGCTCCTTCCGTTTCCGGCCAAAGTCATCGAGAAGACCGTCAACAGACAGCTTGCCGCCTTCCTCGAGACTAATGGATCCCTCGACCCTCGCAGTCCGGGTTTCGGGCCAACCACAGCACCGAGACCGCCCTTATCGCAGCCACCGACGACATCAGAACCCTAACCGACAACGGGGAAACAGCTGCCCTCATCCTCTTGGACCTCTCTGCGGCGTTCGACACCGTCTGCCACCGCACCCTAGTGAAGCGCCTCAGCAACATCGGAATCCGAGAGAAAGCACTGGAATGGATCATCTCGCTCCTCGCCGGAAGAACCCAGAGAGTCCGCCTCCCCCGTTCAGATCCGAAGCCACCGAAGTCATCTGCGGCGTTCCACAAGGATCCTCACTCAGCCCAACCCTCTTCAACGTCTACATGAGCCCCTCGCAGCCATCGCACGCCGACACAACCTCAACATCATCTCCTACGCCGACGACACCCAGCTGATCCTCTCCCTCACCAACGACCCCACCACCGCCAGAGCCAACCTACACGACGGGATGAGAGACGTCGCCGACTGGATGAGGAACAGCCGCCTTAAACTGAACTCAGACAAGACGGAAGTCCTCATCCTGGGCTCATCACCCTCCGCCTGGGACGACTCCTGGTGGCCCCCGGCCCTGGGCACCGCGCCCAAGCCAACGGACCACGCACGCAACCTGGGCTTCATCCTGGACTCCTCCCTGTCGATGACCAGACAAGTCAACGCCGTCTCATCTTCATGCTTCAACACCCTGCGCATGCTCCGCAAGATCTTCAGATGGATCCCCACTGAAACCAGGAAGACCGTCACCCAGGCACTCGTCACCAGCCGACTGGACTATGGGAACACCCTCTACGCCGGAACCACAGCCAAACTTCAAAAGAGACTCCAGCGCATCCAGAACGCCTCCGCACGACTCATCCTGGACATCCCCCGACACAGCCACATCACCGTGCACCTGAAAGACCTGCACTGGCTCCCCGTCAGCAAGAGAGTCACGTTCAGACTCCTCACCCACGCACACAAGGCCCTCCACGACCTGGGCCCAAAGTACCTCAACGACCGCATGACCTTCTACACGCCCACACGCCAGCTACGATCAACCAGCCACGCCCTCGCCACCGTACCACGCATCCGCAGAACCACCGCCGGAGGAAGATCCTTCTCCTACCTGGCAGCCAAAACCTGGAACTCCCTCCCCACTCACCTTCGGCGAACCCAGGACCATCTCTCCTTCAGGAAGCAGCTCAAGACCTGGCTGTTCGAGCAGTAACTTACCCCCTCCCCCAGCGCCTTGAAACCCTCCCGGGTGAGTAGCGCGCTCTATAAATGCCGTGATTGATTGATTGATTGATAGAGTGCTTTTGTGTTGAGCAGAGTGGTGCAGAGTAGAGTGGCGTAGAGCGCAGTGGTGCAGAGTAGAGTACAGTGTCGTAGAGTGGTGCAGGTTACAGAGGCATAGAGTGCAGTGATGCATAGTGGGGTGGTAGAGTGGAGTGGTGCAGAGTAGAGTGCAGTGGTCTAGAAGAATGCAGTCAAAGGTCTAAGTCAGAGCCTCAGTTTGAGTTCTACGAGGTCCTTAATCTCTGAAGAGAAGCCACTTTCATGGGTTTTGTCAGTGTGCACTGGTGAGTACTGTATTTCAGACAAAGTAGAAGAATGCAGCAGAAACAATGTTTTGCTCTGTAAATAATATATGTGAGACAAGAATTAATGTTGCAGCATTCTTTATTTGGAAGGCATGCAGAATCATAGTCACACTTTACTTTGCAAGGATATGCATATTCTGTGCTACAGCAACTGACCTATTCCCTGTCATAGATGAGCTGATTTGCTTACATTGTTGGGCAAGGGGGTGGAAGGGAAAAGAAGCAACATAGAAGGGGGCGAGGGCACGTGAGTGGAAATAGAAGCTACATGGGCGGGGTTTTTGGAGACGGACTGAAAATGCAAGCACTCATATGGAGTGCTTGAACCCAAAAAAAAGTAGCTCCAAAAACTGAGCTGTGGAAGGACACGAGTACTTGATTTATGTTCAAGGGGAGGCCAAACACAAGAAGAGGACGTGACAAAGGCATGCCAAGACAAATGGGAACTAAGGAAATCAGAGTGACGCTGAAGCTAACAAATGCTATGGGTGGGATGGAAGCCCACTGTATGTAAACAAAATGTCTAAGAAAAGCCTAAAAATGACAGAATAGGAAAGACACAGGGAGGGGCATAAAGAGTTTGTTCAACAAAGGCAGTGCAGGGTGGTGGAGTCGAAGGGTAGCGAACAAACATCCATACTCCTTTTTCTCTTTTTTACATTGGGAACTAAAACTCTGCCAATATGTCCTTTTCAAGACATCCCCATTTAGTAACTTTCAAAGCAAGTTTATGCTAAGAAGTGTATTGATTTGCAAAAACAAATGGAACATGGGAAGTTGTTTGAAGTTGGCAAGGCAGGTACTTTCAAATGGATGCTTCTACCTGCAGATTCCTCAACTTAGAATTCTCCCCAGGCACTAGACTGGATCCAGAAACTTTCTCAGCAAAGCTCCATTGTCCTGCTAGGTGCCACCATGCAGCTCTGCACTGGTTCCATACCACCCTGGAAGTGACAGAGTGAAGCCGCAGGTAAGGTCCACCCCTGTGTGCTGACGTCAGTTCATCTCTTTCTGCGCCTTCTGTTGTGGTACCGGAGATCCACTCCCACATTTGTCGGCCCAAACCGATTTCTTACATTTTTAAAACGGTGTGTTAGGGAACGCTATCCCTTCTAAAACCACAGGCTTCAAGCCATGCTGTGATTGTAGAAAACATATCATAGACCCCCAGGAAATATGTCTCTGTTGCCTGGGTTCAGGACATGACTCAAACTCATGTGACAAGTGCAGCTTCATGCACCCAAAGGCAATCTGGGACTGGGAGGCAAAGCGGTATATCGCCAAACATACGAAGTCATTGATATTCATGTATAAGTCCTGCTCCACATCATGGGTGTGCAACCAGAGCAGTTCTCACGAGCAGTTTGCCGCATGGTCAAAAATACCTGGTAAGTCCAAATCGAAGTATAAACACAACCATAAAAAAGTGAAACCGGTCTTGACTCCTTCCCTACATATCCAAGGTGAAGATGCAAGGACATCAGGATGTTAGTCGTTCTCATCAGAGGTCTCCGTGTGCAGAACTGATCCCCCAGCTGATTCTGATGCAACAGTGTTTCCTCGGCCATTGGCAGCACTGCATCCAATTGAAGTCTTCAAAGAGGCCACGCTGCATATCTTTAGCACTTTTCTGGCTCCCCCGGCATGCCGTTGGGCCCCAAGAATCTGCGGTGGGCTTCTAGGGGGGTTACCACCGGCAAGGCCTTCCCTCAGTCTGACTATCCCCTTGGAACCCGGTCCAGGTCTATTACCAACTATGGTACAGATGCCTGATCCAGTGCCTGAGCCTTCACCAGGCATTCACTCGTTGATACAGTTGTCAGTGGCGCCAGAAGATAATCTGATTTTGATCCTGATATCTGATCCCAAAACGACTACAGCCTGATCTGGGCTGATGTTGCACTGCAAAATCACCAAAGTGCATCCGGCTGTTATTTATCCTGATTCTGCACCAATGCCTCCACCAAGGGGGTGATATCCATTAAGGCTCCATGACTTTTTCAGCTCTAATCTTGAACAAGGTAGACCACCAGAGAGAGATGATAAAGGGGATGATGATTCTGGACGAACTTCCCCCTGATTATGAGGATGAACATTTTTATATGGATTTACAAGATGCCAGTGGGCTTGATACCTCCCCTAATATGGGTTTGGACTCGCCAGTTGGACCTTCAACTGAAGAATATGTGTAATTTGTGGATGTGGTCTGATGGACAGATGAGGTCTTGGTTTTGTAGCTACCCTCTGTCAAAACCAAGACTAATGTCCTTACAGACATTTAGCAGCCTGGGTCGGCAATTTCTGAGCCCTTGCTCTCCTTCATTGAGGCCCTCATGGATACTCTGATGGGCGCTTGGTCAAAGATCTCTTCCTGCCTGCCAGTGAATAGGCAGGTTGCTGGGCATCACAGACAGGCACCTGCCTAACTTAAGTTTCTCACCAAACATCCTACTCCATAGAGGCTGGTGGTACTGGCATCAACTGGTAACGTTAACACTTAATTCCTTCCCCCACCTCTCCAGAAGATAGGGAGCCCAAGAGGATTGAAGCATTTGGCAAATTAACGTTCTATTCAGCCAGTTAAGCACTGAGGTCATTCAATACAGTCTGTTTTCTAGGCTGCTAATATGCGCATATCCTCTGGGACATGGCCAGCAAGATCTTGCCAGCAGTCCTGGAAAACCTTAGCCTCCCTCTGGCTCAAACAGTTCATGATGAACAAGGGGAGGCCAAGTACTTGATTTTTGCTGGCTTGGATACTACTACCTGCTTGGGGAGGCCAGTTAGCACCAGCGTTGTGCCCTGCTTTGATGTGTGGATGTATTCCACAGGTTTTTCTGGAAATGTGCAAGCATCACTCATGGATATGTCGCTTAATGGCTCATGCCTGCTTGGCAAGAAAACTGTTTCAGCTCTGCGACTGTTGACTCCCGCCAAACAGTTCATACATCAGTTAATGAAATTCAGGGACTACTCAAGGGGCTGGCGTACAGACAGTGTCATTTGACCCAACCATTGCAGTAGTCACCTCAGTCCTTTCAATGCCATTGATGGATATGCAGTAGGCAGTCCTCCCCGTCCCTTTCGACAGCAACCTCTAAGCAGGTTTAGTTTGTCTTTCCCATCCTGTAGGGCACAGGATCCAGTATATCCTCCCAGGATGGCGATCCAGCGCTTCTGACCCATGAGTCATATATATCGTTCAGTATGGTTATGCTCTACCCATGCGGTTTGCTTTGCCAAATCTTTCCCCCCTCTGATCGACTTCTAGAGAAGCACCTCTCCATTCTGGTGCAGAAGGTGTTAGTGCTACTCTCCAAAGGCACTATGGAGAGGGTTACAGACTTGGCAAGAGGAGAGGTTTGTTATTCTTGCTGTTTCTTTGTGCCTAATAAGGATGGAGACTCCGGCCTATATTTGACCTCTGACCTCTGAATGCCTTGCTACTGAAGGACATATTCAAAATGCCCACATTGGCAAATATCTTGTCCGTTCTGGATCTAGAAGACTGGATGGTGTCCTTAAACCTGCAGAACGTGTATTTTTTTTCATATACCCGTATTCCAATCCAACAGGCTTTTACTGCAGTTCAAGGTCCGCCAGCAACATTTCCAGTTTGCAGTGCTCCCCTCTGGCCTTTCCAGTGCCCCTTGGTTGTTCGCAAAAGTGATGGCAGTGTTCATGCCACACACTTGAAGTTTGGTAATACCAGTCTTCCCCCTACTTCAGTGACTGGCTGTTGAAGTCAGACTCGCCACAGTCAGTCCTAGATCACCTCCAGACAATGGAGAACCTTTTGATATTGTTGGGATTCAAATTCAACGAGTCAAAGTCTCAGCTCACTCCTTCACTGAGGTTGCCATTCACAAGGGTATCCTTGACACAGTCTGCTGCAGCAAACCTGCAACATTCGGGCTATGATCCCAATGTTTCAGCCTCCGTCCTGAATCTCGGTGAGAGCAGCTCTGGGACTTCTTGACCTCTTAGCTTCCTGCAGCTCCCTGGTCGACTACGCCAGGTGGCACATGCATGCTCTGCAATGGAATTTAAAGTTCCGCTGGACCCAGCACCAAGGAAATCTGACAGATGCTATCCAGGTTTTGGCAGAGAGAGCTCACGATTTGGAGTGGTGGCTCTAAAAATGCAATAGGTACAGTGGCAGGCCAATCTCCCTTCCGCACCTAGAGCTGACGATCGTGTAGGATGTGTCACTACTGGGTCGGGGTGGTCATCTGGGCATATGGGGATCAGTAGACTGGTCTCAGTGGAAACTCTCCTCCATATCAATCTATTGAATTTGCAGGCCATTCGATGCAGTTTGGCTGGAATGGAGCACAGGACTCCTGTACACCTTCCCGGCCCTGCCTCAGGTTCTGAAAAAGATTAGTACAGACTGGGCACAAGTCATCCTAGTGGTTCCAGACTGAGCCAGATAGTGTTGTACCTGGAATTTCTGAGTATGAGCATCTGTCCTCCAATCAGGCTACCACTTTAAGAGGATCTTCCGTCTCAGAAACAGGGTAAGGTCTTTCATCCAACATGCACAATCTATATTTTCAACTGTGGAGATTGAGCAGCAGCAGTTAATTGCATTTGATGTGCCTCCTGAAGTGGTGGATGTCATCCACGCTGCAAGGCAGCCTTCCACAAAATCCATTTACGCCGGGCGCGAGCACAAATTTGTGGTCTGGTGTGAAGTTCACACGACAGATCCTTCACAAGCCAAAATATTTGATGTTCTCGTATTCATTTTGTCTTTGACGTAGCAGAGGGTGATGGTGAGGGTTTTAGGAGCATGAATTGCCTCTTGATGTTCCTTGTGATTTGATAGGAGGAATCGGCATCACTACACACATTTTGGAGAGGAGGAAAAAAGAGTATACAAAAGGAATACAATATGTGAGCATTAGAGTTTGGCAGAATGTAGATATATCCAGAAATGGAGGTTAACAAATGGGGTTTGAAGTTGGCAGGGGGGATAAGATGTGGAGGAGAATTGGGTGTAAACAAGCGTGATAATGAGATAAATGTGAGTTATTTGGGGGTTAAAGAAATAGCATTTACATAAGAGCCAATGATCATCTTGAAAGGAATGGGAACAATTACCTAGCAAGTTATTATGAGCAGTATATCATGTGACGACCAAAGTGTTTGGTAGCATATGGCTGTGTTAGTCAAGATAAGATTGAACGTTGAAAATGTTGGCAATTATTAGTATGAATTTCTGGATGAGCTGTTCTGTCAGTTGAAAGACTGTGGTGCTGATAGGGATACCAGGCCACCAAGGGAAACAAGATCAACGTATGCCAGTTGATGCCAAGCCTGGAATGCCTCCTAAAGGTACAGAATATACGAAGGATTCTGTTGATGGTGGCTCCAGGGTCTGTAATGTATAGCAAGATATTCTCTGCATACATGCATATTCAGTCTTGCCACCCAAAGTCTGTCACTGCGCTTCAGTAGTGCATGCTTTCTAATCGGAAATTTCAAAAGATCCAGTGCAAGGACAGACAGCATTGGTGAAAGGCGGCTACCCTGTCTACTCTTCAGACAGTACACCATTAGCCCTCTCTCTGGCCATGGATGTAGTATACAGGAGATTTATCCACGCCACAATCATCGGGCCAAAACTCATTTTTGTAATGATTGCTATGAGGTACGCAATTCTACAGGATAGAAGAATGCTTAATGGCAAGGAGAGCGCCCTGCCCACCCTAGTGAATAGTACCATTGATATTGGGTTTGTCACAGGATCCCCAGAAAGTAGTAGAGAACTGCGTATTGACTCTAAAGCACTAGTGGTAGGGCTGACTGCGAAGAGGCTTTGGCACGGGTGCGTGACGTACACCGTGTGTGTGTGTGTGTGTGTGTCTGTCTGTCTGTGTCTCTCTCTGTCAGTCTGACCGCTGTGACTGAGACATGGCTTGGTGCAGGTTATATAGTGGAAATTCGGTGATGAATGGTAACCTAGATCAGAGTAAAAGTTGATGGAGCTCCCTGGTCAGACTTCATTAGTAATGGTGGTAATAAGAGCGGAACACTAGGACTGATTAATTGTAAAGGATGTCAGTATCATTGTCCTTTAAGTTAGTGAACTGGAGTTAAATCGTATTTCATTTAACTAAGAATAGGATAGTCTGTGTAGTTCTAAGCACAAAAGGAGGATGCTGCTAAATACTATCAAGAACATGTATTTTGTAATTGACTTTATCATAGAGGAAACAGTCCTCTTAATGTAATATCTTTTGCAGTATCAGACTACATTGATTTGCCACACTCGCTGTAAAATGCCATGAATTTCCACAGTACTGCAGCAAAAAAAAAAAGAGAAAAAAAAAAGACTAATCATTTCGCAAACAGTTGTTTGGAGTGTGCAAGCAAAAACCTCTGCCGGGTTTTTGAGACTGCAAGCAAAACAGGGAAGACTAATTGGTCTAAACCGTGCCCTTTTCTTCCAGGTTCTGGCAGGCATGAATGTCTACTCGGCTGAATTCGAGAGGATAAAAGAAGAGTACAATGTCAAGGGATACCCAACCATCTGCTACTTCGAGTCAGTCTCCCTAATGCAGGCTCGCCTCGTCGAGTCATCAGTTTTTACGGCTCTGCTCGTCTGCAAGGTTAGCGCCTCTCATCCGTTTGCTTTTTTCTTTTCTCGACTAGGAAAGGCAAGTTCCAGCATCACTTCGAGAACTACGGCGCCTCCTCCGAAGACATCGCGGAGTGGCTCAAAGAGTAAGTGCGCCCGGTGTCATTTATGTTTCTGCTGCGCAGGAAAAATTGGAGCGCCTTGGGTAATTGTCAGGTTTGGCCGGAGTTTGTACGTCAGGCCAAATTTAAGGCTGCTTTCCCCTTATTATGATTGTTTATGCACTTTCAATTGAGAAATACAAATGTTTGCAACCTTCTATGACTTAAGGGTCCTACAGTTTAAATACGCAGGTTTCCATTCCTTCCATGGTCTCCTTGATGTCTTATTCAAGGAACATATTGGGAATGTGAGTAAAAACAGCAATATAGTTTGCTGGCAGCTGAGAAATGTCAGGTCCGTCTGTGGTTGTTTCAGATTTGTGTCTGTTATTTGAATTTGCCAGTGGTCTTTACTGTGCCACATTAATAGACTTGTTTGTGATCTTTGAATTTGACATCAGGATCGAGTGCGTCATTTTAATAGATTTGTCTCAACTGCATTATAATTTGTTAGTGGTAGTGATAGCATTAAATGAACAAATTTGTCTCGAAGGTATGGACCGTTTTATACGTTAACACATTTGTCTTGGTGGTGCTTAAGATTTTTCTGTGTGGTATTAACAGCATTACATTAAAATGTTTGTGTTAAAATGTTTGTGTTATATTGATACTCAGCTCCGTGGGTCTTGATTTATCAATCTCAGAAGAATAAATTCTTGTCCCGGCATTACAACAGTTCGAACTTGTGACCATGGGGTTACAAACAAATTTCAGCATTGAGCACTTATCTCCATTAAGGTTCTGGATTCTCTGTTGGTAAAACATGTGGGTGAAATTACACATTATTCGAAAAGTAGATGTACAGTGCACATGGCCCATACGAAAGTACCACCATCATGTTCCTAAAGCTTATTGAAGACCTCTTTTTTTATAATTTGTGATTGGCCTGATGTGCAGAGATCCAACTTCCAAGCATTTCATTTATCTCTCGCAAGCTACCTGTGAGTGAGAGAATTCTTTTTAAAAGCTTTTGTTTTTGCCCCTGGGCCTACTGCCAACTCAAGCCCTAATTGCATTCTGTTGAACCTCCAAAGGGGACTTTCTTGGTTCTCATTCATTCACAATCTGCTTTTTTTCCTGAGACCCCCATCATCCACAGATCTTCTTTGGGAGGATGTGCTTTCTCTCGCCTTATCTCTAATGCATGGAATTAACTACCTCGTGTGATCCATACACAAATGAACATCCTGATATTTAGCAAACATATCAAGAGTTGACTCTCCTCCTTGACCAGCTTTCATGTCTCTCGTCACAACTTTATAGATCCATTGCACAAGATACTCCTAAAATTCCCTGTGTGCACTTTGCAAAAGTCTTCAACATCACATCAATATATCTTATGAAATGTATGGCCACAAGATAGCTATACTAGCCAACTGTCAGAAAACTTTTTAACTTAATACCCATTGCCAATAAAATATTATTTTTCACAAATGATCAGGCTGCTTCTAGTGAGATTTGCTACAGACAATTAAAGCAAACAGTGTTATTAGTTCTGTCTGATTACCAATTAGTCAGCTTGTTCTTTAACTGCAGAATGCTTTCTCTCTCTTTATGCTGTGTGACAGGAGGGTTTCCTGCACTTAACATAAGAGACCACACATACAAAGCACCTTACTTGATCTGGGAACATGGATCCCACCATAAGAAGGTAAGTGCTCGCAATATCAAACAATACAATCCCACCATAAGAAGGTACGTGCTTGGAATATCAAACGCTGCCATGAGAGGGTTCTTGAAGCACACTGTGGACCTTTTTATCAACCACAGCACACATTAAACACTGTGATTGCCACAGAGTGCTGCGGATAGGTCCATCGTGTGATCAACATGCAACAGTCTTTTCTCTTAACAAGCTCACATAGGACTGCTTGGACTTGCCTGCTCATGAAACAATCACCCACTAAATCTCCCCAATGTTCTTGCAAGTCAAATGTTGTAAACCACAGGAGATCAGCAGATCGTCAGTCACCATAGATATGAAGCAGTTGGCACCAGACATGGTACTGCTGTTGGTAGTGGGTGAGGATTGCGTACGACCAAGACTCAACCAGTAGACACCACAGTAGCTGTGACACATTTTTTTATTTTTTTAAAGAGTATTTGTATTTGCATTTTTAAGTATTCAACATACGTCTTATGAATTAGACAACATCATGTTTAGAAACAAAGTACCAGGTGAGGGCAGTAATACATTGCAAAGGAGTGCACTTAAAGGTTCAATAACAGAGCCAGGAATCAAGTCCTGACATTCCTCTTGCAGTCTATGCATCCAGTGGGCTCCGCTCCAGTAGTTATCTAATGTAAAGCCACCACCCTCAAATAATAACCATATTCCTCAGTACATGTTCCACTAAATTTGTTCACTATAAATTACAGGTAAGAATTGACATCAACAGTCCTGAGTACAAATATAAGCTCCTTATTGATCACAATGCTACTTCAATTATTTAAGAACAAACCCTTATAAAAAGAAAAACGGAAAATAACACAATATAAACAATAAAGCAGTAATTGGACCGTGTGCAGAGGGGTGGACTAGATCCTAGCTAGCGTAGCATGCGTTTAGGGGAGTCACAGCATAGTGAAGCTTCCCACGGGGATCGGGGGGAGGGTCCTCAATTATTGGCGAATCCACCGTATTCGAGCGGCAAGTTACCATCATTCATTTCCACCTAGTCAGCCACCTATCAAGTCAGTGCCCAGCGCTATCTAGGGGCTCAGAGGGGTTCCCAGATCATGCATCTGTGGGGCAGGGTCTCAGGGCTGTGTCTGAGGTCTGTCCCACTAGAGGTGTGCCCCTCAGGATTCTCCCAGGTCACCATCACCTCCCTCCACGCTCCGGCTATTGAATGCTTTCTCATGCCCTTAGATTCCTCCCAACTGAGTGCTCTACCTTCTGCCCCAGCCCACATGATGACGTCTCTATTCCAGTTCTCAAATTGGGGTCCTCTCGGGGATTTCCATTCTGTCGCTATTCGACGTTTAGCCAGGCCCAGTGCAAGGTCTATCAGTCTATTCCCAACCTTACGCTTTGGTGGTCTGGGGAAGAGACCCAGCAAACATGTCTGGGCTGTGGGGGGGAAGTGCTCTTCCCAGTACTTCCGTGAGCTTGCTAAGCACAGCCTCCCAGAAAGGCCGCTGGCTTTGACGGTCCCAGGTCATGTGACCAAAGTCCGCATCTGGGTGCATGCATCTCGGGCAGTGACGGACTTCCCCCCCATCGGTCACATTAAGGCGGTGAGGCGTCATATATGCCATGTGTGTATATTTAAATTGTTCATATTTCAGGCGAGTGTTGCGTGAGATCCTCTTAGGGTAGTGCAAGGCCCTGCGCCACTCCACGTCTGTAAGTACCTTGCCCCCAGTCCTATCCAATTTTGCCCGTAGCTCGCCCAAGGGTCTTACCGTCGCAGATTGCAAAGCCACGTAGAACCATTTCACTAGATGCCCTGCCGACCCCAGCATGAACAGGGCGTGTAATACTGGGTGTGTCTCTGGCTCTTCTCTCCCCTTGTTCCAAAGCTGCGCAAAGGTACGTACCAAGGCCTCATACCGCAGGAAGTGGCCCGGGTGAGGCCACAATCCTCTACAAGTCCGTCAAATGGAAGCAGGTACTTATCCAGAAAGCAATCCCCCACGTTGTCTAACCCTGCCTCTGTCCATCGGCCAATTGCTCGCTCGTGAATATAGTCTGTGGATCACCATGCAGCAGACCCACAAGCGGGAGCATAGGGGTGTACTTGGTGAGCCGCCGCTCACTGCCCTGGCAGCGCCTCCAGGTTTGGAAAGCCGTGCGCTGTAACAATGAGCAGTACGGGGTGGGCGTTAATGGTATTAATAATTTCGCCATTACTAGGTTAGGGGGGGGAGTCTGGGTGTGATAGGAATGTTCCATCCTCATTTACGCCCTCCACCCATTGCGCTAGCCACTGCAGTTGAGCAGCAAACATATAATACTCAAAATCCGGTACTCCGAGGCCACCTTCGGACATTGGGCGTTGCAACGTTTTGAGAGACACCCGGGGACGCCCATCACCCCACACCAGTTCTCGCAGCAAGACGTTCAAGGGCCGGAACCAACTGCTGGGCATAAGGACCGGGAGATTGACAAAGAAATACAAAAGGCGCGGGAGCATGACCATTTTAGATAGGGAGACCCTGGCCATAACTGGGAGCTGTAATGTACGCCAAAAATGAACACATGAATGCAACGAGCGCAGCGCCCTACCCAAGTTGCCCTCCTTCAGATCCTCTAGTGAGTGGAATACTTGTATGCCTAGGTATTTAAACGTGTTTTGAGCCCATATTATATCAGCCATCAAAGCGTCTGGCCTATGCGCGGGGCCTGCAATCGGGAACAGATATGTCTTTGCTTTGTTGACTCGCAGTCCCGAGAGGCACGCAAAACTGTACAGGATATGTAACGCCGCTGAGGTGCCCCCGACAGCGTCCGACAAGTAAAGCAGTAAATCGTCTGCATAGAGGGAGACATGGTGCGTCCGCCCTCCGATAGCCAACCCGATCCCTTCCCCTCCCTGGCGAAAGCTCTCAGCAAGGGGCTCAATGGCCAGAGCAAAGAGAAGAGGGGAAAGAGGACACCCCTGTCGGGTCCCTCGGGATACCTTATATTCTCTGGAGATTGTTCTGACCCTTGCTGTAGGCGCAGCGTACAGAAGCCGCACCCATTCCTGTAGTGTAGCTCCTATAGTACCCCTGCAGGACCTGCGCGTTTGGATAACATATACTGCGGGCTTGGTGGCAGACTAGCTCTGAGCACCCCCACCGTATATGTTATCCTAGTTTTGCATTAGCTAGCTCGCAGTGCCACTAGTGTCTCCTCTTATCGGGGAGAGATTAGTTTCTGGCAACCTTAGAACATGACAATCCTGATTCCCTCAGAATCGTGGAAACAATGTACTACCTTTCGCTCAGTCATTCGTGCTCACTTATTCGGTTTGTCTCAGAGAGTTACACAGAATAAACAGTCGGGCGTTTCAATAAGTATTTATTGAACAGTTGTTATTCTAGTGTAAAATATATGTGCTGCGTGTAACCAGCAGACAATAGCAGAGATATATTATCAGCTGTACGATAAAAGCAAAGGGATAGAACAGTTCTACCATATTGCGATAATCATGAGTACATACATGAATATAAAAGCATTATGCAAGTGCGCGTACTACTACGATGCCTACCTAGATGTACCTGTGTGTACCTAGCATATGTGTGTGTAGGTCTTAGAAGCTAAGAGCCAAGAATCCTCCTAGGATTTAGTCGAACCCCCATACCTGAATAGAGAGAGTGTGGGACCCCGTCCTGGTCTCGAGTTGGACACCCCGTCCGGGTTGTGTCAGACCACTGTCAGCTTGAGCGACTGCATGAAGGAGCCTCAGCGTCTCTGGTCAGTGTGTCAGCATGGAAGTCTCGGTTCCCTCTGGTTTACCGGGGCAAGATGTGGTGTATTTATACCCTAAAGAGTCTCGGTCCTCAGTATGGTTTGTATTGGGCATGAGGAAGATGTCAGGGGTGAACTTTGTACATACATTATACTGGTGGTGTATTCTTAGAAAGCCATGCATAATTAATGAGTACAGTGTGGGCCTGTGTTTGGAAGAACCCTGCTGCTGCATTCAAAACCACAGGATAGAAAACGTTCAGCCCTCAGAGCTCGTTGTGTGCTAGCTGGGCCCAATGTAGGTGGAAGATCATGCCTATATAAGGAATCATACCATAATAGGACATGTACAGTTGTGACCATAATTGGGCATATGCGGCCATGACCATATTTGGGCAAATATGAATATGACCATATTAGGGTAAATATGAATACGTCCATTTTAGGGCATGTACGAACGGGTCTACATTAGGGCATCTATGCGAGATAGAACAACCACTCCACTTCCGAACTGGATAATAAATGACCATACCTAAAATCTGGGCAATTTAAAAACATTTTTAAAAGCAAGTAAAAACATAGTTCTAAAAAATCGTTAAAAAGTTTGGTGCTTTAAAAAAATCTTTAAATTCAGCTTTTTCTAGTTGCCACTTAAAAGTCAATATCGTCTCTCTATAGAAGTTGTATTACCATAAGCAGGAGAAGGCCATACTTTTCTCAAGCGAAAGTGTCAATGTAAGAAAATGTTCCAAATTTAGATCGTTTTATTTTGAAACGAGTGAAGAAGCCGAATTCTTTCCCACGACACGATGAGCCAATTCAAGATTACGTGTCCTGGCTGGGAAGCTCAATATTATTGGTGTCAGCTGCTGTAGATGACAAATCCAACGCCTCACAGAGAACGTCAATCGCACATAGATGGAATGCAGTACTGCCAACAGTCGGTGCTGCGGCAGCTTGTGCGGCAGTTGTTACCTGGGTGCCTGTGGAGGAATCACCTAACCCAGCAGGAGCGAACGGCACCTGTGGATTCTCCAGGAATGCATTCATCAGAATTGGAAGCCGCTGGGGACAATGCAGAGCATGGGCCTTTATGGGGTCCAGCATTGCATCTGTGTCCGGAGGCGCATCTGATGGAAAAGTTAGACAAAGATCCAACGTGCATTCTTCTCCCTGACCAGATCTTT
>CAWUFW010018927.1:0-204205 GCA_963921515.1 Calotriton arnoldi | reverse complement strand
ATTGTTGGAAAACTGTGTATAACTGTATAGGTCAGTAAATGTTAGTGTGATTGATTATTTGCATGACTGACTAGGTGTGTGAGTAACTCTAGATGAGTGCTGCTGTGTGAGTGTCTGTGTAGGTGTATGAGTGCATATGATAATGTTGTATTGATGAGTGACTACATGTATGAGTGATTGTATGGGTGAATGAGTGGATGAGTGTGTAGACCTAAGAACCAGTGATTAGATATGTAGTAAGTGGTATTGGTGTGTCTATGGTTTCAAAAATGGTATTCTGTTTTTTGGAGTGGGTGTATCAAAGGTTATATTAGGGTGTGAGAAGGTGCATCAGATTGTCACATGGATGATGTCATCAGTGATGTCATTTGAGATGTGATCAGTGATGTCATCAGTGATGTCACTGACCATGTCATGAATGATGTAATATGTGATGTGATCAGCAGTGCATTGCGGGCGCAAGTTATAGTTAGCTGAACTAACTATAACAGTGGAATTTCTATGGTTTTGTACGAGTGAAATGTCCAGCTAACTATAACGTCCCTGAAACCTATGGTTTTTTCAGTGAATTTCAAAGGTTTTTTAAATGATAATTTCTAACTATAACGTCCCTGAAACCTATGGTTTCTTCAGTGAATTTCTAAGGTTTTTTAAATGCTAATTTCGAATTATAACGTGCCTGAAACCTATGGTTTTTCAGTGAATTTCAAACGTTTTTTAAATGCTAATTTCTAATTATAATGTTCATTAAACCTATGGTTTTTTCAGTGAAAATTCTCAACCTAGTGAAAACAGCCAATATCGCCAGTTTTCCAACAATAGCTTCCGCAAAAAATTCGCCACAAATGAGAGCGACAACTAACGCTAATAATATGCAGAGTAGGCGTTCCCGTGCAAAAATAACACGAAAACACCACTTCCCGAAATTTTCAACAAGCAGCCAAATCTGGGGTGCGATCCAAAAACAGGCAATAAGCTGCGTTAGGAGTAGGAATTTAACATCTGCCTTTTACTGGTGTAAAGCAGGACGACTACCTACAGTGTGAAAGGGAGCCCAGCCCAGAACCACATCTGAAGACCAACACATGTCATAGAGCTACTGACCATGCAGCTCCGACACCCAAGAAGGCCACAACACAGACTGCCATCACCCTCAGGACCACCCCCCTCCCTACTACCACCGAGGCAGGGCGGAGCAAGGTCTCTGTAGAGACTGAAACGCGTAGAGATGTTTTCTGGCATGCTGAAATAAACTAAAGCTGTAACACATCTGAAACCTCCTTACTCGTGAGTGCGAGCGGAACTCCCGTTGGGAAAAGTGGTGTGATATATATATATATATATATATCCATCCATCCATCCCTCCCTTGGAGATAGGTGTCCCCAAAGCCTAACAAGGCTTAGGGAGGAGGGCCACTGCCCCCTTAAAAAAAGTGACCTTGGGGGATGGGGTCCTCAGGGCCAAATGAGGCTTGGGGAGGGGGTCCACGCGGTCTCCCTCCCCTTTTAAGAAATAGGTGGCTGCGCGGTCCCCGGGTCCTGAGAAGGCTTGGGATTGGGACCCCAGGACCTACAAAGGCTTAGGGAGGGCCTCCCTCTCTATTTCTTTAAATTTGGGCCCTGGGGGATGGGGCCCCTAGGGCCTAATAAGGCTCAGGGAGGGGCCCAGCCCCCCTCCTTTTATTAATTATTCGGCCCTGGGGATGAGGTCCCTGGTGCCTAATAAGGCACAAGGAGAGGGGCCCAGCAGTCTCCCCTCCCCTATTAAAAAGCGGATGGCGCAGGGGGGATGGATTCCCCAGGGCCGAAAGAGGCTTGGGCAGGGGGGCTGTGTGGCCCCCTACCCCTTTTAAAAAAACAGAGGCCCTGGGGTCCCTGGGAGGCTGAGGAGAAGCCCCATTCCCTCCTTCCCTGTTTAATTGTATTTGGTCCCTGGGATAGGGTCCCTGGGACCTTTTAAGGCTTGGGATGGGTTCCCCCGGGGCCAATTAAGGGTTAGGGAGGAGGCTGCATGCCCCTTCCCTTAATATATATGTTTTGCACCAAGGAATGGGGTGCCCGGGCCCGTAGGTCAACCCTACACTGCACACACCAAAGGCTGTGTGTGTTGTGGGGTTAGCAGCCTGCTGGGGTTTGGCCACTGGTCCTGGCGGCAGGCCAAGCCCTGTGGCCAACACCCTGCTGCTCACAGCCAAAGGCTGTTTGCAGCGTAGGATTGGATGCCTGAGGGGAGTTGGAAGCAAGGCCTGGCTGCATGACAGGCCCTGCGGCCAACCCTCCGCCGCACATGGCGAAAGGCTGTGCGCAGTCTGGGTTTAACTGCCGGTGGAGGGTGGCTGCCTCCGGTGGTTAGTGCCAACCTCTTGCTGTGCATGGCTGAACTTAAGGCCATTTGTGGTGTGGGGTTGGCTGCCTGGGGGAGTTTGTCGCTGACCAGGCCTTGTGGCCAATCCCCCATTGCGCATGGTTAAAGGCTGTGCGCGGCGGGGGCTTTGGCTATACATATGGTAATAAAATATTACTTTACGTTAAAAATAAAAATAGAATTCACTGAAATAGCCAAAGGTTAAGGTCATGTTCTAGTTAGGTCCGATCTGTTTTTGTTTTAAAAAATCATAGAAATTCGTTTTGAACTCAAAAAAGCACAGAAATTCACCAATTGTAGTTATCAGAGCTAACTATAACCTTTGCTCCCGCCGTGAAGTGCTTATGATCTCATATATCACATTACTCATGACATGTTCTATGACATCATTTATGACATCAATGATGGCATCTCAAAAGACATCATTCATGACAACACTCATGACATCATCCAAGCCTCTTTTGTGCACATTACTCTATAAGCTTGTATGGCATTAGAGGCCTGAAAGTACAAAAACTCTCAGAATAATATGAAGCATCATTAAAGCCATAACAGATACAACTCCTTTAGGTGTAGCAAGCATTTGTTATGTGCAACATTGATCCTATAACATACACTTCCTGGGTAGCCGAGTTCACATTAACAATCAACCACAGATAGATGGGTAACCCCTACTGCACACAATGTTCAATCTATATATAACTGTTCAGAGAAAACCAAGTTCCTCAAGATACTCAACGTCTGTTCCAAAATGAGTGCCCTACTAAAGACAACTTTTATCTGTAACAAAACCCCCACAGTCACCAAACTTACTTAGACAGATGAAGCTGATATGAATAGAAAAGTGGTTACAGTAAACAGTGTTTACTCTATGGAGAGAGTTTACTCTGTACCACACTGCAGAGTATTAAAAAGTATCTAGTAAGATCAGTCAACACTATGCAACGCTTGTAAAAAAAAGATACTATTCACTTAAAATAAGTAAGGTCTGAAGGTGCTACATATCATACTACCTGCAGCCTTTACACTGTGATGAAAACCTTACAGATAGACCATCTTCTGAAGCAAAAGAAGCACATGCACATACCTTAGTACCTGATGTACACAGTCTTCTATGTTATGCTGAGATGATTCTGTCTAATAATTCAAGGCCGCTTACAATACTTAGGGGCCGATTACGATGCCGGATGGACCTGAGTCCGTCCAGCATCGTTCTGGAACCGAACGACCTCCAGTCGTTGGTTCGAGCCCAGGAATTGCAATCCTATACCTTGCTTTGAGAGCATGCATTCCGAACGGAATGCATGCTCTCATAGCAAAATGCTAAGGTGCAGTTCATCCCTGCACCCCGAGGCAGGCACCTCAAGGTGCCTGCCACCGGGTGCAGGGATCAACAGGCGGGCAGATGCCCCCTAGGCCGCCATTCAGCAGCCTTCCACCCATGGGAGCCCTGCTGGGGGCCCCAAAGCTGTTTCCCAATGCCTTCTAGTGCCGTAAATGCCGGCACAAAAAGGCATTGGGAAACTGCCATCGTAATACCTCGTCTGCAAAGAGCCGGCTGGGGTATTACTGTAAGCCATTTGGATGACTGATTTGGATTCTCTTCTGACCGAGCCCATCGAAATGGCTCGGTCAGGAGGGAATCCGAATTGGTGATTACGATGCGGGCAGGAGGGGCATCGTAATCGGGCCCCTAGTATCTACTACATAGAATCTTTGCCCTGTCAGAAACTTTCTCTGCAGAACCAAACAAATTGTATGGAACATACTGGTCTCAGAGTTACTCTTCAATTCAGAGATTTATAAAGTGTTCAATACCTCTACATACCTATGATGCATTAGAAGCACATGCGTTTTGTATACACTTACACACATTAAGTGGACACAGACTGTACAAAGTAAGGTAGAAAAGTTATATGGCAGTTACCAGCCACTATGTAAATTATAAAACAAACGATCACACTTATTAGATGATGACATCACTATTTTGCTCTAATACCATAACACTCTGCATTCCAGGGGTCAATTGTGGTTCTTACAGGCAGCATGATAATTCCCTTTTACAGCTTGATAATCATACACATAACTTGAGACAAAATTGCTACGGGTCATATCCATCACACTGTATTGTACCAGTCCACAGCGATAAACCAACCTTTACCAACTGAATAGGTGTAGAATAACTGGCTATTGGAAAACTTTAATTTAGTTCCCCACTGCTGGCCCCAACAAACTACATACTACGACTGCTTCCCGACATTTCACGACGACAATCAGATATATGATATTAACAAAGTCCATCCAAGCAGATCTTCTCCACCATTTCTCCTCTAACCTACGCGTGTTCTGGGCCATAAACTTTAATAAAAATCATATGGCACAACCCAGTGCAGTAACTTGCTAAGAGTACTCTGATCATAGAAAATAGCATAAAGGGGCCTGCAGAACTGTTCAAACCAGTTAGCTTACCAAAGACTGTCTGTTTCCCTCCCACACATCACACTGCTAAGTGCTGCATCCCATAACACAATAATTGCTTCTCGTGGTCCTCACCGACAACATGGAAATGGATCACTGACATAACATCGACAGTCATAATATCGACCTACCAAATTATCAACACACAAATATCGATAACATAAATATCGATATTATATACTTATTTAAAAAAATACACAAATATCGACAAAAAAATATCGTCAAACATTAACATCAATATCACTAATATCGACACATAAAATATCGTTATAACTAATATCAAAAACATTAAACAAGCATACAAAATGACACAAATATCGATAACAAAAATATAGACAATTATCGGCAAAAATAAAATATCGACACCTTAAAAATATTTATAATAACACAATACATACCCCAAAAAATATAAACAATATCAATAACACCCACAACATATTAAATAAATATAACACATATTTTAATTATATTTAAAAATAATAACTTGAACATTATTAAATACACCAAATTAATTACTCTTTAGAACATTATATATGAAATAAATAAATAGTATTTAACATTAAGTACAATATAATTTACAAATAATATACTATAAAGCTTTTAAATGAAGAAAGAAAAAAATCTCTAACTGAACCTTAATTAGCGTTTCCCATATAAGGAAACAACTGCCAAATTAATTAAAACAATAACTAACAACCAATGAAAAACACATACAATTAAAAGAACCCAATAAGATTTAAAGAACAATTAATTAAACACTATATAAACCAAAGAAAATTAAACATTATTTTATTCTACAACAAGAAAACCAAGAATAAGGGAATCTCTGCTGGATTGCTTCTGCAACATTGGACTACATTATAGAAAACTCTGATTTCAGCTTCACAAGAATAAGGGGAATCTCTGCCGGATTGCTTCTGCAACATTGGACTACATTATAGAAAACTCTGATTTCAGCTTCACAAAGTAAGTAAATTATCATTTTAATATTACAACTGTTTAAATTGTTCAGAAAGCACTTTTTATAATAATAAAATAATTAATATATATTTTTTAAATTATATCTCCTCTACAGATAATACAGAAAACACTCAACTAACTACAGAAAACTTCAAAATATCAACTTGCAAATAAAGTAAGTATAAATCACAATTAAACTAATATAACTACTAAAAATCCCAAACAGAAGCACAAGCTAAGCACAACCCCCAACTGAAAATACAGTTAAACAAATTAATTAAAATTACTCTTTTTTTCTGCAGCAAATATAAAAAACACTAAAGACAAGCATCAAAGGAAACCCATCAGCGTAAAAAAAATGCAACAAATTCAACCTTGCAAGTATAACTTTGTAAATGTAAATGTGTTTAACAATAAAACAAAACAGAAATACATTTAATATTTTTTATATACATTTCTCTTAGCATTTGAAACATCACCATGACTGAAGGGGCTCAATTCATTGCTTCCCAGAAAGGAAAATTTGTATTATGTTATATGGGATATGTTTACACCCAAGAAAAACAAACAGGCGACAAAGTTAACTGGAAATGTAGCAAATATTTTTCAAACAAATGTTATGGGAGGGCTACAACAAAAGAAACAACTGTATTATATGTTAGAGAACATAACCACTCCCCTAACATAGCTGAAATAGAAGTTCGAGACAAATTAGAAACTCTAAAAGAAGCTAGCACTAGCTCTCAAAAGCCTACCACTGAAATACTAAAAAAACATACTCCCCAGAGTCCCACAACATGTAACTGGCCAAATGCCCTCAATCTCATCATTAAAAAGGATAATAGCTAGAACAAAAAAATCAACTGCTTCCACCCCACCTGCCCCGAAAACTTTCAGTGAAATAGAAATACCACCTGAACTCACTATAACTCAAAATGAAGAGCAATTTCTTCTGTATGACAATAAATCAAAAGAAAAAAGAATAATAATATTTGGAACTACCTCAAACTTACCTAAACTACAGAACTGTGAGACATGGATGATGGATGGAACTTTTAAAATATGTCCCTAACCATTGTCCCAGTTATATACAATTCACGGACTGTATCAAAATACAAACATCCCCTTTATATATGCCCTGTTACCAAACAAACAAACCACCACCTATATTGAATTCTTAAACAAAGTAAAACAAGAAACTAATAATTACTATCCTCAAAAAAGGATCATTGACTTTGAACAGTCAATGATACAAGCCATACTAAAAAACTACCCTCACACAGCAATACAAGGTTACTATTACCACTTTAACCAATGCATAAGGAGACACCTCCAAAAAACTACACTAAGGGGGTCATTACGATGGCGGATGGACTTCCGTCCGTCCGCCATGGTGCCGGTGCTTGGGACCGTCAGCCTGGATTGCGGTGGTCCCGCACACAAGATTACGATGCGACCGCCACCGTGGCGGTCGCATCGTGTATCTCTGACATTGCGGCGGGTGCCGCTGGCTGGAGCACCCGCTGTAATATAAGAAATACTGTGTTTGCATTTCCCTGCACTACGTGGCAGGCACCACGCGGTGCCTGCCACCTGGTGCAGGGAAATGTAGGAAGTACCTTAGGCACCCCCCAGTGCATACCCACCTCCCCCAACACAAGGGGGCCCGCTACGGGCCCCAAATGCAATCCCGCCAGCCTGTGAATGGAGGTTTCACCGCCATACACCGGCTGGTGGGGCGGCAGCATCGTAATATGGCGGACGGTGCCTGCTAGGCACCACCACCATATTATTGATGCAGGGTGGGTCCGCCAGGCAATCATAACGATTGCCTGTGGCGGATTGACTTTGTGTCTGCCAGCACACCGCCCTCCATTGTAATTTGGTGGGCAGAGAAGTGCTTTACGATGCCGGTAAAACCGCCACCGGCAGGATGCCGGTGGCGGTTTCACCGCCATCTTAATCAGCCCCTAAGTGTAGAATATGCAACAAATAGCAATTTTGCATGTAAAACTAGAAAGCTAATAGCACTAGCATACGTCCCAATTACTGATGTAGCAGAACACTACAACTTATTAATAGAAAGCCCTAACTATCCAAACAGATGAACAAAAACTAAGTCCCCTACTCGACTATTTCGAGGATACCTGGGTGGGAAGGCTACACAGATCTGGACACAGAAGTCAGCCCAAATACCACATTCTATGGTGGAATGTATATAACAGTACCCTAAACAAAGAAGCAAAAACTAATAATGATGTGGAAGGATGGCATAACGCTTTCCAAGCCACAACCGGCAGAACCCAACCAACCCTACATAAATTATTACAATCAATACAAAAAGAACAAAGCTACCAACAACTAAGAATGGAACAGTCTGTAACCCAGCAGGGCCCAAAACTAACCAAACAAACAAAGCAAATGTTCGAGTACTTACAATACAAAGTAAGACTCTACCAAAACACTAAAGGGCTAGAATATCTAGAAACAATAGCTAAAACCCTACTTAAAATAAATAAAACAGAAACACAGAAAAATCATAATTCCAAAATAATTAGGCAAATAAACATTTTTTATCAAAAATATAATGATTTTGTCAATTAATTTAAAATATCTTAAAAAATTAATTGACATAATTATATTTTATATAATAAAAATAGCAATAACAATTACAAAAATTACATTTCCCTCCTATTATAAATATTTTAAAATGACTTACTTTTTTTGTAGCTGAAGAAATGTAGTCCAAACTGCCATTAATAAATCCAAATGTAGGAAATTCCCAGAACTTAGTTAAAAATCCCCCAAAAAAGAAAAATACAACTGTATAAAAAATAATCCACCGGCAATAGCTCCATAGACTTGAAACCATCAAAATTCCGAAAAATGTATTTAAAAAAGAAACGCTCCAGGAATACCCGAAAAATAAAGGAACTGTAAAATAATTATTAGTTTACTAGAAACTAATACACAGATCCTTTTTAAAAAAAAAGCATACTTCTCCCAACGGCAGCTTCCAATCAACAAAAACCTGTTGAAAAAACAAAACAATCCCTCCTGCACAAATATACCATAACATCATTTCAAAATACACATAAACATACCACTAAAACCATACTCTAAACATAATTAAACATATATATCAAACTCTTACACCGACCGATGAACAAACTAACCGCCTTTTCGCAATTGTAAAACTAAGGGGCCGATTACGATGGCGTGCGGAAGTGCATCCACAGTGGTGGCGGTGGCGCAAAACGTCAATTTTTCCACTCCGGTAGCGGTTCTTGCAACCGCCATATTACAACGGGCTAAGATAGCCCATTTTCCGACCGCCGCGGTGTGTCAGGCTCCGCACTTTGTTTCGTTACGCAAGGGTGCCGGACGAAGCCAATAGAGCAAGACTGGCGTGCGGAATGACGTTCCGTCCGCCAACCAGATTACAATGTATCAAACAGCCCATCACACCGCGGCGGTAAAACCACCTCATCGTGGATGGCGGAAGCACAACTATGGAGAGGAAAAGTCGACCCAGAACACCTCCAGACGATCAGAGCCGCCATGGATCCTGCTCTACAGGCCTTTCCGCTGCTCTACCTGATGCACTACCAACAGATAAGACGCCGCCACGCTCTACATCAGAGGTACGTCCAAAACATCTCCACGCATGCAACCCCTGTACAATAACAACTCCCAGCAAGCATGCAGGCAGGGCCGGGTCTACGATGTTTGGGGCAACCTGCGAACTGCAATGTGCGAAGCTCCCTCAATTTACATGAGTGACACCCTCAGGGCACGTGAAGGCTGCCTCGTGCTGACTCCTCCTGGCACGCTGCTCCCTTCTCTCCCACCTACAAGCACCACTCACACAGCTCCGATCGGGCTCAAGGTGGCAGAATAGCTTGAGGGCTGGGAGTCAATACACTGCAGACTGCAAAGTAAGGACGATGCGTGCCCCGCTGTGGCTCCCAATGGGCAGCCAGGTAGGAGGTCACCCTGGGCTGGCGATAGGCATGGCCAGTGTAGCCAGCTGCCCAGGGCCCAGTAGTCAGCCCTCCAACTTGGGGCCCGCAACAATGCGACAGAGTGAGACCATGGCATGAAAGGTGCCACCTTAGGAGGCGCCTCTCCCCTGGCCTCACTGCTATGGTGTAGGAATGGGAACCCGAGAGGAGGGGTGCCCCCATTACCAGTTGCCAGAACACACATTCCCCAGGTCTTTTTAGCAAATACGCCTCCCCCCCATCCACGCAGAGGCACAGCAGGATGGCAATTGCCCTGCTGTGTTGCTCCCTGACAATTCCAACCCTCTTAGTAAACAATCAACCCTCACAACTTTAGACAAGTGCCAAATACATGTATCACAGACCACATCAAAAGACGTCCAACAAGCAGGGCCATGTGCAGCTAAACAGTGGATAGCCAATGTGATCCCATTCCTCCCTGGAACAGATATCATTTCACCTCTGGTCAAATGCACAGACTGCACAATCAAAAGTAATCAAAGGAAACATCCAAAAATGACACATAAATATACCAAAGTGTGTGCATCAGTACAAATCAGCCAAGATAGCCATAGACCCTCCACCGGTACCAAAGTGACCATGGTGTCAGTGTGCCGCACAAGCATTCCCACACACAATCCTGACAAGTGAATGTACAAATTTTGGGGGCCATAGCACAATTGTGCACACAAAACAAGCTCATTGCCAAGAATCAACATATCCGTATCTGACATAAACACAAGGTATGCATAGTACAAATTCAACACACATCTGAATGCCTACAAATACATCCCATAGCAATATCACCTGTGCATCAGGAGGAATAACACATGGCAAGGCCAATGCATCATCCACTGACAGCAGTGCATGCCCAGTAAGCAGTGTGTGAACAGCAGGAAAACCAGCATCAGACATAACTGAATTCACCACCATTAACTTGAACATCACAAATCGTCACAGCACTCACATCACTTCACACTCAGGATGGCTAGCAGTGCCTCAGCAAACAGCTACACACCTTTGCTATCAGATACTGCTACACAACTCAGGCAAACATCTATGGTGGAACAAGGCAAGAGGACTGTGCTGGAAACCCATCTGTACTGTACATCAGCAACCATGACTGAAACCAAGTAGGGTCAAATTGGACAGATCACATACTGAAACAGTGCTGAGGGCCACAATGTTTCTGGATACAAATCATTCACACACAGTATAGTGTCACACCATGGAGTGGTGGGGAGGGTCAAACATTTGCATGGCATGCAGTGGCACATGTTTTGACTGAAGTGGTTTATACAGGAGAATTGTACAGGTGAGTAGTGTACAGAGCAAAAAGCCATAGTGGAGTATCTCACATTGTGTAGGCCTCAATGGTATGACTGTGACTGCAATGAATCAGACTAACACATAGTGGAGCACATAAAGTGGAAAGTGACAGCAATGCATGTGTAAAGTCACATATCATGTTTGTTTCCCAGAGTCATTCAGCAGAGTGAGAACAAAGGTAAGCAAGAGCTAGGCTGGATCCCAATACTCACAACACAGACATTGCAGTGACATACTCTGCATACTCACAAATGATGTGGCTAAGATATAGGTGTACCCTAGGACTGCGAGGGTACAATGACACACTGCACACTGCTCCGGCAACAACACCAACATGTGCACAAACATTCCAGAAGGTGTCTGATCATGGAAACAAACAGGCACTCATCAACTGGATCATACATGTGTGAAAGGGGAATGCTCAAGGGCACATACACATTAACACTTCTGCCAATGACAGGACACTCACACTGTCTGGTGACTCCAGTGCACACATGAACATCCATCCATGTGACTATGAAGTCATACCTATCCAAGATGATAACACACCTACACTGGTGTGTACACATCAAGATAGATCACACAGATATGTTGTACCCTGTCCACCCCTCGAGTCATCATGTAAATTGGAATAGCTGCTCTTGATGGAGATCAAACAAATTTGACGTGTGAAAAAGTAGAGCCCAGCCAACATAATGAACAAGACCATCACAGAGACCATCATAGTAGACCATCACAGACAAGCAGCTTGCCCCCATCAATCCTCTGGGAACACCTGCAATATCAAATTAAGTACATGCCAATGGTAATGTTGAATTCTGAGCATGGAACCGATGAACATATACACATACATTGTACTGCATCATGAGCAAGGCCAGCGACAACGCTCAGAACATAAATATATTTTTTATTACATATACTCTGTATCAGCATTTAAAGTGCAAAGCATTAAGGGCAACGGCCAGTCCAAACTCAAGTCCGCACATTTGTGCTTTGAAATTTCACATAGATGATTGAAACACAGTCCACCGCCATGTGAATCTCACCAGGATATGGCCAGCAAATGGGCAGGTCAGGCACCGATGAGGGAGGAATGGGGTGGGAAGGGGGAGTCTGCTTCAAATTTGGGGAGAACTGGGTGGGGGAGGACTGTCTGGGGTAGTCGGAGGACTGGACCTGGGAGGGGGAGAACTGGTTGAGGTAGAGGGATCCCTGGATGTGTGAGCCTGAGGGCTTTTTGGACCTGGTGGAGTCGTCGCACGGAGAGGTGGTGAAATGCAGTGGGGAGGCTCAGTGGCTGATGTTGCATGTGGAGGGCTGGGCCTCACTTGCTTGGGGATATGATAGCCCCCAAGTGTCTTGGGCCAAGGGATAGGTGAGGTGGCCACAACAGCTTCCTTCTTCCAAGAAAGTGGAGCAGGTGCTCGTGGATCCTTCCGGGAAAACCCTTCTGATCTGGTGGTACACTTGGGGGGGTTGGCCTTTTACCCTGCCTCCCCTGTTTTGGAGCTACTACTACCTCACTGCTTTTCTGTCCATGGTTCCAAGGGGTGGTGGTGGTGGGAGTGGAAGTCTTGGGCACAACAACCCTCTGAAGTGGGGGGGCCAGTTGTGGCAGGCACCAGGTCCACGGCAGCCAGGGCAAGTTCCTGTGCGGATTTAGGATCAGGTTGGGGGATGGGAGAGCTCTTGGAGGGCGAGGAATGTGAGGTATGCAATGTGGATGCATGTTTTTTGTGTTTCTGCTTCTCAGTGTCCTGTGATGTGCTTGTAATGGGGCTGGCATGTGTGCTCCTTGTGTGCCTTGGGGATGATGTCTTGTGTCTGTGTCGCTTGGACTGCTGTTGTCGTGTGCTGCGTGTGGATGGCTTGGTGCCTGAGTGCTCTGGTGTGTGTGTGCTCTGCTCAGGTGGGGTCACTGGCAGGGTGGTTACGGAAGGGACAGGAGCCAGACTAGGAGCTTGTGACTGCAGAATGGCTGCCGTCAGTGTGGAAGCCAAAAACTGGACAGTTCTGTGCAGGCCACTGACGTCCGAATGAATGCCCTCCATGAACGCAACAACCTGTGACAACTTGTTGCCATGATCCTGGAGGGCATTCAGGAGCAAAGTCTGCCCCACAGACACCTGCCGCAAGATGTCTATGTCCTCCACACTGAGGGCAGCAGGGGACACAGGGGCTGGGGCAGCGGTGCCTGGGGGAAAGAGACTCTGCCCTTCTTAGGGCAGCGGGCCCAGATACAGGTTGGGGGAGCATCAGGGAGGGTGGACACAGGACGGGGTGTGGCGGACGATGAAGCAGAGGTCAAACTTCTTTTTCTTGACAACACCGAGGAGTCATCACTGGATTGTGAAGATGTAGGTGTTTCTGGAGCGGACTCCTCCAGGGCACTCCTGTCCCCCTCCGATGCGCTGGTCCCCTCAGTGTCGCTGTACTCCTGGGGAGCAGTGATGCCAGTAGCTTCCCCAACGGTGTCGGGTCCCTCTCCTTCTCTGACCTCGGTAGATTCTGTAAGAGACAGAGACACTGTTCAGTAAAGTGGCCGGATCACAAACATGTTAGGCAATACAAACAGAAATACTTGAACTTAAGTCACACATTTGACTCTCCGTGTACTGTCTGCATAAGTCCAGTTATTTCTATGATCAGCTGATGCATGGAAACATGCTTATTGGACAGTCATGCTCCATCTTGCCTTCACACTGCCAAATTGCTGTGCATGTGTCGACATCTCAACACATCCTATTGTCTGTAGGCACACCTTCATGCCTTCAGCTAAGAGAGCTACACATCGGAATTTACTGTGTTTATCACACTTGAAGTATGAGGTGACAGAACCCCACAGATAGAAAGTTAAAGGAAACTATTGTTAAGTGACATGACATCCTTACATCCACTAATTTAGGTACTGCAACACAACTACTGTTGAACATTGGTAAGCAATCTGTAGATGTTTCAATTACATGGAAATGCCCAACATCAATCTCGAAATGCACCTTGACATGGTGCTCACTGATGTTCACTTCCAGTTGATGCCTCAGAGACTGACACTTATGCTGATGTTACCTGGCCACATGACAATGCAGACGTTGTACAGGCGCCAATTATCTGCACTCACCACTGAGTGAACTTAGAAGCTATTACACCTCACTAGAGACAACTCAGAGGTTCCTGCCTTGCTCAGGGCTGGGATTCGTGCAGTCTTTCATTCGCAACATCACACTTCGTACTATACTCACCCCCAACTTGCTGCTGCTGGGCCCTCAAGCGTCCATCCAGCTCTGGCTGTGTCACTGCCAGAATACGGGCCGATAGTGGGGTCATGCTCCGGCGTGCCAAACGGCCACTCAGAGGAACCAGGCCCAGTGTCATTTCTGTGATGTTTTTGCTAAGGCGGCAGATGTCATCCCACCTCTTGTGGCAGTGGTTATGTCGCCGGTTAGAGACCCCTAGGGCCCGCACCTTCCGGGCGATGGCCCTCCAAATTGCCTTCCGCTGATGGACCTTGAGCTGTAGGTATGGGAGACAAGAGGAGAGCTTTCTAACACTTTGTAGTGGTGCATTGTGTGTCAGTACACAGTGCATACACATGAGCAAGTCTACACATAATGACACCAAAAGAAGGATGACATGTCCACTGTACATTTATCAGATGTGAGAGGTAATTTCACACTAATCTAGACAGTTACAGGCCCTGTACTCTTGTGCATACTGGGCTCATCTCCATAGTATCCCTGTAGAATCAGTACACCCCATAATCAGTACCCTCGGCCCAATCGACAGGTACCATCTCACTAATGTACATATGTACACGTAATGAACTTATAGAGGACATGGCACAGGGAATGTGTGTCCAAAATGAGATTTCATGAAGTCATCAGTGTAACTGTACTACTGAGAAACCACGTAATGGCAAATTCTTCATTGCATGCACTCAGGGATCAGGGGGAACACGGCTCTACACCATGAACTTGAAATCGTTGGGCTAGACAGACTCTCACACACATACATTTTCCTTTCAAAGATTCACATGTGTGATGTTTGGCATCAATAGAGCAGCAACATTGACGAGTGTGCCATCTTCCCCCACATACTCAAGTGCATCAACTAGTACGGCATGTATGGGACATGCAGACGTCAAAATCAGAAAGCACGAATATTAGCTTGCAGTCTGAGGCACATAGCACTGTACAGTAACATATTGTGAGCCTTCTGAGCATTCAAAGTAAGTTTAACATTCACTTACCAGTACCTCTGGAGCACCATAGAGCCGGCCGTACTGTCCAAGGACCCCGCCCACCAGGACCTCCAGCTCCTCTGTGGTGAAGGGACGGGCCCTCAGGTTCTCAGTACGAGCCATGACTGGTTACAGAGATGAGGTACAGCAGCAGTTCATGGTGAGGAATGGCAGGCAGCAGTGCCTCTAGGCAAGTGACAGGTGTGGACATTTCACAGACATATATATAGGCCCCTAGGCTCGTTCCAATGTTGCTCTGCTTATACTATTGGCCAGCCTCGTTCGCATTATTCAATTGGGGCCAATGCCGGGCCCCGCAGTGGTGGAGCACGCCTACCGCGACGTTCAAATATGTTAGCCACTAGCACGATGGCGGTTCCCATTGGCTGATGGCTAATTCTCAGAGGCGGTGACACACCGCGGCGGTCAGGAAGCAGGGACCGCAATCCTGCATCATTCAATTGGGGCCAATGCCGGGCCCCGCAGTGGCGGAGCACACCTACTGCGATGATCAAATATGTTAGCCACTAGCGCACTGGCGGTTCCCATTGGCTGATGGCTAATTCTCATAGGTGGTGACGCACCGCGGCGCTCAGGAAGCAGCAACCGCAATCCTGCATCATTCAATTGGGGACCAATGCAGGGCCCTGCAGTGGCGGGGCATGCCTACTGCAACGTTCAAATATGTTAGCCACTAGCGCGCTCGTGGTTCCCATTGGCTGATGGCTAATTCTCATAGGCGGTGACGCACCGCGACAGCCAGGAAGCAGCGACCGCAATCCTGCATCATTCTATTGGGGGCAATGCCAGGCCCCGCAGTGGCGGAGCGCGCCTACCGCGACATTCAAAAATTTAAGCCGCTGGGGGCTCCCATTGGCTGATGGCTCATTCGCATAGGCGGTGCCACACCGCGGCGGTCAGGAAGCGTCGACCGCTATCCCGCATCATTCAATTGGGGCCAATGCGTGTTACCGCAGTGGATGCCAGCTACCGCACCTGTAAACACATTTTACATTTCCATTCTCGCTTTGCTAATTGCATCACTCATTCTAACACATTTGCCTAAAGTGATTTGTGCACCCTGTAAAGGGATTATAGAGTGTGACCTTTGAGTTAAGTCTTCACACACATGTAATGTACAAGAAAAGGAGAGTCAAATAACATTCTTTGTCATGTCTTGTGGCCAGAAATTAATGAAATAAGTTAAGGAGTCAAAAGAGGACACAGGCCTCTCGCATTGTATTAATGTTGTCTATTGAAACATTCCACCGGTGAACACTGTTTGAATATCCCTTGCTATATGGCTGTTGCTTTCTTGTCCATGGGTTGTCTTATGAAGGGCCAGTGATGTTGTCTGCCATTTAGAGGTGTCCATTGTACGGAGATCAGACATACTTGTAACCTCTAGCACTTAAAACACACGTAGTGGTGTGGCATACAGTGTCCCTAGCTGCCAGTGCCTGTATATTTTTAACACACATCATAGGAGTGCACATGTGTGAAAAAAATATCGGTCTGTCCGACGTCACCTGTAATTTTCAGCCATGTGTGCATGTATACACATTCCATGTGTATTTGTGTTTTATTTTGGTGAACATGGCAATGTCTGTAACGCAATCTCCTCCCACAGTCACGATGGACTGACACCGTAATGTGCATATCTGTCTGTCCACTGTGCTGTGTATTCATGTATTGTTGTCCAGCTTACACTAACTGGCTTCATTTCATGATGATGTTGTGTAGTGTGGGACTGTAGGTTGAGGTTGTGCAGTGACAGCAGTGACATGCATGTCGGCATTGTTGCTGTTAGCCACATATGCTGTGTCATCTACCCACAGGGCTGGGTACACATGATGTAGCAGTGTACCATATGCCATAGACATCGACTTATTTTGATCTTGTAGTAGTTAGTATGTACACCCTGGCTACCAGAATGACTACAGAAGATCAAGGTTTGTATGCATGTCACTTGTGCATTACACTTGTTCAAGAGTCCTGTCAATGTAGTGGTTGTGTGAGTCATTCGTTAAGCTGGTTCCCACATCTCATCTTTGACTCATTTTAACATGTGTCCCCTGCCAGAGTACGTAGGAGGAGACCAACTGTCTGTCGCCCTATCCCAGACCTGGCGATGATGGAGAATATCGACATCATCAAGAAATTCCATCTGAATCGCCTTACCCTGCGAGAGCTATGTGCTCAGTTGGAGCCCCATTTGAAGCCTAACAGAACATACATTTGCATATGGCCAGGTCTAAACTGGGGTGGCATGGTGAGCAAAAGAATGATGGCTTTAACCCAGATCTCTTGACTGGGGGTGAATGTTTTGATTTGTTCTGCATTCCGTCCATCAATTGTGTGTCTTTTGCTTTCTCGCCCTAAGTGTGCCAGGTATGCCCAGACGTGGGTCCTGGGCTCACTGTGCCACTGGAGTCAAGCTATCCTGGCTGAAGAGGGGTGAAACCCCGAAACCGGTCCTAGGATGCTTGTTTCCGGTCCAGGGAGGACCTGGCTTGGCAGTTCGGGCTTGACTGTTCCCATGAGGCACAGGGTCAAGACTGATTTGCATATGGCCAGGTCTAAACTGGGGTGGCATGGTGAGCAAAAGAATGATGGATTTAATCCAGATCTCTTGACTGGGGGTGAATGTTTTGATTTGTTCTGCATTCCGTCCATCAATTGTGTGTCTTTTGCTTTCTCGCCCTAAGTGCGCCAGGTATACCCAGACGTGGGTCCTGGGCTCACTGTGCCACTGGAGTCAAGCTATCCTGGCTGAAGAGGGGTGAAACCCTGAAACCGGTCCTAGGATGCTTGTTTCCGGTCCAGGGAGAACCTGGCTTGGCAGTTCGGGCTGGACTGTTCCCATGAGGCACAGGGTCAAGACTGATTTGCATATGGCCAGGTCTAAACTGGGGTGGCATGGTGAGCAAAAGAATGATGGATTTAACCCAGATCTCTTGACTGGGGGTGAATGTTTTGATTTGTTCTGCATTCCGTCCATCAATTGTGTGTCTTTTGCTTTCTCACCCCAACAGAACATATCCAGCTTCATTGACAGCAACAGTAAAGGTGATGGCTGCACTGCATTACTTTGCCACTGGGTCTGTCCAGTACACGGTGGCCACTACCGGTGGGATGTCTCAGCCTATGTTCAGCATGGTGTTGCGGGATGTCCTGTCTGCATTGATGACCTAAAAGGACAGCTACATTAACTTTCCAAGAATAAATGAATTGGCAGATGTGAAGTTTTTTTTTTATGATCTTTGACACATCTCAAATGTTGTAGGAGCCATTGAGGGTACACACATTGGCCTTGTTCCACCACAGGCACGTGAGCACATCTACCGTAACTGCAAGCATCATCACTCCATAAATGTGCAAGTGGTATGCCAAGCTGATCAGATCATATCCCACGTGTGTGCAAAATTTCCTGGTTTGGCACATGACTCATTCATACTGCGGAACAGCATCATCCCACAATTGATGGCAAATCTTCATCCAGAGCCGGCCTGGCTTGTTGGTGAGTGGGCTGTGTCAATGAGTGTGGTGTATGTGTGACATGCTGCTCTCTTCACATATTTCTCTTACATTGTTGGTCTGTGTTTCTCACAACTAGGTGACTCAGGGTATCCCAACCCTCCGTGGTTGCTGACCCCACTGAGGAATCCAAGTACGCCCGGGGAAGTCCACTTCAATGATGCCCATGGCAGGACACGTCGTGTGGTGGAGCGTACTTTTGGACTTCTGAAGTCTAGATTTCGGTGTCTGGACAAGAGTGGTGGTTCACTACTCTACTCTCCCCAGAAGGTGTGTCAGATAATAGTAGCCTGCTGCATGCTATACAACCTGGCCTTGCGCAAAGAGATCCCTCTGATTCAGGATGATGATGAGCAGCAGTAGCCCCCCGCTGCGAACCCACACATGCCCAGTGACGATGATAGTGGTGAGGAAGAAGGTCTTGACCTGCGTCAACAGCTCATTGCCAACTACTTCCATTGAGTGTAAGTGGGCAACTATGACTGTTTCAGTGCGCTTTGCTGTTCTGGCCCGAACTTTGAGGATGTGTCTGGATGCTAGCTGTTGTTGGCACACTGCTGAGGGTTACTCTGTGCAGCGCTGTCTTACTTTTTCTAATTACCTCATGTCCATGTTGATGGTGTTTGTCAGTGTTATCTGGAATGCATCTTGTACAGTGTTGACTAGTGGTGTGTTTTAGCTGTCATGCCATCATATGAGAACTCACTGTTATTTTCTTGTGTCATTCTAGGTTCCCTCGCCCTCTCAATGGATTGTCGCATTCAAAGCGTGTGGTACATTGCAATGTGAGTTAACATACTACTTACTGTGATAAAGATGCCACTGACACAAAGGCATAGGGGTGTGAATTGTGTTTATTTAAACGTGAGTGAGAGGTGAGAGTTCAAGTTGAAAGTGATGGTACATAGATAATTAGGGTGGAACACACAATGGTGGAATTCCACAGTCCAAAAGAAAAGTCCCATAAATGTGGCAATGTAGGATCGGATCTACAACAAAGTCAATGCTCTGTGCAACACTTGTGACATCAACGGTGGCTCCTAGAACTGATTTTGCAAGGTGCTTTGCCACTTGATCCTCCCGTGGTCTTTCTCGGACGTCCCCTCTGCCGTTTGGCAGGAGGAGAACCTGCTGCATGCTCAGAGGTGTCTGAGGAGTCTGTGTCTTATGACTCACCCCTCCCTGTGGCCGCTGCTGAGGTGTTGTGAGTATCATCAGGCTGGCCACTGGGGGGGTAGCTATTTGAGCTGCATGAATGTCCCTAAGAACACCCACAAGCTGGCCCATGTACTCCACAAGTTGTCCCAAACATGTGTCCATGGACCTCTGCAGCAGGCGGAGTTCCCGCAGTTCTTCCACGACCTGGCCCATCTGTCCCTGGTTTTGTTGGTATGCACCAAGGACTGTGTTCACGGTGGCCAGGGCCTCAGTCTCAGTGTCCTTCTGTGACTGTCCCCCAGTTGCCCTCCCACCTGCGCTGAAGACACGGACCTTTAGCGTTGCCTGTTGACGCCCCCGCACACTGTCTCCAGCATCCCCGGGCTGCCTGGTGGTATTGGTGACAACTGCCACAGGGACAGTGTTGGAGGCAGCGGTAGTGATGGTGGAGGTGGCTGCCACACAGGTCGTTGTTGCAGGGGTCAGCGTTGTTGCTACTGTTGTGGGAGTCGTGGTGGTGGTGGGGACAGTGAGGCCCTGAGACTGAGCTTGCCCAGACACACCTGAGGGGCCAGGTTGGTCCTCCTCATCCGAGAAAAGGAGAGAATCAGCATCCAAGAGGTCACAATCCTGGGGGGAGACTGGCTCGGCTTGTTGATCTCAGTGTCACCAGGTGTTGATAGCGAATCACCTGTTGAACAGAGGTTATATTGTCAGCATTTCAGTTCACAACACAACTTTGATGTTCATGTTTTGGACATTTCATTTGAGATAACCAAACATTTGACATTGGAATTACTTGGCATTCGTAACAGTTTGTCAGAGGTCAAACATGATGTAGAGGTACATACATTGCTTGTTAGCGATGTGACATGGCGATGCCAACACTTTCATATGTACAGATATTGTATTTCCAAGAACATGTCCTCATGTACCAACTTGTTGCTCATCCGCTTCAGTTTATGCTAGGATATTGGAGTCTTTCCAGTAAGTACCTGTCTGCTATGCCGCAACTTCATGATTTCTGTTGGGATTTTTGTACTGACATCATGTGGTTTGTGAGCTTTGACTGAGTCTCCATGTATGTGTTGTGTTGATGTGAGCCTTTATGCTTTGAGACAATGGGACTTGCACATTGGATTTTGCCCATTGCGTTCTTGGGCTTTGCTTTGCAGTTGCATGTGACTTCAGCATTGACACTGTGATTCATGTGACCTCTAAATGGGATTAGCTGTGTGTGCACTGGCTACAACTTATGGAGCTTTACAGAGTTGGCTTCCAAGTGCGGGATGTGGTGGTCAGATAGCTCCATGCTGTTTGGGAGGGAGGCCAGGGTGCATGAGCTGACTACCTACCTGTAAGGTGAAGCAGAGGAGGGACATGGCCTGCCACATGGCTGTGGGTGGGGAGGGTGCTCCATGCTGTTTGGGAGGGAGGCTAGAGGGCCTTGTGGGAGTTGTGGTCTTGTTCTCAGGTCCCAACAACCCACTTCCCAGTAAGATGGCTACCTACCTGTGAGGTGAAGCAGAGGAGGGACATGGCCTGCCACATGGCTGTGGGGTGGGGAGGGTGCTCCATGCTGTTTGGGAGGGAGGCTAGAGGGCCTTGTGGGAGTTGTGGTCTTGCTCTCAGGTCCCAACAACCCACTCCCCAGTAAGATGGCTACCTACCTGTGAGGTGAAGCAGAGGAGGGACATGTCGTGCCACATGGCTGTGGGTTTGGGAGGGTGCTCCATGCTGTTTGGAAGGGAAGACAGAGGGTCTGGTGGGAGTTAAGCTCTCAGGTCCCAACAACCCACTCCCCAGTAATATGGATACCTACCTGTGAGGTGAAGCAGAGGAGGGACATGGCCTGCCACATGGCTGTGGGTTGGGGAGGGTGCTCCATGCTGTTTGGGAGGGAAGACAGAGGGTCTGGTGGAAGTTGTGGTATTGTTCTCAGGTCCCAACAACCCCCTCCCTAGTAAGATGGCTACCTACCTGTGAGGTGAAGCAGAGGAGGGACATGGCCTGCCACATAGCTGTGGGTTGGGGAGGGTGCTCCATGCTGTTTGGGATGAGGCCAGGGTGCATGAGCTGACTACCTACCTGTGATGTGAAGCAGAGGAAGGAAATGGTAGCCTTGTGAGACAATATTGAAAGCGTGCATTCTACATAAGTTTGATTTAGTCTGGGAATTGAGGCTCAATTGTTGTGTACAACAGTACATTGCAGTGTGATGTGATCATTTTGCTTGTACTTACCAGTCTGCACTCCCCCATCTATTCCTGTGAGACTCTCGGGATGCAGGATGGCAAGCACCTTCTCCTCCCATTCGGTGAATGTTAGTGGTGGAATGGGAGGGCCGCCACCAGTTCTTTGAGCCTCCTCATGGTTCCTCTGGGCCCGAGCCTTGACCCTGCTCTTGAGGTCTGTCCACCGCTTTTTGATGTCACGCAGTGTGCGCAGGATGGTCCCTACTGCATTGACTTTGTTGTAGATCCTTCCCCACATTTGATTTTTTCTCACAAGTGGGTTCTGTTGGACCAGGTTCCCAAACAAATGTGGTTCTACTCTAATTATCCCATCTACCATCACTTTCAACTCTGTGTCTGTGAATTTGGGCATTTTCTTGGGGGGCATGTTGCAAATGAGTGAAAAGTGCAGGGTGCAAGGTGGTGGTGAAGATTTGTGAGGTGTGTCAGGTGTGTGGATGAGAAGTAGTGGTGTGTGGAGATAGGTGGGTGTGATGGTGTGCTGTGTGATGTGTTATGTCTGTAAAATGGTGTCCTGTCTCTCTCTCTCTCTCTGTCTCCCTGCGCCTGCTTTGCAAAGGATGCTGGTCCAGGAAGGGGTTGGTTTTATACTGTGGTATGTGGGTATGTCCACATGAGTGATGACAACCAGGTGTATCTTCCATGCTGAGCATGGCTTTCATTACCAAAAGACAGTTGGGGTGTATCATTGGGGCGTGTCTGATGTGATTGAGGGCAGCGGAGAGTACAGGCACACTTTGAGCATTGTTGTGAAGTTTGTTCCGACCGCCATTCATTTTGCCTAAGCGTGACCGCAGCAGTCGGAACGCAATGCTCGTTACGCCAGCTCCGCAATCTCATCGTAATTAGCCGTGTGGTCATACCGCGGCAGAAGCGGCCTTTTTAGTCCACTGGACAGCTTTCCCCGACCGCCGCGGTCGGATTTGCAGCTTTTCCGACTGTGGCAGACCGTGTTTTGTGAATTCAGTCCGCCGCGGTCGCATTTTACGTGCCTTGCATCGTAGTTTGACCGGCGGAAATGTCGCGGTTCATGTGGGCGTTTTTTTGCCACGAGCATGGCGGACAGAAGCCTTTTCCGTCCGCCATCGTAATTGGCCCCTAAAGCCTAAACCACACAAAATGTAAACATTACATAAACTGTATACTACTTAACTACCTTCAAACTTCTCCTAAATTAAAGATTAAATGAATAAAATTAAACTTACCCTAACCGATGCAACGCAGCTTCCAACCGCGAGCTTCTCCCCTCAGAAATGACCTAAAACAACACAGCCTTCAAAAGAGAACTAAGGGGCCCATTACGATTGCGGGCAGATCGCCACCGCCGGCCCGGCGGTGGCGATCCGCCCGCCCGCCAAATGTCCCTGGTACTCCCCCCGCCATATTAGTATGACGGAGGGCACCGCGGCGGATGGAAAGACCGTCCGCCGCTTTTCCGCCGGTCGACTTGTCGACCGGGCGGAAAAGGGACACAATATGGTGGCGGTGTCTGCAAGACACCGCCATTCATATTATGATGCGTGCGGTTATTGGCCTTTCCATGGCGGAAAGGCATGCGGTGTTTGATATCGGGGGCCCGTTGCGGGCCCCCAGGGTGTCGGGGGGTGGGGGGTGCACATGGGGGGTACCTATGGTACCCCCCTCATTGCAATGCACTACGTGGCAGGCACAACGTGGTACCTGCCATGTTGTGCATGGCAATGCTGTGCACAATCCTGTTACATTGCGAGCGGGGCTGCAGCCAGCAGATCCACCCGCAATGTAAAAGGGCCAGGATGCGCCCGCCAGTGTGGCGGGCGCATCCTAATTTGCATGGCGGGACCGCCGCAACATCGGCAGTCGGTCCCGTGCTCCGTTGCTGTGGCGGGCGGAAGTCCGCCCGCCATCGTAATAGGCCCCTTAGTTTAAAAAATGGCTGCCTTAATTAAAAAAGAATTATAGTTTTCTTTATTAAACTCAATGTACATTACAAATATGTTACAATAAAATGTTGTAAAAATAGTAATTAATAATAGTGATGTATAAAAAATTGTTTAGGATATTTTTTCAAATGTTAAATTATAATAATAAATATTATAAAAAAATAATATTTATTATTATAATTAAAACATATATATATTAAATTACCAATGTATATTAAAAAAATGTACTGTCTGCAAATAAAGTCAGAAAATGTATAAATGATAAAAATATATATTTTTTTGCAAAATGCTTTTTTACCTAATAATATTATTTATATTTACAATATAAATAATATTGCACAAAATATAACGTGTTGAAACATACAATTAATTGTTAAAAAGTTATACAATGAAAAAATTGTTAAAAACTATGGGGCTCATAATGATGGCGGGCGGACATCAGTCCGCCCGCCATCATAACGGCGATGGGACTGACTGCCAGACGTGCGGCGGTCCCACCGGCCCAATTAGGATGTGCCCGCCATACTGGCGGGCGCATCCTGGCCTTTTACCATTGCGGACTGTGCTGCTGGCTGCAGCACCGTCCGCAATGGTAAAAGGGCATGCACAGCATTTCCGTGCACCACGTGGCAGGCACCACGCGGTGCCTGCCACTTGGTGCAGGGAACTGCAGCGGGGCAAGTGCACCCCCGCCTCCCCCCAGGGGGCCCGCAACGGGCCCCCAAAACCAATCCCCACCAGCCTTTCCATGGCGGCATCGCCGCCATGGAAAGCGCTTGCAACCACCCACATCCTAATATGGCTGGCGGTGCCTGCTGGCACCGCCACCATATTAGTGACCCAGCTCCGCCCGGCCGGCAATCGTAACGATTGCCGACCAGCGGAAAAGCGGCGGACGGACTTTGCGTCCGCCGCGATACCCACCGCCGTCATAATATGGCAGGGGTATTCCACGTTACAATGGCGTAACGGTCGCCACCAGCGGCCCGGCGGTGACGATTGTTACGCCATCGTAATGAGCCCCTATGTTATTAAAAATGTACACCATATGTAATAATGTAATGCATGCTTACATTATAACTAAATAATCTATAATTGTTACCAAAAAAATGATATGTTAAAAAATTGTATAAAAACCAGTGGATAACTATATCTTTTCTTTGTAAAAATGTACGTCACTATTATATAAAACAGAAAAATGTTGAATGGTGACTATACTTAAAAATTATATGTTAATGTATAAATATCTACAAAATATGCAATGTATCCAAAAATAAAATATGTATTTTATTTTCTCTGTATGTCTAATAAAATAATTATGTAACATTAATTTACTTTTATAATTTTTTTTAAGTACACATGTATAAATATGTCAATAACCTTACTCCAAAAGAAATAATTAACTTTTAACTATTCCCACTATACACTATATTAACTCAGGGAAGGTGCAGGACACTAAGGGCCCGATTCTGATGTTGTTCGGAAGGCCTCCGAATCGGATTTGGCTTTCCCAGATCCGATTCGTAGCCCTTGTTTACGACCGAATCATACACACCGAACGACCAAGTACGATGCCAAGAACGCATACGCGCCGACCGCATCGTTTCCGGGACCCGAACCTGTCCGTACGACTCGTTCGTAGCCAAATCGTGCCACGCTATGGAGCTGTATTCCGAGCGAGCGAGTACGATGCACGATTTGAACAGCCGCTTCGCCTCGGTCTCAGCAAGAGGAAACGGCTGTCAGAAGCGTACTTCGGGGGGCCGTAGCAGGCCCCCCTTCACCCGGGACCCTCCGAATCTATCACGGGGGTGTGCCCATGGGTCCCCCCGATCCAGGCATGCACAGTGTGGCAGGCACCATGGGATGCCCACCACAGGGTGTACGCTTTTCCCCACCCCCTCCCCTTGTCTGCTATGGGAGCCTGTGTACGCGTCTGTTCACAGGCTTCTATAGAGTTCAATGGGAGTCCGAGCGAACCGAGTCCGTAAGCATACGGCAGCATCGTACTCGCTCGTTTGGACTCCCGGAGCATGTCTCGCTTGGAAAGCCCTCCGGATCCGAGTCGTACGGAGGGCTTTCCTAGCAAGATCGGAATCGGGCCCTAAACATATATAATTTACTATTCCCACTCCAAACTATGGGGGTCATTACAATGGCGGTGAAACCGCCACCGGCAGGCTGCCGGTGGCGGTTTTACCGCAGTCGCCAATCACTTCTCCGCCCGCCATATAATGATGGTGGGCGGTGTGCTGGCGGACGCAAAGTACGCCTGCCACGGGTCCGCCACAGGCAATCATTCCGATTGCCTGCCGGACCCAGCCAGCATCCATAAACTGGTGGCGGTGCCTAGTAGGCACCGCCCGCCAGATTAGGATGCTGCAAACTGCAAGCCTTTGAATGGCAGTTCCTCCGCCATTCAAAAGTTGGCGGAGATTGACTTTGGGGGGCCGTTGCGGACCCCCCTTGTGCAGGGGCACTTTTGTTTTGTGCCCCCCCTACATTTCCCTGCACCAGGTGGCAGGCACCGCGCGGTGCCTGCCATGTAGTGCGGGGAAAGACAAAATGTGCACTTTTAACATTGGGGAAGGTGCTGCAGCCAGCAGCACCCTCCGCAATGTTAAAACTGCATTTTGCGGCCGCCATGGTGGTGGCCGCATTGTAATTAGTAGTGCGGGACCGCCGCCATATAGGCGGGCAGTCCCTATCCCCGGGACGATGGCGGACAGACTAAAGTACGTCCGCCATCGTAATGACTCCCAACATTAAGTCAGGGAAGGTGCTGGACACTAAACATATATAATTTACTATTCCCACTCCAATCAAAAATAACTCAGGGAAGGTGCTGGACACTAAACATATATAATTTACTATTCCCACTCCAAACTATATTAGCTCAGGGAAGGTGCTGGAGACTAAACATATATAATTTACTATTCCCACTCCAAACTATATTAACTCAGGGAAGGTGCTGGACACTAAACATATATAATTTACTATTCCCACTCCAATCAAAAATAACTCAGGGAAGGTGCTGGACACTAAACATATATAATTTACTATTCCCACTGCAATCAAAAATAAATCAGGGCAGGTGCTGGACACTAAACATATATAATTTACTATTCCCACTCCAATCAAAAATAAATCAGGGCAGGTGCTGGACACTAAAAATATATAATTTACTATTCCCACTCCAAACTATATTAACTCAGGGAAGGTGCTGGATACTAAACATATATAATTTACTATTCCCACTCCAAACTATATTAACTCAGGGAAGGTGCTGGACACTAAACATATATAATTTACTATTCCCACTCCAATCAAAAATAAATCAGGGAAGGTGCTGGACACTAAACATATATAATTTACTATTCCCACGCCAAACTATATTTACTCAGGGAAGGTGCTGGACACTAAACATATATAATTTACTATTCCCACTCCAAACTATATTAACTCAGGGAAGGTGCTGGACACTAAACATATATAATTTGCTATTCCCACTCCAATCAAAAATAACTCAGGGAAGGTGCTGGACACTAAACATATATAATTTACTATTCCCACTCCAATCAAAAATAAATCAGGGAAGGTGCTGGACACTAAAAATATATAATTTACTATTCCCACTCCAATCAAAAATAAATCAGGGAAGGTGCTGAACACTAAACATATATAATTTACTATTCCCACTCCAAACTATATTAACTCAGGGAAGGTGCTGGACACTAAACATATATAATTTACTATTCCCTCTCCAAACTATGGGGGTCATTATGATGTCGGGCGGATCGCCATTTTCGTCCACCCGCCTACCATTTCCCCCCCGCCATATTACGATGGCGGTGGGGACCCAGGCGGACGGAAAGACCGTCCGCCAGTTTTCCGCCGGTAGGCAACCGCCCGATTGCCTACTGGGCTGAAAAGGCCTGCAATATGGTGGTGGTGCCTTGCAGGCACCGCCATCCATATTACGATGATGGCGGTCTCATGCCTTTCCATGGCGGAGACTCCGCCATGGAAAGGCATGTGGAGAATGCCTTTGGAGGCCCGTTGCAGGCCCCCAGGTGGTTGGGGGGTGGGTGGCTGCACTTGGGGGGGTACCCATGGTACCCCCTGACATTTGCATGCACAAGGTGGCAGGCACCACGCGGTGCCTGTCACGTTGTGCATGCAAATGCACAACATGCCCTTTTGACATTGTGGCGGGTGCTGAATACAGCACCGCCCGCCACAATGTTAGATATACAGGATGCGACCGCCATAGTGGCGGTCGCATCCTAATAGGCATGGCAGGACCGCTGCATCTCTTGCGAGCGGTCCCGTTTGCCGTTGCGGTGGCGGGCGGACTTTGTCTGCCCGCCATCGTAATGATGCCCTATATTAAGTCAGGGAAGGTGCTGGACACTAAGGGGCCGATTCCGATTCGGGCCGGAAAACGTACCGACCGACTCGGTCCGGGAATTTAGTCCGACCGACACGTACCGGCGCAGCCCGACCTGCGTAGTACGATGAAATGCATGCGAATCACGACCGACTCTTACGGAACACAAGCCGAACGACCGACCCGCACGGAAAACAGCTATCCGGCCGGGAAACCACGCGAATCGAACCGACCGACACACACCAGGAATGAATCCGAACGAAACGTACCCGCGAACTCCGACCCGCGCAGTACGATGCAATGCGTTGAAAACCAGACCGAGTCGCACGGAGCTCAAGCCGTACGACCGACACGCATACAGAACAGGGAGCCGAAGCAACCCAATACTCCGCGACCGACGCGTATGCCGCACATGAAACCCAGCAGAAACACAGCGTGAACGACTCGGAGAAGCTCGCACGAGCCAACTGCAGCGTCCTACTCGGTCAGAAGAACGTCTCCTACATGCACAAAAAGTACAAAGGAAGAAATACAAAAAAAAGGGCCAAACAAGCAATTACAAAGCCAATAAATACTGGGGGGGGGAAACATGGAACAAAGACACACCCACAACTCCACCCATATAAAGGTCACAAATCCCTACCATGATCCTTTGCAAATTCAACTGACCTGCCAGCACAGAACATCATCAGACAGCAACCACAGACACACTCACAGCTCATCCATCACACAAGCCACACACCATCAGCACCTCAACAAATAGCACCCTCACATACACCCAGCAAAACCTACACTCACACACCCTCACTTGCACACACACACACACACACACACACACACACATCAATCACCACCACCACCCATCACCATGCCCCCAAAGAAGAATCCAAAGTTCCTAGACAGTGAATTGGAAGTCCTGGTAGATGAGATCCTCAGGGTAGAGCCACAGCTGTTTGGTACATTGGTCCAACAGACCCCCATGTCGCAGAAAACCAAGATGTGAGAGAGGATCGTCGACAGGGTGAACGCACAATCACCATGTCTGCGCACAAAGGAAGACATCCAGAACAGGTGGTATGATGTGCGCAGGAGGGTCAAGGACCTACTAAAGAAAGATTACGCCTTGAGCCAACACACCGGCAGTGGCCCTCCTGCCAAACCAGTATACCTCAGGCCCTGGTAGGAGAAGGTGCGGGCCATCCTACCACCAGTGAGCGTATGTGGACTATCAAACATCCCAGAGCCTGGTGAGTACACAACCAATATACCCAATATCGTGTGACAATACACACACATCACTGTCAAGGGGATAGTCAAACCGTGCACCCTTAGCAAATCCACAACAACCAAAAGATAATCATCCCAAGATGTGTATGTCAGTCAGATAAACACAATACATGCCATTTCATAGTGATATGTAACTGTGTCATGACATGTACAAACCCAACAACAAATAGAGCTAGGCAGTGGCACAAATCTAACCAACAAACACAGTCAGATATGTAGCCACCACTAGAACACCACCTCACAGGGAAGCTCACTGAAAGGAAGGAATTCTGTGTATGCTGGTCAAGTCAGTGTAGCCAATAGCATGATGGGAGTTGTAGTCACAGATATTGCTCACCCTCACAATTCGCCCATCAACACCACTCTGAACCATGCTCACATCACAGGGAGTGGAAAAGAACTGACAAGATGGCTGACACTGGGTACTGCTGAGGGGAGCACAAGGCCCTGCTGGGAACTGTGCACCAACAAACAACAGGACCACACTGTCAGCCATCTTGCCATTGCTGTCACACTCACACACAGTGAAGTCCACTCAAAAGAAAGGAAGTATGGGCATGCTGGGAAGGGGGGCGTAGGCAATAGCATGATGGGAGTGGTAGTCACAGCTCAACATCCTCCACCCCCATGGCCCAGCAAGCTCACACTGAAGCATGCACACCTCACAGGGAGTGAAAAGCCACTTCAAAGATGGCTGACACTGGTGCTCTGTTGTGGGGAGCACAAGGCCCTGCTGGGAACTGGGCACCAACAAACAACAGGACACCACTGTCAGCCATCTTGCCATTAATGTCACACTCACACACAGTGAAGTCCACTCAAAAGGAAGGAAGTATGGGCATGCTGGGAAGGGGGGCGTAGGCAATAGCATAATGGGAGTGGTAGTCACAGCTCAACATCCCCCACCCCCATGGCCCAGCAAGCTCACACTGAAGCATGCACACCTCACAGGGAGTGGAAAAGAACTGACAAGATGGCTGACACTGGGTACTGCTGTGGGGAGCACAAGGCCCTGCTGGGAACTGTGCACCAACAAACAACAGGACCACACTGTCAGCCATCTTGCCATTGCTGTCACACACACACACAGTGAAGTCCACTCAAAAGGAAGGAAGTATGGGCATGCTGGGAAGGGGGCGTAGGCAATAGCATGATGGGAGTGGTAGTCACAGCTCAACATCCCCCACCCCCATGGCCCAGCAAGCTCACACTGAAGCATGCACACCTCACAGGGAGTGAAAAGCCACTTCAAAGATGGCTGACACTGGTGCTCTGTTGTGGGGATCACAAGGCCCTGCTGGGAACTGGGCACCAACAAACAACAGGACACCACTGTCAGCCATCTTGCCATTAATGTCACACTCACACACAGTGAGGTCCACTCAAAAGGAAGGAAGTATGGGCATGCTGGGAAGGGGGGCGTAGGCAATAGCATGATGGGAGTGGTAGTCACAGCTCAACATCCCCCACCCCCATGGCCCAGCAAGCTCACACTGAAGCATGCACACCTCACAGGGAGTGGAAAAGAACTGACAAGATGGCTGACACTGGGTACTGCTGTGGGGAGCACAAGGCCCTGCTGGGAACTGTGCACCAACAAACAACAGGACCACACTGTCAGCCACCTTGCCATTGCTGTCACACACACACACAGTGAAGTCCACTCAAAAGGAAGGAAGTATGGGCATGCTGGGAAGGGGGGCGTAGGCAATAGCATGATGGGAGTGGTAGTCACAGCTCAACATCCCCCACCCCCATGGCCCAGCAAGCTCACACTGAAGCATGCACACCTCACAGGGAGTGAAAAGCCACTTCAAAGATGGCTGACACTGGTGCTCTGTTGTGGGGATCACAAGGCCCTGCTGGGAACTGGGCACCAACAAACAACAGGACACCACTGTCAGCCATCTTGCCATTAATGTCTCACACACACACAGTGAAGTCCACTCAAAAGGAAGGAAGTATGGGCATGCTGGGAAGGGGGGCGTAGGCAATAGCATGATGGGAGTGGTAGTCACAGCTCAACATCCCCCACCCCCATGGCCCAGCAAGCTCACACTGAAGCATGCACACCTCACAGGGAGTGGAAAGAACTGACAAGATGGCTGACACTGGGTACTGCTGTGGGGAGCACAAGGCCCTGCTGGGAACTGTGCACCAACAAACAACAGGACCACACTGTCAGCCATCTTGCCATTGCTGTCACACACACACACAGTGAAGTCCACTCAAAAGGAAGGAAGTATGGGCATGCTGGGAAGGAGGGCGTAGGCAATAGCATGATGGGAGTGGTAGTCACAGCTCAACATCCCTCACCCCCATGGCCCAGCAAGCTCACACTGAAGCATGCACACCTCACAGGGAGTGAAAAGCCACTTCAAAGATGGCTGACACTGGTGCTCTGTTGTGGGGATCACAAGGCCCTGCTGGGAACTGGGCACCAACAAACAACAGGACACCACTGTCAGCCATCTTGCCATTAATGTCACACTCACACACAGTGAAGTCCACTCAAAAGGAAGGAAGTATGGGCATGCTGGGAAGGGGGGCTTAGGCAATAGCATGATGGGAGTGGTAGTCACAGCTCAACATCCCCCACCCCCATGGCCCAGCAAGCTCACACTGAAGCATGCACACCTCACAGGGAGTGGAAAAGAACTGACAAGATGGCTGACACTGGGTACTGCTGTGGGGAGCACAAGGCCCTGCTGGGAACTGTGCACCAACAAACAACAGGACCACACTGTCAGCCATCTTGCCATTGCTGTCACACACACACACACAGTGAAGTCCACTCAAAAGGAAGGAAGTATGGGCATGCTGGGAAGGGGGGCGTAGGCAATAGCATGATGGGAGTGGTAGTCACAGCTCAACATCCCCCACGGCCCAGCAAGCTCACACTGAAGCATGCACACCTCACAGGGAGTGAAAAGCCACTTCAAAGATGGCTGACACTGGTGCTCTGTTGTGGGGATCACAAGGCCCTGCTGGGAACTGGGCACCAACAAACAACAGGACACCACTGTCAGCCATCTTGCCATTAATGTCACACTCACACACAGTGAAGTCCACTCAAAAGGAAGGAAGTATGGGCATCCTGGGAAGGGGGGCGTAGGCAATAGCATGATGGGAGTGGTAGTCACAGCTCAACATCCCCCACCCCCATGGCCCAGCAAGCTCACACTGAAGCATGCACACCTCACAGGGAGTGGAAAAGAACTGACAAGATGGCTGACACTGGGTACTGCTGTGGGGAGCACAAGGCCCTGCTGGGAACTGTGCACCAACAAACAACAGGACCACACTGTCAGCCATCTTGCCATTGCTGTCACACACACACACACAGTGAAGTCCACTCAAAAGGAAGGAAGTATGGGCATGCTGGGAAGGGGGGCGTAGGCAATAGCATGATGGGAGTGGTAGTCACAGCTCAACATCCCCCACCCCCATGGCCCAGCAAGCTCACACTGAAGCATGCACACCTCACAGGGAGTGAAAAGCCACTTCAAAGATGGCTGACACTGGTGCTCTGTTGTGGGGATCACAAGGCCCTGCTGGGAACTGGGCACCAACAAACAACAGGACACCACTGTCAGCCATCTTGCCATTAATGTCACACACACACAGTGAAGTCCACTCAAAAGGAAGGAAGTATGGGCATGCTGGGAAGGGGGGCGTAGGCAATAGCATGATGGGAGTGGTAGTCACAGCTCAACATCTCCCACCCCCATGGCCCAGCAAGCTCACACTGAAGCATGCACACCTCACAGGGAGTGAAAAGCCACTTCAAAGATGGCTGACACTGGTGCTCTGTTGTGGGGAGCAGAAGGCCCAGCTGGGAACTGGGCACCAACAAACAACAGGACACCACTGTCAGCCATCTTGCCATTAATGTCACACTCACACACAGTGAAGTACACTCAAAATGAAGGTAGTATGGGCATGCTGGGAAGGGGGGTGTAGGCAATAGCATGATGGGAGTGGTAGTCACAGATATTGCTCACCCTCACAATTGGCCCATCAACACCACTCTGAACCATGCTCACATCACAGGGAGTGGAAAAGAACTGACAAGATGGCTGACACTGGGTACTGCTGTGGGGAGCACAAGGCCCTGCTGGGAACTGTGCACCAACAAACAACAGCAGGACACCACTGACTGACATCCTGAAAGCCGACTTGCACTCCCTGCAATAGAAGCACGTTCCATGGTGGGATATCTGGCTGGGTGGGAAGGAGGACTGACACCTCTGACCATATTTACAAGCAGCTGTTCCCACACACCCCTTAACACAAACTCCACACAACTCACCTTGGAGAATGCAATGCCTCACACTCTAATTAAATATCCCACAAAGAACCACAACCCTGGGTTATGCTGTGTGAAGCACAGGGACACACATGGGACTTTTAGCCAAACAAACGCCAGGACAACACTGTCAGCCATTCTTTCAGCACAGGCACACTACCCCACAGGGAAGCAGAGTCAAAAGGAAGGAAGTATGGGCATGCTGGGAAGGGGGCGTAGGCAATAGCATGATGGGAGTGGTAGTCACAGCTCAACATCCCCCACCCCCATGGCCCAGCAAGCTCACACTGAAGCATGCACACCTCACAGGGAGTGAAAAGCCACTTCAAAGATGACTGACAATGGTGCTCTGTTGTGGGGAGCACAAGGCCATGCTGGGAACTGGGCACCAACAAACAACAGGACACCACTGACTGACATCCTGAGAGTCAACCTGAACCCACTGCAAGGGTGGCATGCTTCATGGTGGGATAACTGGGCTGGGGGAGAAGGAGGGCCGGATGTCCACCAAATACAACCAATGCTGTCCATGTACACACCTCAACATTCACATTGAAATGCTTCAAGTTTGCAGGACAATGTGCTACACCAATATCAACCCCTGACTGTGACAACTCAGGACAATGCAATGTACAGGCCAGCATCCAGAGGTACAGTCACAACTGTCAGGTGTGTGAACCATTGATGCCTGCAGAAACATAACATACATTGTGTGTGTCTCCCAAAAACAGGTGATGATGGGGACACAGCAGCAGACGAGGAGGAGTCCCTGTCCCAGGCTCCGGGGGACACTGAGCTCACTGGTGTGGAACAGCCTCTGCCCTCCTCGGATGGCGAAGACCTACCTGGCCCCTCCGGTGTGAGTCATCATGCAGCACCAGCAGGACCACCATCTGCACCCCTGCACCCACCCCTCCAACAACTGCCAACACACAGACCACCCCCGCCGACACGGACAGACCAAGGACCACCAATGACAACAGCACACGGACCCCGGCCCAACGTGGAGAAACGGACAACAACCCCAGTAACAACCCCCAAGGGGGCCTAGGGTCACCTGTGCGTGCCACCACAGGTCCCGCACGTGTCGCCAGGGGTGGTGGGAGGGGTGGTAGGCAGAGGTCGCTGTTTGCAGAAGGGTCTGGACTGCATGATGACCCACAACTGGCACGCATTGCTGATGCGTACCAGAATAGCACCGGAGAGGTCAGCCAGGTAGTGGGGATCCTCAAGGACATTCAACAGCAGCAGGCTGCCCATCATGCCCGCTTGGACTCACACATGTCCCGTGTGGAGACACACATGTCCCGTGTGGAGACACACATGGCTGGCATGGAGTCCAAGTGGGACACATTGCAAGAACTGACAGCGGTGCATAGGGACATATTGACATGCCTCCGCCAGATTAGCACCAACATGGCCACACCTCCCTGTGTGCCCACAACATCTGGTGCTGCAACAACTGCAACTGCCACAGGGAGGGAGGATCACTCTGGCGGAGAGTCCCCTGCACCGCAGCAGCCTGCACGTGAGGGTCCCCCCCCCAAGAAGAGGGGTCGTCCGAGGAAGGACAACTGAGAGGCCGATGGCCATGTACATCCCCCAGGAACCCAACACCTGTTCTGGAATTTCACCTTTGTGTGCAAACTGTTCACCCTGTCGAATGCAACCCAACTCTCCCACATGACATGGGGACTTTAAGTTGGACCAATGTATCAGATGATTGTTGACTTTACTCAGGACATTTCTGCTACCAAGACTTTCAACTCATCTGGGAACTTTGGATTCCAATTCCAATGTACAGCACCCACCATCCTGTGCACTATCCTCACCCATGTATGTAAATAAACACACTAATACACCATACTTGCCTCTGTTGTAATTCCAACGTGGTTTCTGTCATGGAGATGATGATCTACTAAATGACACAGTGCATGCTGACTGCTACAGCAAGTACAACACCGTCATGTGAGTCATGGAGACGTGACACATATGAGGTAGACACACCACTAGGGCTACACAACACATACACACCAGGGCCATCTGACTCATCGCCTACACTGATGTTGCCAGGAAATACAGTGCAATGCACAGACACAACACCTATTCACAGTCTGTGTTAACTAGCCCACTGGTGCAGTAACCAAATGTCAGTCAGATGTGTGACCACAGACAACGCACATCCCAAAGTGAAGCACAGGTTTAATACACATTTGCAACATGTTGTTTCCACTACAGATGCAAGGTAATCCCACGTGGCAGTGGCCACACAGTCAACAAGTGTAGAAGAAAGGAAGTCCAGGGGTGTGGGGCACATCACCTGTAGGGAAACGACAGCTTCCACCCTGGAAGTTGAATCACGGTGTCGGGGATCACAGTTGACCAAACAACTCTGAAAGTACCCTGTGAAGGACAGAAATGACACACAGTCAAAAGCACTGAAGAACAGGACAGAACTGCAATACTCATGCCCAATACATGTCACAAGATACCTACACAAAACCAAGTTAGCATGTAAACACTGTTGGGGAGTACAGACTACCTGTAAGGACACATCGCTGCACGCATACAGTCAAGTAGCACATGGACACACTCAAACAGCACCAGAGCACCACCAACACATATCACGCAAACTCACATCATTGACATGACATCTCTGGATACTCACATTCAGCTGAAGAAGTTGGTGATGAGCTGTGTGCGGACATCCCCCTCATCATCATCACTATCACTGGCATCGTGGCCCAGGCCAGGATCCTCCACAGGTGGCGGATGTTGGTCATCGTCATCCAGGATGAGAGGCAACTCCTTCCGCACTGCCAGGTTGTGTAGCATGCAGCAGACGATGACAATCTTGCACCTCTTTGCTGGGGCATATGGGAGGGCGCCTCCTGTCTTGTCCAGGCAGCAAAAGCGGCTCTTCAGGAGACCAAATGTCCGCTCAATTACTCTCCTGGTCCGACCATGTGCCTCATTGTAGCGCATCTGGGCTGGTGTCACAGGGTTCCTGAGGGGCGTCAGCAACCACGGCATGTTGGGGTATCCCGAGTCACCTACATACAGACAATTGCACATTAGCTGAGTTGGAAAAGAGGGTGGAATACCACATTGCAGAACACACGCAATGGTACAAAGTCAGTACACACCGACAAGCCAGGCACGCTGGTTCCACATCTGTGACATCATCCTCGGGATGCGACTACTCCTCATCACGTAGGCGTCGTGTGCAGAACCGGGCACACACGTGTGTGATGCTCATATCTGCAAGACATACCACCAGAGCATTGACCGAATGATAATGTTTTCGGTTCCTGTATGCCTGCTCATGTGCCTGTGGTGGTACCAAAGCCACATGTGTCCCATCAATGGAGCCAATGACATGCGGCATCCTCCCCAGGGCATAGAAGTCACTCTTGACGTCAGTGAGATTAGGGAAATAGATGTACTGGTTCAGGTATCTCAACATAGCCTCCAAAACATTGCGTAGCACACGGCTGAACATGGTCTGTGACATCCCACCAGCAGACGCCACAGTGTGTTGAAAGGTACCGGTGGCAAAGAAGTGTAGGGCTGCCATCACCTTCACCTTGGGGGTCAGTGCTGTAGGGTATGTCCGGCCAGGTTGCAAAATGTGGGGCCAACCGCACCGTCAATTCCTCAATCAGCGGCCTGGTGAAGCGGTACCGTCGGATGCAGTCCCGTTCCACCATGGTTGCAAGGTCAGCGAATGGTCTATTGTCAGCTGGTGCCCTGCAATGCATAGGTGAAGAAAGAAAGATTGTCAGTCACCCCACATATGTGGCATAGACCATACTCAATATCACATGATACATCATTACGAGACACAAGTACATGATGTGTGTGCCGTTCTGTAAGGACATGTATGGCACCTACATGGCCAACATCTAACATCACAGTTCAACATGTGTCGTCAACAAGTCCCAGGTTGTGCTATGGGATATCATCAGGCTGTGTCACAGTACCCATGTACTGCTGTCACGTTCCAAACACACACCACAGTGACATGTGAGCACAGATGTGCCCCAGGCATCACAGCTCATTGACAGGTAGATTCCCAGGGACCCTGTATTGCCACATGGACACTGGCATGACATGGCGTATCATGAATACACCACAGCAAAACAACCATGACCCCCACAGGTAGTGGTCCCTGTTGCCTCTGCAGGACAGACATGGACGTCTGTGACACACACACGCACAACATCAAAGTCCATTCACAAACAACGTGGATGTGGAGACTGTCTCCCATTGTGCACATGGAATCAGAGACATTGTAAACACAACATGCACACAGACTGTGGAGGGCCATTACTATTGTGGCAATGGGTCACCCTGTGACGTACATACCGTCCCACATGGGACTCAGGGGGTATGTGACATGACATACACATACACAACCTGGAAATGTGACCATTCCACATGCTCTGAAATGAACAGTTGCACATCACAGTGGTCATGTGCACAACACACCAAGGATTCTGTCCCCATGAACACGTGCACAGCCTGGGAGTGGCTGCCCCCAAGTGCCACCCAAAAACCACATGTTGACCCCCATACACGGAAAAGGTAATGCAGCCTTACATGCCTTAGGATACAGTGTGGACAGGCTGTGGTGTTGTAGGTGTGCCCCTGAGTCCCAGGAAAGTAAATGTGGCTGGCATACGTTCACCTGTGACAGGCATGGTGACATATGCGAGTGACTTGTACAGGGACGCGTTGTACAGCAATGGACCGATCGGTACGCACGCATTGGCCATCGCATATGATGTGAGCGGGTACGCGTTGTACAGCAATGGACCGATCGGTGCGCACGCATTGGCCATTGCATATGATGTGAGCGGGTACGCGTTGTACAGCAATGGACCGATCGGTGCGCACGCATTGGCCATTGCATATGATGTGAGCGGGTACGCGTTGTCTCTCGACATACGCGTTGTACAGCAATGGACCGATCGGTGCGCACGCATTGGCCATTGCATATGATGTGAAGGGGTACGCGTTGTACAGCAATGGACCGATCGGTGCGCACGCATTGGCCATTGCATATGATGTGAGCGGGTACGCGTTGTACAGCAATGGACCGATCGGTGCGCACGCATTGGCCATTGCATATGATGTGAGCGGGTACGCGTTGTACAGCAATGGACCGATCGGTGCACACGCATTGGCCATTGCATATGATGTGAGCGGGTATGCGTTGTACAGCAATGGACCGATCGGTGCGCACGCATTGGCCATTGCATATGATGTGAGCGGGTACGCGTTGTTTCTCGACATACGCGTTGTACAGCAATGGACCTATCGGTGCGCACGCATTGGCTATGGCCTGGCATAGCAACGGACGCGTTTTCGAACCTTCAACGAGTCTGATGCTGTGAATTCAGTTGGCCATCCACAACAATGTTGCAAATTCATGGGTGTCATGAAGTTGAACTTTTGAAGGATGCTGTGGGCGTGTGTAAGTGGTGCAATTCCATGGATTGGCCAGATTCAGAAGATGCAAACGACTTGGACCTATCACTTTGGACACATGGGACAGTATCTGCCTCTGCAGCACACATATAATGCTGGCTGTTCCCCTGAGAGCTCACTTGCCTGCACTACATGCTCCAGGACGACATCTGCCACCACCACTGCTGCTGTATATGCATCCTCTGGATCCTGCAATGGCACGTACTGTGGAGAGAGCCCCAGCCTTCAGCACTGAGGAGAACCAGGCCCTGCTGGACAGCCTCCTTCCACAGTACAGCAAGCTGTATGGGAAACCAGGGGAGCAGGTGAGTGTGCTGTCCACTGCCTTACTAAATGTGCATGTTGTCTGACTAGCAAGACTTACAGTGTGCACGCCACTGGCTAGCAGGCTCACTGAGTAGTTGTCACCCCCCATAGTGTGTAGTTACATGCACTGAACAGGTATAGTGCAGTAACAGTGCATTTCAACAAGGTTAGACTTCCCAGGCAATGATACCATGTATTAACTGCTGGCAAACTGTTCATAGCCATCGTTGCACTGCCTGTGTACATCATGTGCCCCTGTCATTGAGACATGTATATCAAAATGTGTGATGCACGGATATGTTGCATGTGTAGTAATGGCCTTTACACTTTGTAATCCTCACAGGTTGATGCCCACCAGAAGCAGGAAATATGGCTGAAGATCGCCCGGGCAGTAAGATCTGTGGTGGTCTACAAGCGCCGGATCCGCAATTGCCAGAAGAGGTGGCAGGACCTTCGGGGCTGGACTCGGAGGATCGCAAGGGTCCAGCTGAAGCTGTCGCCTCCTCGCAGGAGGGGCGGACACCGGACCCTGACCCCCCACATGCTCAGGATCCTGGCGGTGGTCTTCCCTGATCTGGATGGGCAGCTGAAGGCCAGACAGCAGCAAGGAGGGGGTGAGTCCATGACTGCACTGTGAATTTTGTCTGACGTGCTATGTGCCCTCCTCTGGCCTGGTTAAACTTCCACAGGACATCAGTCTTGTGGTCCAGGACCCATGTCCCTCAATTGTGACATGCCCACTCCTCATCTGATACCCAGGTGTGGCCCTTTCAGTCAGGAAATTGTGTCACTTGCTGTGTCCTTGCATTTTGCTTAGCTCAAGGTGGGGGACAGCATTTGTTCCCGTTACTTTGTTGTGGGCTTCATGGGTGGGTCCATTGCTTACACAATGCCTGAGTTCTGACATGTAATCTGCGTGTTACTTTGATATGTGGTCCAATTGCTGATCTGATTCACCACATGTGCCTGGGGTATTTGGCACACACCCATGCTGCGGGTGGGAACAATGTTTGGGCCTCAGGAGTATGTATATCAAGTGGGTCACACATACTTAGCCACCTGCCTACTGTCCAGGGCTCATCCCTCTTTCACGTGGAGCAGGACAGTCATGCCTACTCCAGCCAATACAATACACTCTGTACTCCCACTCCCGTGTATCAGCTGACACGTTGTGCTCAGTGAAATGTTCCCTCAGGTGTCTGCCTCTGTGTCATCGTGCTGTGGCTTCGTTGTCAGGACTACTGGGGTGTTTATCGGTTAGGGCTCAGCATGCCACCGGAGATGTGACCATAGGAGACGATACTTGTGTGACATATAGGTGTTTGATCACTTGACTGTGCAGACTGGGGTATGCGAATGTGAAGTTCAAGCAGCTGTTTACCATTCACAGCAGATTGTGAGGTGCTCAGGTTCCGAGGGTTGTGTTTCAGGTCTCCCATATGTCCAATTGGTATGACGTGGCCAAATAAGAGTTCAGATGATGTGGTTTGTGGGGGAGGGACATGTGCACTTGTCAGCTACAGGACTTGCATTCCCCATGACCTAGGATTGTGACACAGTGCAGACTGTTGTTGCCTGGCTGCCCTGCCCATGTGACTGGAGACAGTGATGTATGACTTTGCAGGCATGCCTGTGCCATGGCATTACACTTCCTAAGAGTGATCCTGCAGGGGAGTGACATGTGCTACATGCACCCCATTGTGGCATTGACTATCAGGACATGGGTGCATCATGGTGTCTGGTGCTGGTATGCATCACATGCATTTCAAAATAGACTCTGGCCATCCCTTAATCCGGACACCTGTACTGACTCAGTGGCAAGAGTTGTGATGTGTGCATGTTCACATACTTCACCGTGTTCTCTGCACTGTCCAACTACTGTGTAGGTGCTGCATGTGTCCACACTGGGGTATTGCCATCCTACAGACACCAGACAGATGGGTGCAAGGCCAGGAGGGATGTGAGTGCCATGGTTGACCATCAGACTGACAATTGGCTTCTCCTACTCTGTTTGGGCACTTTTAGCAATGTTCAACTAAGGATGCCAGGACTTGCTCTGTAATGTGCTGTACTTACTGTGGTGTGTGCGGTCAGTGCAGGTGACTGATGTTTGTCTGTTTCCCTATTTGTTTGCAGATACATCCACGGCCACAGGAGGGGACAGCTCCACGGACCAGGAGGAGTCGCAGAGCCAGACTGGGTCAGCAGCCGATAAGTGGTCGGAGGGACCCAGTGGCACGGAGGGCGAGGGGAGCCACACCGAGGAGTCCTCAGCACCATCCACCTCAGCTGAGGACCACAGCAGCTCGGAGGATGACTCCCTTGTGGAGGCGGGTGTCAGCAGCCACCACACCCCAGCTAGTATTGCTGTCCCCGCCACCACCACCACCACCACCACCACCACCACCGCCCTCCCATCGGCTCCCATTCCAGAGGTCCGTGGAGGCTCCCGTGTTTCGGAGCGTGTCTCCTTCCTGCCAGGCACCGCAGCCCATGCCCCTGTGTCCCCTGCTGCCCTGAGTGAGGAGTCTGTGTACCTACTTCGCCAGCTCCATGTAGGGCAGACAGCAATGCCGAGTGTCCTCCATGCCCACACCACTCTGTTGACTCAGCTGGTGTCGTTTATGGAGGGCATCTCATCGGGCATGTCTGCCCTACAGAGGAGCAATAGGTCCATGGACTCCTCCCTGACGGCAGCAGTGTCCCTCCTCCAACAGTCCCTCACCCCTCCTACCTCTGCCCCATCCACACTTCCTGGCACCCTACCTGTCCCAAGCACATGCACACCTGCACATTCACCCAAACACACAGACACGAGCAGCACAGACACATCCACTACAAAAACAAGATGTGCACGCAGGCATCCTCAGGGGACTGATACCACACCCACAGGGGATGGGGTACAGACACACACACAGGCATCCACAGTCACTCCGCAGTCCTCCGATACCTCTCCCTCCAAGGCCCCTTCCCTTGCCTCACCTGCAACCCCACCTACACAGCAGCTCTTCCTCTGTGACCTCGGCCTCTTCCCCTCCAATCCAGCTGATCCAGCATACAGGGGAAGAGGAAGTCCACCCACACAGAGGGGAGTGCCCCTCACCCCCGGACAACCTCCCCCAGGCACAGACAGACTGAGGCCCCCATCCGCAAGTCCCCCCGGACCCGGAAGAGCAAGACCCCGCCGCTGCCCTGCAGCTCAACCACCAAGTCTCCTTCCTCCATCCCTCAGGCCCCCACTCCACAGGTTCCCCCACCACACCCTGCCCCAGGTTCCCCCACCCACAGGAACCGGCCTTCTCCCCCTACCACTTGCTCTTCCAGCACCAAACCCCCCGTGGCGGATGTTTGTGCCACTGTTGTGGAGACCGTGTCCTCCCCCTCTGTCCTGCCCACCTTACTTGAACCCCATTTTACTCCCCTCGAGATAGGCACTGCAGTGGAGTCCACTACCACCCCGTCTGACTTGGGCACTGCAGTGGGGAACCTGTCCATTCCATCTGCCCAGCCCACTGCAGTCGTGCCGGCACCCACACCTTCTGACTCATGCCCCCCAGTTGTGCCGGCACACACCATGTCAGACACCTCCACTGCAGTTGTCAGTGACTCTCCAGCACCCACCACCCCTTCCCTGCCTCCTTCTGGTGAGCCCTGATCCTGTCCCTGCGGTGCCTGGCCTGCCCCCCCGTATGCCCCTCCGAGGGGTATGTCCCTGGTGTGTAGCATTGCAGGCATGCAAAGGGTGACATCTGCCACTGTCACCCTGTTTGGACTTTGATAATGACTGGCCATTGGCCTTTGTTATTTTACCGGACTTTCACTTTTTCACACACATATGCTGAATAAAGCTACTTTCTGTTCTCTAGTGGTTTTGCTTCAGATGTGCATGATGTTGATGATGCTAACCATGCCCTTGCTGCAGTGATGGTGATTTTTGATGTCAGGAAAATGAAGTGTTACTGTGCAGGACCCCATGTGGTCCAGGGGGAATGTGTCCTGTCCTGTTGTGTATCCATGTCATCCTTTGCAGCAATATGAGGGTGTCATGTTTTCAATATTTGGCAATGGGATTTCCTACTTATATTTGCTATTTCACATCTGTGGCTTACACCCCTGCACATCTGTTGTGCTTGCCATTGTTCAATTTGTCTATTTCCCTGACCGTGTGACCATCTCCACTGGACATGCAAGTGTGGGCATCAATGGGGAAGGACTCATCTGTGTTATCAGTGCAACTTGCTATACATGTGTGTTGGATCTGTGCTGATGATTTCGGTGACACTCCCATGACCAGGCTGATATGACGGGAGCCTTCATTTTGTGCTAATTGTTGACTGAGTGACCAAGTGTTCTGCTGACATGATAGAGCCCTACTGAGACAACGTATGGCACAGCTTTCCTTACACAGGAGTGGAGTCCCCTCATGGCAGTGTGTAATTCTGTGACATTGCCTGAGCACAAGGTGTGTGTTGTGTGAGCATGTCTGTGTGTGTTCACTTCCATTTTGCTAGGCAGGCTGGGATCCCTAGTGATGTTCCTGTTTGTGATGCTTGCTGAGTTGACCTATGTTCCCCCAAAGCCTTCTCCCTGGCTTCTCTGGGATGTGGGTGCATGGCACATTACTGGTCATCAGGGTGTCACCCATAGGTGTGTTTGCTGTCAGGGCTGAGTTTGTGGGCAAACGCAGATGAGACACAGTCAGGATTACCCTTGGCACTTGTTGGTTACACCTGTCATGTAATTTCCAGTTTGTGTTAGCTTTCAGTGATTGTGACACGTTGTGTGTGTGACTGCTGCCACTCCTCAGGGTCAGAGCTGCAATGATGGAAGCTGTCTATGTGTGTTCTTTGTGGGTGACCTTGGCTCCTTCATTGGTGTGTGACTGTGGCTGGGATCCCATTGGTTGGTGTGGTATTGACGTCATGCCCATGTACGGCGTACTGTGCAGTGTGTCAGACATTCACGAGTCTTGTTGACTGGCCATGTGTGATGGGTTTCTGCACCTTAGTTCCCACCACCACCCCTGGGATTGTCATGGGGGCATGTGCAATGTCACCAGTGCATGTGAGCTTCACTGCTGCACATTGGTGGAGATCAAGGTGTGTGGTCTTGAGTGTGTGCAGATGAGAGTTGTTTCACGGCTAGGCCCCTGCCTCCATATTGGCCTTGGCTGACAGGCCATGCTGATTGATTTGTGCTTGTGTAGGTGTGATGGTAGTCTGTTGCTCAGGACACATGACTGTGGTTCACAGTGTGAACAACATCTACCTTTGTCATCACGGTGGGATTGTCATGCAGGCTGGTGTCACCACAATGTGGCGTCCCTGGGGGTAGTGCTGTCGTGGGTCTGTGTCTTGCTGTGTTAGTTGCTGTTCCTACAAGCTTGTGTGACATGTGTAATTTGGGCTCCCTCTCATCTGACAATGCCTGATTGTCCACATAGGGAATTCGGATCCATGAGTTACCTTTGTGTGGCACTGTATGCACATCTGTGTAATTGGGATTCAGGCCTCCTCATGTGTTGTGTGGTTGCCTGGGGACACTGGCACCCCCCCCCTCACCTGTTGTGTTTGATATGCAGTGTGGGGCTGCCTGTTTGTGTTTGTGCATCTGCACCACTGCATTGGCATATATTTAGTGTGCCATTGGCTGTATGTTGTTTGGTGGGTTTCCCCTGCTGTCCCTGGGACTCCTGGGTCATCAGTCAGCACAGTGATCATGGTTTGTATGTCCCATTGCTGCCATGGTATGGTATTTGTTCACCTGACGTCTACAGTCTCCACAGGATATCTACATTTGTGTGCCCATTGGTGCAGATATGTGGGTCTGCATTATGATGGTCACTTCTGTCATTGTGTTATTGATGAATGTTGACAGTGTCAGCCCCCATGGGTGATGTTTGTCTGCACATGGCCAAAGGTATGTCTTATTTGCACTGCACTGTTTGCCTCACCCAATCTATGTTGCTATGGGACACAAGCACTACTATGTCACTGATGTGTTTGTTGTTCTGTGACCAGGGATAGTCCATGCTATTTGGCATTTGCAGCTTTTGCCATGACAACACTTACATTTTGGTCACTGTGATGATGGGGGATTAGACCCCATTGCCACAATGTTCAAAATGTGCTTCAGCTATGGACCCCACACTTACCTTTTGGTCACTGTGATGATGGGGGGTTAGACCCCATTGCCACAATGTTCAAAATGTGCTTCAGCTATGGACTCCACACTTACCTTTTGGTCACTGTGATGATGGGGGGTTAGACCCCATTGCCACAATGTTCAAAATGTGCTTCCGCTATGGACCCCACACTTACCTTTTGGTCACTGTGATGATGGGGTTTAGACCCCATTGCCACAATGTTCAAAATGTGCTTCAGCTAGGGACCCCACACTTACCTTTTGGTCACTGTGATGATGGGGGGTTAGACCCCATTGCCACAGTGGTCATGGTCTGCTTGCATTGTGTAGGCCACACGCATTTATGTGTGACACATGTGATAGGGGGTCACATTGTATGTTCAATGTCATGTTCAGTGTTGTAGGCATTTGACACAGTCTACACACGCTTGTCATGGTGTTGGGGGGATGTGTTTTTCGGACATTCCTTATGTTGGAGTATGCTGGTTGTGTCATGCATTACCCATCCTATGAGTAGGGGTGGTGTTGGTGGTAGGCATCCAGCCCCCCCTGAGTAGGGGTGGTGGTAGTGGTAGGCATCCAGCCCCTATGAGTGGGGATGGTAGTAGTGACAGGCATCTAGCACCCCCTGAGTAGGGGTGGTGGTAGTGGTAGGCATCCAGCCCCCCTGAGTAGGGGTGGTGGTAGTGGTAGGCATCCAGCCCCCTATGAGTGGTGATGGTAGTAGTGACAGGCATCTAGCACCCCTGAGTAGGGGTGGTGGTAGTGGTAGGCATCCAGCCCCCTGAGTAGGGGTGGTGGTAGTGGTAGGCATCCAGCCCCCTATGAGTGGGGATGGTAGTAGTGACAGGCATCCAGGCCCCCTGAGTAGGGGTGGTGGTAGTGGTAGGCATCCAGCCCCCTATGAGTGGGGATGGTAGTAGTGACAGGCATCTAGCACCCCCTGAGTAGGGGTGGTGGTAGTGGTAGGCATCCAGCCCCCCCTGAGTAGGGGTGGTGGTAGTGGTAGGCATCCAGCCCCCTATGAGTGGGGATGGTAGTAGTGACAGGCATCTAGCACTCCCTGAGTAGGGGTGGTGGTAGTGGTAGGCATCCAGCCCCTCCTCAGTAGGGGTGGTGGTAGCGGTAGTCATCCAGCCCCCTATGAGTGGGGATTGTAGTAGTGACAGGCATCTAGCACCCCCTGAGTAGGGGTGGTGGTAGTGGTTGGCATCCAGCCCCCTGAGTAGGGGTGGTGGTAGTGGTAGGCATCCAGCCCCCTGAGTAGGGGTGGTGGTAGTGGTAGGCATCCAGCCCCCTATGAGTGGGGATGGTAGTAGTGACAGGCATCTAGCACCCCTGAGTAGGGGTGGTGGTAGTGGTAGGCATCCAGCCCCCTATGAGTGGGGATGGTAGTAGTGACAGGCATCTAGCACCCCTGAGTAGGGGTGGTGGTAGTGGCTGGCATCCAGCCCCCCCTGAGTAGGGGTGGTGGTGGTGGTAGGCATCCAGCCCCCCCTGAGTAGGGGTGGTGGTAGTGGTAGGCATCCAGCCCCCTATGAGTGGGGATGGTAGTAGTGACAGGCATCTAGCACCCCCTAGTAGGGATGGTGGTAGTGGTTGGCATCCAGCCCCCCCTGAGTAGGGGTGGTGGTAGTGGTAGGCATCCAGCCCACCTGAGTAGGGGTGGTGGTAGTGGTAGGCATCCAGCCCCCCCTGAGTAGGGGTGGTGGTAGTGGTAGGCATCCATCCCCCTATGAGTGGGGATGGTAGTAGTGACAGGCATCTAGCACCCCTGAGTAGGGGTGGTGGTAGTGGTAGGCATCCAGCCCCCTGAGTAGGGGTGGTGGTAGTGGTAGGCATCCATCCCCCTATGAGTGGGGATGGTAGTAGTGACAGGCATCCAGGCCCCCTGAGTAGGGGTGGTGGTAGTGGTAGGCATCCATCCCCCTATGAGTGGGGATGGTAGTAGTGACAGGCATCTAGCACCCCTGAGTAGGGGTGGTGGTAGTGGTTGGCATCCAGGCCCCTATGGGTGTATATGGCATTGGTGATAGCCATCCCGCCCCTATGGTTCTGCTGTTGCTAGTGTAAGTCATTTCTGCTTCCCTATTTGTGTGTGTTATTTGTCGGGTACGTGTCGTTTATTTGTGTGGTGGGTGTTTGACTTACCTTCTGCGCCGTACGCGTCCGTACCTGTTCCGGTAATAGATGTAGAGTATTGGTAGGACCTGCGCGATGGGATTCATGGTTGGTTCGTCTCATTCGGCTTTCTCGTTGCTTCGACTCGTACTCGTGGCTGGCGTGTTCGTCTCGTAGCCGTGGATCGTCTTGTGGCGCGAATCGGAGCTTATGTGCGCCTCTCCCGGATACTCTGACGTGCCGTACGTAGCGACGGGTTCGGCGTGTACGGAAGGCGCATCGTACTAGTCCGGCCGGAAGGTGCTGTATTTTTGCTTCCGTGCGACTCGATTCTGCGTTTACGGATCCGGCTCGGGCGGGGAACAGGAGCTGGATTGGGTAAGTACAGCTGGGTCGGGATCTGGGCAGTTATGCGAATCGTACTTGCTCGTTCGGACAAATGTTCGAATCGGTCGGGAAACACGCGTTCGGCTTGGTTTTTTCCCAGACGAATAGTGTTAGGTGCGCTTCTGGCCGAGATCGGAATCGGCCCCTAAGCATATATAATTTACTATTCCCACTCCAAACCTTATTAATTCAGGGTAGGTGCTGGACACTATACATATATAATTTACTATTCCCACTCCAATTTTTAAAAAATCAGGGAAGGTGCTGGACACTAAACATATATAATTTACTATTCCCACTCCAAACCATATTAACTCAGGGAAGGGGCTGGACACTAAACATATATATTTTACTTTTCCCACTCCAATTAAAAATAAATCAGGGAAGGTGCTGGACACTAAACATATATAATTTACTATATCCACTCCAAACCATATTAACTCAGGGAAGGTGCTGGACACTAAACATATATAATTTACTATTCCCACTCCAATTAAAAATAAATCAGCAAAGTTGCTGGACACTAAACATATATATTTTACTATTCACAATCCAAACTATATAAACTCACTGAAAGTTCAAAACAACATACACATAAAATTAAAATACCCCAAAATTAAATATCATAAGCACATACAAGATAATACATTAAAAAATATATATATTAACCTATTCACAATTCAACAAATATGTAAACATTTTTTTTTACATATTTTGTATTTACATAAATTAAAAATAATAAAAATTGTTTTTATTATTTATAAATAAATATAAAATTAATATAAAAATAAGAATCGAATTTTTTTATGAATTTAAATTTTTAAAACATTATTAATTACAAACCAAAACATTGAACCTTTTAAAAATGAATAATGTAAAAATTAATCTATACACTATCTAAAATTTAAAATTATTATTACACATTTTTATTAACTAAAATATATATGTACCATATCAACACAAAACACTTCCACATTAAGCAATTTTTTTAATTTATCATATTTTAATATTCACTACTACATTAGCAATTAATAACAACAAATCATAATTTAATATTTAAAATATGTATTTATTATTTTCACATTTTTTCAAAAAAAATTAAAATGTAATTCCATAAATTATAGTCAATACACACAATGTTTCCCTAAAATTAATTAATTTATCTCAATATAGATGAAATATTTGAAAAATATTTTTTTAGATTATATTTAATATTTTCTTTTAAAATACACCCTCATACCCTAAAAAAATCACACATGAAAATACGTTATAAATTATTAAAATTACATTTCCAGGGGGAGCAAGATGGCCGCCGGCTGACTGCAGTGAGAGCTGCTGATGGGTCCTCTCTCCGAGACGCACTGAGTGACCGGCATGCTGATACACACCTACCTGGCTAGCCGAGTGTTACTATGGTGGAACGACAGTAGTTTCAGGCGGAGACTCAGAGAGTTGATTTCCGCGGCTGAAGCGCAGTTGGGATCTCAATCGGAGGGCAGTGTGCGCCGGAGATACACTGACCAGGGAAGCACGATGGCTCCCAAAACCACCAAGCAGAAGGAAAGAGCAACCGCAGGAGCTGCAGCGGGACGCGGCTCAGCACAACTCCGACGCGGAGGAAAGAAAACCGAAGAGGCTGGATTGAAGGCGCAGGACGGAGCTTCGGATGGGCGTAACAAGCTGCGAGTGATTAACTCAGAGGGTATTTCGCGCCAGCCCTCTGTCGCGGAGGTCTTTCTGCCCACTTCAGCTGGTGGCGCGGTAGATGTGACAGGCCCCGGGTTAATGGAGGTTGCTGGCGAGCCTGCCCCACTTCTGCCCCCCGGGGATACAATGTTGCCTCAACTACATCGACAGCCCGGACTGGAGTTGGGAGCAGCGGTGGAAGAGGCTGATAATCGACCTGCACAAGAGGTATCTTCAAGGGCTGTAGGCGCTACTGGGAGTGATATATCTGATCTGACAGGGACTCTGCTTGGGATGGAATCTAAGGAACAAGGTAAAGACAACCAATTTACTACAATCCCTGATGCTTCTGAGTTAACTTGTCTTTTAGGTGGGGGCACTGGTTTAAAATCGGTCTCAATGTGGTCCAAGCCTATTCTGGGATCACCAGAGGGAGACAAGTTTTTCTCCCTAACGGATGACACCGACAACTCTAATTTCAGCGAGGGTAATTCGGCCTATGAGACTGACTCCAATGCTCTAGAGGGGCAAAGAAATAAGACTCTCATCCAGAAACGCAGAAGCAAGGCAAGAGTCAGTCTTTCCAAATCAGATACAGCCACAGCCCGTAAATTAAAATGGGACTATTCCTCCACTAGTCAAGTATATGATGATGACTACACACATGCTCTAGCCCAGGGGGGTCCAGCTAACTTTGCAAATTCCACAAACGAAACCACTGAAACTACTGATTCACCATCACTTGATCTGGTGTACTCCACCTTGAAACAGATGCAAGGGGAGGCGAGGCAGGAGAGTCGTAGGGCACACCAAGCAACCAAAAAACTACAGGGGGCCCTTAGGAAAGTGAACAAAGTATGTACTGACATTGCAGAAAGGGTAACTCAAGTTGAAGCTAGAACTGTAACTTTGGAAGAAGATGTTGGGAAACTACAACCAAAAAACAAGTTGTCCCTTGATTCACTCATCAACACAAACACCCTATGAATAGTGGAGTTCTCAATTCATAAAAAGCACATAGATAAACTTTAAAAAAATGTTTTACTCAAAATCCCTGCAACACAAACAATGATCTCACTATAACATACAGTGCAAAAAGGTCAATTTATTTCTTTAGTACATGTAAATATTATTAAAACACAATTTATATAATAAAACACCTATAATAAAATACAATGCATCAGTTCAACATAAATTAAAAACAATATAATTCATCAAGTCAGGACATAACATAACATCTTATAAAATTTTTACCACAGAGAACCCTAAAAAATAGGGAAAAGAACAATGATAGACAGTGTACTTTGTCTTTTAGCTCAACAATTCCCTAGGAATAATTTTTAGCAAGATTAGCCTGGATACATGTACTCTATTTTGTATCTACAGGTCCAACTTGTCCTCGGGATAATGTACAGAAATGCGTCGACGCGTTTCGATGGGTATCTGATTATTCCATCTTTATCAAGACAGTCATTACGTTCACTTTTCTTTGTGGTATATTTCATTGTTATACCCTGAATGAAAGAGAGTTGATGTTTGCACTTATTCTTATACTTCTTTTGCAGATTCGAAGAATGGTCTATTAATGGACCCCTTCTTAACTTGACTTGAATAATCCCCGTTTCCCAACTGCCGTATATTCTTGAACGGTTCAATCCGGAACCCCAGATTTCTAGTTCTGTGTCCAAAAATTCACATATGTAGTCCAAGGTAGAGGGGCTTAGGTACATACACCTCCTCACCTACCGATGCGCTTACGTCGCACTTATTCGCTCATGGATTCCCCGTCCTACTTCCTCCTTTTGGAAAATGTGTGAAAACGGGAAACTACAACTACATAGGGAGACACAGGATAAGCAAGTAGAAGATGTGCTCTGGAAGCTGGAAGACTTCGAGAATCGGCAGCGGAGAAACAATGTCAGACTGCTGGGCCTTGCGGAAAATATTGAAGGGGGCAACATTAGATCATTCGTTGTGAATCTCCTGAAGGGAGCATTTTCTGAACTCTCCCATTGGAACTGGGATAACGAGGTCCAGCGGGCTCATCGCTTTCCGATGACACAGAGAAAAAATAACGCAACGGATCAACAGCCCAGGGCAGTCCTAGTTTTCATAGGTAACTTTCTCTTGCGACAGGCAATAATGGACAGAGCAAGGCCAGACGCAAAGCGGTCATATGAGGGGCACACATTCTTCGCTCGCCCAGATTTCTGCCATATCACGGTCGAAAGAAGATGGAGACTTCGGCAAATGATATCTCCCTTTCAAGGGATCGGCTGTGAAGCATTCCTACTGCACCCAGCTCGCCTTAAAGTCATCTCGAGTGGGAAGGTGCGAGTGTTTATGTCGGAGATTAAGGCACAGGAGTACCTGCAGGAGCTGAGAGAAGCTAAAGGAAAGACTGGACTTGGGACTGCACGGCCTCTTCAGGGGGGGCCATCCTAGGCTGAGACTCTCCAATTTTTTTTATTTTGGGGGGGTTTTCTCTTTTTTTTTATGTGTGTGAGATTGGCACGGCTCTACAGAATAGAATAATGTGTCTCAGCATTGATGCAGTATAGTGTAACTAACGGATTGGGGGAACTCTTCGGCAGCTCGAGCGGTGAGCTACGGCCACCACACCTGGGTAATAGCTGACCTATTTGCTCGTAAGGGGTGTAGGGAAGGGGGGGGGAGGCTGGGGGGGCAAGTAGGGGGGGGGAAGCGGGATGGCGGGCACAGGGAGGGGCAAGAGGGGCAACACAGCACTTGAGGAATATTTTGATAAAGGGGGAAATTGAAAATGCTAGGTTGATTTATAAAATAACTGATGCTGGTTCTCAAACATATAATAAAGGTAATATCATGGATGGCAAATTACTTCCGTATAGTTAATGAGTATTCGAATAATCTCAATGAATATATGTGGTCTGAATGACCAGGGTAAGAGACAAAGAGCAGCAATAGTCCTAAAAAATCTTAAGGCTGATATTATATGCCTCCAGGAGACTCACATTGAGGGCACTAGAGGGAGCATTATGGAACAACTGGGGTATAAGCTTATTATTAACACTAAGCAGGGGGGTAGAACAAGAGGGGTGGCTATTCTTTCACGGTGGGGGGATATACTCTTTAAGAAAAGCCAATCTGACAGGTGGGGTCGCTGGGCTATGGTTGAATGTACGTTTCAAGGGGTTACTTTTACCATTTGTTCAGTATATGGCTCAATTGTGGATGATCCAGAGCTTTTTCAATTTTTGGATACTGAGCTTACATTATGGCCAACCCCCATTATACTGTGTGGTGATTTTAATCTTAATGGTCTGGGAGGACTCTGGGGGGAAGCTGGACACAATTATTCGGGCCCAAAGAGAAAGGTCTTCAATGCTCTTACTAATTTAGTGCAGAACAACGAACTTACGGATGTGTGGACGCACCTGAGGCCTGTGGACCCGGGAAGTACGTTTTTCTCAGCCCCTCACAAATTAGTTGTTCGATTAGACTATTTCTTTGTCTCACACCAGTTACATGCAAGCTGCAAAATAGAGAAACATCCAAAGATCATTTCAGATCACAATTCTATTACAGGACCGGAGGCTTCGTATTATGCTTCTCTTTCTATTTATTGCCACACACAGCAGCCAATGAAAAACTTTGTTATGAAAAATAAACTACATTTCCCATGATGCTCATGGTATACATCATATCCTGTATAGCCCCATAAGAGCCACCATCACCGGAACTCGTCCTCTTTCTTTGCTGCTCACGCAGTCAGTTAAGTGCATCTTAAGCTCTCTCAGTATCGAGCTCTGTATGTTGTATTAGAGCATGTATTTTTCTTGATTAAGCTTGCGCAGCTTTATTTCATGTGTACGCGCTTACCGCGCTGTGTATTGAGGTGTTTATACACTCGCGCGACCTCCTGCCGGCTTGCGTCACCATATTGTCAGCGGAGGTGCGCGCTGGGTTCAGGACGCTACAAAAGCATCTTTTAAATCTCCCGCTTTTAAGCGGAGATTAGCGCGATCAGCGGCGATGCCATTTGCCAGTTCGATCGCATGCTGAGTACCGCTCCGCCTACGGCGGTGATATATCACTTGAATGCAAGCGCAGAGGCTCCCCTCATAGGCCGTGTGCGCTAGGAGCCCCCCCCCCCTTTTAATTTTCTTCGTGTTTCTACGTGCGTAGCCCAATTGGGCTATTTCTAGTAGGATTTGGGCTACGCACGTCGCTACGATCCGTTTTTATTTCATTTCAGTGCTTTTTCCCTGCTTTTTCCACCGAGCAGCATTCCTTACGCCTGGCTGGCTGTAATTAGAGTTCTGGGCCCGGAGGCAGCACACCTCCGTGAAACAAACCTGCTCTTGGCTCCTCTTACGCCCTGTGGGCTGTAACAACAAGAATACAGCTTTTGCTGAGGGACTAGGTACCAAATTGGAATTTGTGCTGTGGGTTGGTCCCCCCCTATACTCCTCGCTGTTTGTTTGCCTCAGGTGCAGTTTATATATAATTGAGCTTGGTCCCACAATGGAAGAGTGGGTGCATTATAACGAGGATGAAGTTTTCTATGAAGAGGAAGTTACTAATCCTTCCCTAGAGGACAACATTGTTGAGGCCCTGGACGCTTCTGTCCAGGAGTCGGTCAACAAGGCCCTAGAGAAGGCAGTTCCGGGAACTGTGCAACAGGCTCTAGCTACTGCCTTGAAGCCAATCACTAAACAACTTGAACAATTTGCTAAACGTCATGGGTTCACTGCACCCACAGTCAATCCCACTGACGCTTCCCAACCTAAGTCCTGGCCTCACTCCGCCTCATATTCCTCACTTCCTCACCCTGACGCGGACAAGGCTAAAGCTAGGGACACTGACACGGACCCTGATACTACAGGCTCTGACACCCCGGACACGTCTCCTCCCAAGAAAAGAATGAAGAAGTCAAAGAATACGGAGGTACCCATAGCTACTCCTTTTACTTTTAATCCAGCAGAAATAGTTCACCCCAGATCGTCTGACTGGTTACCTGCTCCCGAGGTTGCTGCGTACTTGCATGACAACCTGCGTAAAAGTTTTGACAAGGAGGTGCGCAACCATCTCCGGTCAGAATGCCCTAGACCGGATGTTTCCGATAAGGTAGCAGAGACCCTGGATATTGATTCTAGTCTCCTGACATTCTTAAAAAGTTCACCAAAGACCCCAAAAAGGGTATTGATCGCGCCTGGCGTGGATGCCAAGATAAACTGTTAGACGTGGTAGGCCCTCTAGCCAAGGTATTGGAGATGGCGTTACAGGCGCAGGAATCCGGGACTGCAATCGATCCCCATGTCCTCGCCGGATGGACCCAGCGGGCTATATGTCTCTTGGGCAATGCTAACTGTGCCATTTCTACGGAAAGGCGCAAATCTATCCTGATGCGAATGGACTCCAATCTCACGGAGTTGGCGGCGGCGGAACCTGGTCCTCTTGCGGACGGGAACCTGTTCGGAGACCGCTTTGTCAAGGACGTAGCCAAGTACGTGGGCACCTTCACAACTCTGGATAAGGCGCAGTCAGGCATAAAAAGAGTTTTTCAGGCTGGTGTTTTCAACAGGGCCGGACGAGGCCGAGCACGCTCGTTTGGCCGACAATTCTCCCAAGGTCCTCAGAGAGGTGACTTCGGTCGTGGCAGGGGAGAGTGGGATTCCACCCGTGGCGGCACTTTCTACCCCACCAGGCAGCGCTTTAACAAAAGGCGTTTCAACAGAGGATACTACCGGGGAAACTTCCAGACTACCGAATCCTCAGGTGAGTGCTCCAGACCTATTTCTGTTACCTCTAGGAGGGCGTATTCAGTTCTTTTATCACAATTGGGCTCAACTGTCGCAAGATGCTTGGATAATGCAGACAGTTCAGGGTATCCATCTAGATTTCTTTCAGACCCCCGTCCAGGTCAAGCTACCCAGACAGCTTTCTTTTTCCCGACTAGAGTGCGATTTTATAGATTCCGAAATCGAAGAATTGCTGCAAAAACACGCGATAGCATATTGCAACGAGGGCCCTCACGGCTTCTGCAGCAATATTTTTCTGGTACAGAAGAAAGGCGGAGGTTACAGGTTGGTACTGAATTTGAAAGACTTCAATCAATTTTTGACTTACAAACACTTCAAGATGGAGGGAATCCATCTATTGGCGGATCTCCTCAAACAAGGGGACTGGCTGGTCCGATTGGACCTGAAGGACGCCTATCTATCTATTCCCATTTTTCCTCCCCATCGCCGCTTCCTCAAATTTCAATGGCGGAACAGATGGTACCATTATTTGGTCCTTCCTTTCGGACTTTCCTCGGCTCCTTGGTGCTTCACCAAGACACTGAAACCAGTGGTAGCTTATCTCAGGGAACAGGGGATTTGCATGATAGTTTATCTAGACGACATTCTTATCATGGCGCAATCTCCTACTCTGGCAGCTCAACATTTACGCATGACCATTGCTACTTTGCAAAACCTGGGTTTCGTGATCAACGAACCAAAGTCAGTTCTGTCCCCTACCCAGACGATAGATTTCCTGGGCTTTGTCATAAACTCTCAGGAGGCTCAGCTGAGTCTGCCACGCTCCAAACTTCGGGATATCAAAAAGGAGCTTCGATCCCTGTTATCCAAACAGATGGTCTCACTCAGGGTGCTTGCCAGAATAGTGGGCCTTCTAGCGTTGTCCATTCAAGCAATTTTCCCAGGACCCTTGCATTATCGGGCACTTCAGAGGCTCAAGATTCAACACCTGCAGAAGGGTCTCTCCTACACTGATCTAGTTCCCCTTTCCCGGGACGTACGGGAGGAAATTCAGTGGTGGCTTGCCCACGTAGAGGCATGGAATGGCAGGGCCATTTTCGGTTCTCTGCCGGAGGTCATCATAGAGTCCAATGCCAGCCGATGGGGCTGGGGTGCGCGCTGCGGAAATATTTCCACAGGAGGGCGTTGGTCCTTAGGAGAGCTAGATCTCCACATAAATTGTCTAGAACTGCTGGCGGGATCGTTTGCGATCCGGACGCTGTCACCCAAACAAGTATCGTGTTGCATCCTCTTGCGGATGGACAACATATCGGCGGTTCAGTACATCAACAAGTTGGGGGCACGAGGTCGTCCCTGTTGGTAGAAATAGCGAAGGACTTTTGGCATTTTTGCCTCAATCATCAGATCTCGGTCATAGCCGAGTACATTCCGGGCAAATCCAATGTAGTAGCGGACTGGAACTCCAGACACCTCAAGGATTACAGCGATTGGCAATTACACTCACAGATGGTGCAATGGCTACAGGCAATCTGGGGACATTGCGAGATAGATCTATTTGCCTCCAGACTGAATCGTCAGATGATCAAGTTCTTCAGCTGGAGGCCGGATCCGTTGGCTCTGGCGACGGATGCCTTTTCACAGGATTGGGCACAGAATCTGAGTTATGCCTTCCCTCCTTTCATCCTAATTCCCTGAGTGTTCACACAGATAATGCTCCAGAAGGCAGAGGTGATATTGGTGACTCCACTGTGGAAGTCGCAACCCTGGTTCCCACTACTATTGGAGTCGAGTTGCGACTTTCCCAGGAGGATTCTGTGGTCTTCAACATTGCTCCAGGGCCCTCACGGAGAATTGCACCCGATGATAACATCGGGGCAGTTGTCCCTGATGGCCTGGAGACTTTCCGGCAACGTTGGCACATGCCGGGATTTTCGGAACAAGCTTCAGACTTTATCAACCAGGCTTGGGCCCCTTCCACCAGAAAACGATATTCTTCAGCCTGGAAAGGCTGGGTTCGTTGGTGCGTGGAACAACACGTGGATTCCGTGGGGGCAGGATTACCCTATGTTGTAAATTTTTTGTCCAAAAAAGCTTCTGATGGTTTGGCATATCGTTCTATCAATAATTTCCGTTCAGCCATTTCAGCGGGTCATGCTCAGCTGGAGGGCAAACCGATAGGGATGCATCCATTAGTTTGCAAACTCTTGAAGGGTATTAGAGTGGCTAATCCGCCCAAACCAAAGTATTCCTCTTTGTGGGATGTGTCGCTAGTTCTTTCCTTGTTCAATACATGGCCCAGCAATGAGATGCTGACAAGGAAACAACTCTCCTCCAAATTGGCCATGTTATTATGTTTGGCAGCGTGTCGACGCTCATCGGATATCAAAGCTCTGGATCTTACAGGTAGAGTGTTTACTCCGGAAGGAGTTTCTTTTAACATTACTTCCAGAACAAAGACAATGTCACGTAATGTGGAATATCATGCTTTTCCTAGCAATGCCAAGCTTTGCGTTGTTCAATGCCTTAAAACGTACGAGGAATGTACCAGGTCTCTTAGGCCTGATGGTGTGGTGCAATTACTAATTGCTTTACAGAAACCCTTCAAACCTGTCACTGCGGCTACTATAGCCAGATGGTTAAAATCTGTTATGCAAGAAGCAGGTATTAATACTCAAGTATTTGGGGCACATTCTATTCGAGGCGCCATGGCCTCTAAGACGTTCATGTTGGGTTCTACTGTACAGGATATCATGCATTCTGCAGATTGGTCCTCTGAATCAACATTTAAACAGTTTTATTATAAACCGGTGGGTGATATATCCTCTGTGGTTTTTAATCAGCGTTAAACTAGCATAATACTGAAGCCTCCGGTCCTGTAATAGAATATAAAATTGGCTAGCATTCGCGCCAAGAATTTTCAATTCTATTAAGGACACGGAGGCGAGGATTATCCCACCCGATTATATTACAGTGTTGTAATTAATACCCACCCGTTGTGTATGTATTCTGATTTTACAGAAGTTACGGGTTGTTTTATCTCTCATTTTTTCAGGATCTGAGAAGAAGATGGATTAAGTGTAATCCTGGTTAAAGAGGACGTACTTCCCAGCTGGACTGGTTCTTCCACGTTGGAGGATTTTGTTGGACTTAAGTTATTATGTTGGACTTTTATTGTTCGAAGCAAAGAAAGAGGACGAGTTCCGGTGATGGTGGCTCTTATGGGGCTATACAGGATATGATGTATACCATGAGCATCATGGGAAATGTAGTTTATTTTTCATAACAAAGTTTTTCATTGGCTGCTGTGTGTGGCAATAAATAGAAAGAGAAGCATAATCCTCGCCTCCGTGTCCTTAATAGAAGTGAAAATTCTTGGCGCGAATGCTAGCCAATTTTATATCCCCTAACACTAGCAGTAACTTTTACACGGGTAGAGAGATTAGAGCGGACTTGGACATTTGAGAGAAAACTTTTAAAGGATCAAGAATATGTGGCGCATATGAACAACTGGATAAGGGGGTTTTGGGATATTAATAGGGGGAGCACAAGTTTGGGGGTTGTGTGGGATGCATTTAAGGCTGGGGTGAGGGGGGAGACGCGAAGGAGGTCATTACGATGGCGGACGGAAAAAAAAACGACCGCCATGATAGCGGGAAAACACCGCCCGCCGCTACCGCGGGAAAACCGACGGCTAGATTAGGATCCCCAGCGGTAAAACCCCAACCGCGGCGGAAAGGAGACCCGAGAATCCACCGTACGCCTGCAGAAAGGGCCCAACCCCGTCCGCGGCGGTCGGTGTCGCAGCGGAAACAGGCCAAACGCCCGCAACCACAGCGGAGACACCGCCATCAAAATTATGATATTCCCGACATCCCCGCGGTGCAGTGCGCTGTTTCCGACCGCCGCGGTCGACAACAGTGAAGAATCAGTGAGACGGCGGAAGCGCCATAGCCGAGCCACCACTGCGGACGCTCCGTCAAAAAATGGCGGTCGCTAGAAAAACACACAACATGGCTACAAAGTGCACCAACCATACAAGGCATGCACCCAAAAATAGCTAACACAGCCCAAAGACACACCCCCATGGGAAACTCCAAAACTACAAATCCCAGGTACACACACACACCACACCTGCAACCAATACCCCATCCTGACACACCCACAGACACCAGTATAAATCCAGCCCCCAACAGACCACAATCCTTTGCAAAACTCCACAACTGAGGGGACATCCACCACAGATGACAGGAGAGGCAAATCTGCACAACACACACACATCACCACCACCACCACCACTTCCACACCTGCACCTCTAACACCTTTGCACAGCACACACCATACACATCACAACCACCACTACCACACCCAAACCTGCACCCTAAACACCTTGACACATCACACACCATGTCACCACAGAGAATGCCCAAATTCACTGAGAGTGAGTTGAGGGTCATGGTCGATGAGATAATCAGGGTAGAACCACAATTGTTTGGTAACCAGGTCCAACAGACACCACTAGCAACAAGGACGCAAATGTGGAGAAGGATAGTAGAGAAGATCAATGCAGTAGGGACCGTGCCACGCAATAGAGATGAAATCATGAAGAGGTGGCACGATCTGAAGGCAGTGGTCAAAAAGAGGAGAGCCAAGAACCATGAGCTGGCTCAGAGGACAGGCAGTGGCCCTCCCGTTCCACTCAAAACATTCACTGAATGGGAGGAGAAGGTGCTTGGCATTCTACATCCAGAGAGTCTCTCAGGAATACCCGGGGGAGTGGAGGCTGGTAAGTACAAACAAATGCCTAACATCACACAAATGTACTGTCTTGCCCTATTACAAAATAATACCTCCTAGGTACAAATTCATTCATGTGCACAACACTCCCCCCAACACATCTCTCACAGATACAACAGACACTCCCCCTGAAGCCCCCAAAGGTAGTTAGCAACATCACCATGGGTACATGTGTACATGCTGCCAGCACTACAACTCCCACCAGGCCCCCTTGTCCCACAGCTGAGCAGGATGTAGCCCTCCCCCACCCAGAAGCAAGCCTCAGCCATTGTGTGCTACACCCTCACCTAACAGGTAGGTAGCCATCTTCACAGGGAGGTGGGTGGGTGTTTGGGAGGCCTGCACTACAACTCCCACCAGGCCCCCTTGGCCCACAGCTGAGCAGGATGGAGCACTGCCCCCACCCAGAAGCATGCCTCAGCCATTGTGTGCTACACCCTCACCTAACAGGTAGGTAGCCATCTTTACCGGGAGGTGGGTGGGTGTTTGGGAGGCCTGCACTACAACTCCCACCAGGCCCCCTTGGCCCACAGCTGAGCAGGATGGAGCACTGCCCCCACCCAGAAGCATGCCTCAGCCATTGTGTGCTGCACCCTCACCTAACAGGTAGGTAGCCATCTTCACCGGGAGGTGGGTGGGTGTTTGGGAGGCCTGCACTACAACTCCCACCAGGCCCCCTTGGCCCACAGCTGAGCAGGATGGAGCACTAGTCCCACTCATAGGCATGTGACGTCTGTGCAGCCGCACATGACACCATGCCACTTAGTCCACAGTCACCAACACAAATAATGCAAAACAGTTGTGTTGTAGTCACCATGCACAAGTCTCTGTTCAAAATTGACCCACATTGTGTACACTGTGCCAGGCATCACACACTGCAACACTAACAACGATCATGCTGCCCTGCAGCAGTGTCTGGCCGTTTGTATGGCAAAGTGCAAATCACCCATGTCATACCACAGTGTTGCAATGTAAACAGTGGAAGTGCAGTGCACCCAAAAACTACACTGCAGCTGGGACTCACAATGCTAAACTAAGCAGAACCCAAATGTCCTGCAACACACCCAGCTACCACAGTGCTGCACTGAATTGCAGAACAGCACCTTGTCTGAATTAAATTGTCAAAGGTGTCTTGTTTGGACCACCAATGTGTGTATGCATTGACAATGTTCACATCTCACACTGTCTGTCTGAACAGTGCTGGTATAGTCTGGCCCCAAAACCATACATTGTCTGCACAGGGCTGAGTACATCTCACACACACACCACTGTTGACCACAACATGTCAGTGTATGGATGCCCTGGAACAACTGCTACACCAGTACTGGGCTCATGTTCTCAGGTCCACAAATACCATGAAACCATGACAGTGTGGAAATGTATGCTGGGTGAGATCTACACCCTGCTGTATGTCACCACTGTGCTACGAGACCATACCCCTTGCCCAATTGTGCCTTCAAATGTCGGAGGAGTGAACCCCACAGCCAGATAGCTGGGACAACAGTGATGGGGGGCTATACCCCATGACCAAATGTAATCTGAAATCAATGGGTGCAAAAAGCCACACACACATCATGCTCACCACACGCACATTCCATCCAAAGATTTCTACCAAGTCACATAGCCATGTCATTGCTCACCTTCGCCTCAAACGGTAGTTAGCCATCTTCACAGTGAGACGGTGCAGTGTGTTTGGCTATCCGTCCCACAAAATGCAACATGCATGCTGTCCCACCACTATGGAGGATGGGACACTACACCCCCAATAAGAAGCATGTGGCAGGCAATGTATGCTACCCACCCAACTCACAGGTAGGTAACCGCATCTCACAGGTCGGGGTGTGTGGGGCTGGGAAGCTTGCACAACAACTCACACGGGCCCACCTGACCGCCAGCACACAAGACCCATCACTTCCTGGCACCAACATGCATGTGTCAGTCATTGCAATGTACACTGCAAAAGAACTGGCATGTGGACATATCATGCTGACTTGTCCCACACTGGACCAAGATGGAAGCCCTCATCCTACACACACGGAGAGGTCTCACAAATACAAGGAAAACACAGCAAACACAACATATCTACAGCCACAACATGCAGCCAGATATGCATTTAAAAAAACATGTTGGCATAGGACACCAGGCCTCTCAATGCACAACTGCACACCCAGATAGCATTGGCAACTATAGTGTGCACACACCTAAGAAAATGAAACTGTGACAGCAACCAAAGTGTGAATGACTGAAACACATGTCGATGGAACTCCGAGCACAACCATGCACACCACTACATGCCATCTGACAGTAGCAGTGGACCAGACCACCTAGGATCTAATTAAAGCAAACTTAAGCATGTCTGGAATTGCAAATACAGATATCTACACCACATTGAAAAGGTATGCATGAAACTACAATGCTCACTCACTGTGCAGAGAGAACCGCTACAAGGGCTCTACAAGTGACACATACGCGTAAATGGATGACATATGATTGATCAATAACAGGATGCCAACATGAGACTGTCAATGTCAAAAAATTATATTGTGCATGTCATGTCTTGACAACTCCCAATATGGACAAGTAATGTATGTACCACAACAGCTTGTAATGCATCACTGGATGTCGGTCAATGCTAATTTGTACAGTGAACAACTGCTGGATGTACAAACAGTTGATGTAACACTGCTAACACAAACTTTGATGGGTGCAACACAATGACCATTTCTCATCTGACCCACAGGTGACCAAGAACTCACTGCAGAGGATGACACCACCCTGCAGAACCAGTCCCCCCCGGAACAGAGACAACTGGATGAGGACTCCCTGGATACATTGGATGAGGAGCTCCACGCTGGCCCATCTGGTGTGGCAGGCCTCAACCAGTCCCAGGCACCCATTGTCCCCCCAACCACATCAGCTGCAGCCCCTGACCATCCTCTGACAGCTGCTGTCACGGCCTGTGTGTCAACCACCACTACCACCACCACCACCACCACAGCTGGCCGCAACACCCTCCCTGCCCCAGGGGTTGAGCAGCCCACAACATCGACTGCGGAGGCCAGGGAGAGGATGCAGCGGGCCAATGTGAGGACCGGACAGGACCGTGGCAGCAGTGCAGCTGGTCGGGACAGGCTCATGCAGAGGGGGACTGATCCTGGGACGGAAGCCCTGGGCCACATCGACAGAGTCCTTGGGGCATACCAACAGGCCCAGGGACGAATGGGCCGGTTAGAGGAAGAATCTCGGGAGCACCTCCTGCTGCTGAGGTCCATGGACACACGCATGGGACAGATTGTGGACCTCTTGGGGCAGCTAGTGGCGGTTCTGAGGGACAGGCAAGCGCAACATTCTACCCCTCTGCCTCCCCCGTTGGGCAGCAGGATGACACTACATCATCCTCCCCTGCATCCACAGAGGGGGTGAGTCCTCAGACACCACTGCCCCTGCAGCAGTGGCCCCTCCAGTGAAGCGCAAGAGGGGCCGTCCAAGGAAAGGCCAGGGGGACTCACGTGCCCAAGCACATGCCAAACGCTAGTCCCCGAACCAGCCATGATGGCAGACCACTGCACCACTGCATTGACCTTTTGGACTATCCTTCACCACACTGCCATGTGAATGGCATCCATCTGTTGGACTGGGTCTCCACATCATTGTGGGGACTACTCAAGTATCACATTTACCATGACTGTCAACTCACTTCTTCAATTCCCCCTTCACATTTTCTCCACCCTTGCATGTCACAGTTGTAAATAAATACACCTTACACACATGTTGTTGTGTCTGCTCCATCTTTAATACAGGATGTGCAACCTTCACCGTGTAGGACATGGTCCAGGGGAATGGACTGTAGGTAACAAGTGAGATGCTGAAGGGACCTAGGGAAAACCGCAGAACAAGAGTCACTTGTATGGGTGTGGCATTGCACACATCACACAACACTTGTCAACAAGGTACTCAGATCTAAAAACTTTACACAGAGCAACAGTCACCATAGAGACAATCTGTATCACACTAACCAATCACACATACATTGGCAGGCAGCAATGAGTCAACACCAAGCTGCAGTCAGCAAGCTCACATACACCCACACAGCAACAGCAACACCATCAGACCATTTCGTCCCTTCTACATCGTCACTCACCTTCAAGTGAAGTAGCGGGTGATGAGCTGTCGACGCATGTCGACCCCTTCCTCCTCTCCACTGCCCTCGTCACTGGATCCGGCTTGATTTGCAGGCGGCGGCCTTGGCTGCTCATCATCGTCATCCAGGATCAGGGGTATTGCCTTGCGAATGGCCAGGTTGTGGAGCATGCAGCATGCCACCACTATCTGACACACCTTCCCTGGCGAGTACATAAGGGCCCCCCAGTACGGTCCAGGCACCGAAATCTTGATTTTAGGAGACCAAATGTCCGTTCTATCACACGCCGTGTCCTCCCATGGGCATCATTGTATCGCACATCAGCTGGCGTGACGGGGTTCCGCAATGGGCTCAGCAACCACGGGCGGTTTGGATATGCCGAGTCACCTGGGTGTGAGAGACACAGATTAACCTTGCAGTCCCAAAATGCAACACAACAGCATGTCACACACACACACCACTCTAATCCACTATGCATACTCACCCACAAGCCATGCACGCTCAGGAAGCAGATTGGCCATCAACTGAGGAACGATGCTGCTGCGCAGGATGTGGGCATCATGGGCTGAACCGGGAAACTTGGCACACACGTGTGAGATGATCATGTCCGCCAGGCACACCACTTGAACATTTACCGAGTGTGAATGCTTCCTATTGCGGTAAACCTGTTCACGTGCCTGTGGTGGCACAAGCCCAACATGTGTGCAATCAATTGCACCAATGACATGGGGGATATGTCCAAGGGCATAGTAATCGCCCTTCACAGCCACCAACTCAGGCCCCCTGGGAAAATGGATATATCTGTCTTTGTACAGCATCATGGCCGACAGGACATCCCTCAGCACCATGCTGAACATCGGCTGTGACATCCCGCCTGCACTTGCGACCGTGTGCTGGAATGAGCCCGTTGCAAAGAAATGCAGGCATGCCATCACCTTAGATGTTGCGGTGAAAGCTGTTGGATATGTCCGACGTGGCTGCAGGTGGGGCTCCAACATGGCACATAGGTTCTGCAGGGTTTGTCGGTCCAGCCTGAATTTGCGGATTATCTCCTCATTCTCCATGTCTGCCAGGACTGTGAACGGATGATGGATATTGGGCCTCCTCCTCCTAGGACAGATCACAGTGCACAGATGTCAATGCAGAAGACCATGAAATGTGCATCACATCAATTTCTTCTACAGACACATTCCCAAGTCTTACAACATGCACCATTAACCGACAGTGCACTTCACAAGTAGGTTCACATCAGGCACACTACTCGTACACCTGTCCCCTTACCAGCAGCAATTATCTGTGCACCCCTCCGGCTCATTCGCATGCACAGTGTGATATACTAACAGATATGGGTGCATACCTGTGAGTATGACCCCCAGCATATGTTAATAATTGCAATACTACCCGAACACACCATGTTGCTGGCCCTGATACACCTCCCAACACAGGTTGCACATGGCACACATCAACTACACACTGACCACCGGCTGAGCGTGGGGGACACGTGTGTGCATGTGCATTGGACAATGTGCCAGTTGCTGATGCCCCTAGTCCAGTCAATGAGACGACATTGTGCGTTACATTGCACACACAGACAGTGTCCATTATCTCCATATGCTATGCAACACATTTACTGGACAGTCTACATTTCATTACACAGCACATGTGACATGTGCGAGTGTATGTGCCCATGCAATGTATTGGCGACCCATATATGGTATGTGTTGGTGACGTGGAGTGACATGTCCCTTTTGTGCATTTGCCCTCATGAGGACCCTTCAATTGTTGAGACCCTGGGCACTGTACATGTTGGCCTATGCAGAGAGCTGGAGGACACGTTAGGTGCAGCACAGCTACTCCACAACTCCATTAACGCTCACTCCAGGCACTGTCTGGCAGACATATGGCGGTGCCTACCGCCTGGCCACTGAGGTGTGGCACCGCCCATAACCCATGCACGATCGCGGGAGACACCGCCAGATATGTATGTGACAATAGCGGTCACCATGCACCGCTACCCAAATCACGGTCACTCCAGGCACTGTCTGGCAGACATATGGCGGTGCCTACCGCCTGGCCACTGAGGTGTGGCACCGCCCATAACCCATGCACGATCGCGGGAGACACCGCCAGATATGTATGTGACAATAGCGGTCACCATGCACCGCTACCCAAATCACGGTCACTCCAGGCACTGTCTGGCAGACATATGGCGGTGCCTACCGCCTGGCCACTGAGGTGTGGCACCGCCCATAACCCATGCACGATCGCGGGAGACACCGCCAGATATGTATGTGACAATAGCGGTCACCATGCACCGCTACCCAAATCACGGTCACTCCAGGCACTGTCTGGCAGACATATGGCGGTGCCTACCGCCTGGCCCCTGTGGTGTGTCACCGGCATGGACCATGCCCCTGCAGCCAATGGGAAGCAGCCTCGCGGTAGCCTGATGCGAGTTTGAAAATCGCGGTAGGCGTGCACCACCCCCGCGGAGGCGGTCACTGGAGGCATTCAAAAGATGCACCACCGCGGTAGCGCGCACATGCATCCTACGGTGTGTCACCGGCATGGACCATGCCCCTGCAGCCAATGGGAAGCAGACTCGCGGTAGCCTGATGCGAGTTTGAAAATCGCGGTAGGCGTGCACCGCCACCGCGGAGGCGGACATTGGATGTATTTGAATGAGGCAGACCTGGTACACCAATTGCAGCACCCTGGGACCACTGACACAGCCCCAGGGGCCTATATATGTGTGGGAGGGTGCACCACATTCCCACAGCTACCAGGGACTGCTGACTGACAACCCTCCACCTGCTGCTGCTGCCTCAAGGGACTGCTGGCTGCCACCCTGCACCTGCTGCTGCTGCCTCAAGGGACTGCTGGCTGCCACCCTCCACCTGCTGCCTCAAGGGACTGCTGGCTGCCACCCTCCACCTGCTGCCTCAAGGGACTGCTGGCTGCCACCCTGCACCTGCTGCCTCAAGGGACTGCTGGCTGCCACCCTGCACCTGCTGCCTCAAGGGACTGCTGGCTGCCACCCTGCACCTGCTGCCTCAAGGGACTGCTGGCTGCCACCCTGCACCTGCTGCTGCTGCCTCAAGGGACTGCTGACTGCCACCCTCAACGTGCTGCTGCTGCCACATGTCCATTGTGATGTCGAGGACTCAGAAGATCCGTGCCAGTCCCTTCACCAGTGAGGAGCTTGGGGTCCTGGTAGACGGGGTGCTTGCACAGTACCCAAGGCTTTATGGCGGCCCTAATGTCGTGGTAAGTCTCCCAGACTGTGAGTGAGAGTGCAGGGTGTGCACACGTGGGGTGGAGGTGCTTCGGTATGTGCCAGTGGTTGTGGGGCTCTGACATGCACTGCCTATCATGTTTACTAAAGCGGGAAGGGCTTGGTGGGCTCTTTCACACGTTACCCTGCATGCCTATCCTGAGTAGAGGGACATGTCCTGTAGTGTCAGCCATACAGTGCAGCTGCATTTTGGTGATGCAGGAGTCTGGCCAGTTAGCGTTTGTGTGAATGGCTGTGTTGCTCCCAATTAACCCACTCAGTGTCAGTCGACCTGCCCTGCACAGTCCCCACCGAATGCCACATGTCCACATCACTGCATGTACAGTGTGTACCATGTGTGTTTGGCTCACGCCTCTTCATCTAAGTCCCATCTCTGCCATGTAGATTGCACAGGAGCAGGCGTGGGGGAAGGGTGTGTGTATGACAGTTGTTGTCACTCTATGTGAGTTCCAAGACACAGTGAGGCTTTCACAGGGCTAGGACACTTAGGTCTGCGCAGTGTTGGACACAGTGAGTCCAACAACATGACACATGTTTTGCTATCTTCTCTATGTGTAGTTGTAGGTAACTGCAGACAGTAGCTGCAGGCAGACTACACGTTGCTTGCTGTGTTGGTATCCTGCATGTGAATGGGATGTGGAGGTACTGTGTCCACCATCGAACATGCATGCCTGTACGTCTGATTGACCAATGACATTGCATCATGTTCAGAGCAATTGTTGGCTATGTGACAGTTGTAGCTGGAGTTTTGGATGAGTCACTGTCGTGCTACTGCATTTTCGTTGTGTTGTTATTGTGCACTGTGTCACTGGAACATCACCCCTCTTGTCTCCCATGCCTGCAGCTGAAGGTCCACCAGCGTAAAGCCGTGTGGAGGGCCATTGCCTCCAGAGTCCGGGATCTGGGTGTGTCAAACCGAAGGCGCACCCACTGTCATAAAAGGTGGGACGACATCTGCCGGCTGAGCAAGAACGTGGCCGAGATGACGCTGGGGCTGCTCCCTCGGACTGGCAGGTTGGCTAGGCGCAGCATGACACCACTAATGGCCCGCATCCTGGCTGTCACACAACCTGAGCTGGACAGACGACTGAGGGAGCATCAGCAGCGAGCCAGGGGTGAGTATGTGTTGCAGGCTGCCTTTGGCTGGGAGTGGGTGCATGTGTCTACAGAGTGTGCAAATTGTCAGCTGTGTGACGTTGGTTGTGTGGTGCAATGTTTTGTGAGTGGCCTCTGTGCTGGGTGTATGTGCCATGCTTTTGCACAAACGGCGCTTCATGAAGTGAGTTTTAGCACTGTGCATCTCTCTTACATTTGGAGTTGTGGCCTTCAGGTACCTTCTGCTGTGGGGTAGTGTGTGAATTCTGATGGATGGTAATGCCAGTGTGCCAACTGTGAATGCGTTTCAATGAATGCGTGCAATTCCAGACCTCAGATGTCTGCCAGTCAGACATCTGAGGCCAATGTGCAACAGTAGATGTGCCCATGGACTCGATATGGTGGATGGCATGTGTGCAGGGTCATTGTGGGCTGGTATGTTGTAGTCTGTGTGGTCCCCTACTGCTCCACACATGTAGGTGATGTGCACCATGTCGTGGTGTTCATCCTTGCCAACATCGGGACAGTGTGTGTGCACAGGCCATTTTGGGGCTGTGTCTGATGTGAGCCAACTGCAGGATGGTGTGCTGTGTGAATCACCTGGGTCACTTATGGCAGGACGTGTGGCGGACATGCACCGTTGTGTCGAAATTTTGGGTGTCAAGATATATGTGTGCACAGGGTGGCATGCAATGTGCTGCACACCTCTTTCTAGGATGCAGATGTATTGGCACGTGTTAGTTCTGTTGATGCCACTCATCTCACAGTACTTCTCTCTCCTATGCAGCAGCTCCCGTATGTGCAGAGGGAGAGGGGACGGACACCAGTGGTGAGGCTTCCACTGCAACAGCTGCACCGGAGCTGACTGACACAGATGTGACCAGCGCCGAGGAGGGGGACAGGAGTCTGCTAGAGGATTCACAGCTGGAGACACAAAGCTCTACCTCATCTGACGCCAGCGGTGACACATCCATGTTGGGGTGTACAGGGAACGGGGACTCTGCCTCCTCTTCCGCCACACAGCGTCCAGTGCCCAGCCTCCCTTCAACCTCCACTGGTGCTGCCCGTGTCCGCACGAGTAGGAAGGGAAGAGTCACCTTCACCCCAGGCACAGCTGCCCCAGCCCATGTCAGCCCTGCTGCCCTCAGTGCAGAAGCAGTCGAGCTATTGCGCCAGCTGTGTGTGGGGCAGACAGCACTTCTCAATGCCTTCCAAGAGCACGACAAAAAGTTGGGGCAGGTTATAGCTTTCATGGAGGGCTTACATTCCGACGTGGGTGGGCTACACCGCACTGTGCAGTCCTTGTCATCAACTGTGACAGCAGCCCTGCAACAGGCACATAGTCAGGGAGCGGCTCCCAGCACTCGGTCCGGCCCCGTGTCACTGTGCACCTCTGACGACAGTGACAATGCCCAACGGACCCCAAAGTCCCGATACAGAACCCGCAGCACACAGGAGCAGCAGCAACCCAAGCGTACTAGGGCACAGACACCATCCCCACATAAGAGTAAGGCCACCCCAGAGCGCAGAGAGAAAAGCCCATCAGGCGACAGCAAGGGCCACAAAGCAAAGAAAAAAGCATCAGGGTCACAGGCCTCACCTTCCTCCCCTGCCAAAGACTCCCCTGTCCCAAAGACGTCTCGCAGAGGCAAAAAGACAGTTTCCACACCCACTGAGAAGGTGCTGCCTGCAAACATTACACAGGATGAGGGCCCCATGGATAATCCATCCTTGACCTCCACTCCCATCCCAAGCCCTGTGAAGCCAGCACGGGAGGACACTGTAGGGGGCAAAGCTGGTGGACAGAGGGAGGCAGGGCGGCGGCAAACACCAGGCAAGCGCACAGCGGGTTCCAGCATGTCCCCAGAGGGGGGTCACCTTCCACACCAGAATCAGCTTTGGTGTTGGGGTCACCTGTTGTGTCTGCCCCAGTTCCCCTCAATCCTCTGACAGGGAAGCCTTTCAGGATCCCCAAGAAGTGGAGAGGCACCCCTCCACAATCTCCGGCACACAGTGTGTCTCACCAGGGCATGAGTCCACCTCCCCGGGCCACCACCCCACCTGGTCCAAGCAGCTCCCCAGCTACCACATGCACAGTTGGCTCTTCCACAGTTGTTACTCCCACTGCCCAGGGTAGTCCGCCAACAGACCCCAACACACAGTCAGCTCCAAGTCCGACAGACAGCCCCATCTGAGTGGTGGTCACCCTCACACACCTGTCTGTCCACAGGGGTGCGTGTGATGCCCATTGTCAGACCCATTACTCTGTTGCTGGGCATGGCATGGTAGAGTTGCATACATTCCCTGTGTAGCTTCTGATGTAACTACTCTGCACATTGTACTTGCCTTGTGTTTCACTGCTGTGTGCCCCCTGCCTGTGCAGGATCTAATGTACCTCACCTGCACTGTGTCCTGGCCACTGGCCTTGTTGTTCACTGCTGTTTGCCACTTGCCTGTGCAGCTTCTCATGGACTCACTCTGCACTTTGTCCTGCCCACTGGCCTTGCTGTTCACTGCTGTGTGCCCCCTGCCTGTGCAGCTTCTCATGGACTCACTCTGCACTTTGTCCTGCCCACTGGCCTTGTTGTTCACTGCTGCGTGCCCCCTGCCTGTGCAGCTTCTCATGAACTTAATCTGCACATTGGACTGGCCACTGGCATTGCTGTTCACTGCTGTTTGCCCCTTGCCTGTGCAGGATCTAATGGACTTCACCTGCACTGTGTCCTGGCCACTGGCCTTGTTGTTCACTGCTGTTTGCCCCTTGCCTGTGCAGCTTCTCATGTACCTCACCTGCACTGTGTCCTGGCCACTGGCCTTGTTGTTCACTGCTGTTTGCCACTTGCCTGTGCAGCTTCTCTTGGACTCACTCTGCACTTTGTCCTGCCCACTGGCCTTGCTGTTCACTGCTGTGTGCCCCCTGCCTGTGCAGCTTCTCATGGACTCACTCTGCACATTGGACTGACCACTGGCCTTGCTGTTCACTGCTGTGTGCCCCCTGCCTGTGCAGCTTCTCATGGACTCACTCTGCACTTTGTCCTGCCCACTGGCCTTGCTGTTCACTGCTTTGTGCCCCCTGCCTGTGCAGCTTCTCATGGACTTAATCTGCACATTGGACTGGCCACTGGCATTGTTGTTCACTGCTGTTTGCCCCTTGCCTGTGCAGGATCTAATGGACTTCACCTGCACTGTGTCCTGGCCACTGGCCTTGTTGTTCACTGCTGTTTGCCCCTTGCCTGTGCAGCTTCTCATGTACCTCACCTGCAATGTGTCCTGGCCACTGGCCTTGTTGTTCACTGCTGTTTGCCACTTGCCTGTGCAGCTTCTCATGGACTCACTCTGCACTTTGTCCTGCCCACTGGCCTTGCTGTTCACTGCTGTGTGCCCCCTGCCTGTGCAGCTTTTCATGTAAATACTGTGCATATTGAAATGCCCACTGGCTTTGCTGTTGCCCAAATTTGTTGTGTCAATATGCAAATTGTGAATAAACACAGTTGGTCCTGCAGTGAGTTGTGTCAGTGTCCTTCCTGAATAAAGTTGTTTCTGTGTGTGCATGGTTTACTGTGTCACAGGCTCAGTATGCCACTTCGACATTGCCAATGGGTTGTGTCACATTTCATTTTTTTGCAGGGGTGGGAGGCACTTCATTTCTACATGACTGTGATACTTATGGGTGCAGTGCAGGTGGTTGGCAATGAGGTCTTGTAGTCATCTTCCTTCTTGGCTCATGTTATCTATGGTGGACACATGTCAGGTTTGTGGGCAATGGCAGCACAGGGTGGGAGTTTGGGCACAGGCTTACAGGCAGGCAGGCCAGGGTCATGGGGTCTGTGTGAGCTTCCTTTCTGTGTGCCAATCAGTGTCGGTGTATGGACATCTTGTGGTGATGAGTTATCCAGGTCCCATGGCTTACTTCCAATGTGTGCACTTGGGTGGTGGAGAAGTGTATGGTGTGAAGGGAGTGACTTTGTTGTGACTGTGGATGTGTGTGCACATGCATTGTCAACTACTGCCATGTGTGACCCTGGTGTGGTGTGCCTGTATGTGTACTTGTTTAGCCCTGTGGTTGTGTTTTGTGCACATGGCAGTATTGTGTGTTGCTGTTGTGGGAGGAGGTATGTGTGACATATCCTACTTGTGCTTGGCTGTCATGTAGTGTGTCACTGGGCCCTGTGTGTTGTGCAGCAGACGTTGTCTTGTCCAGTGTTTGGATGCCTATGTGTGGCTGGTCAGTGTTTGTGTTCAGGGCCTTCCTTACATCCCTGTGCCTATACATGGGTGTCCTTGCTGTCTACAGGAGTTGTAGCATTGGGGTGACCGTGGTTTGTGTTGACTGACTGTGTCAGCCATGTGTGCTGTGATGGGCTGTGTGTGTTCTCACATGTGTCTTGTCTTGCATGTGCTTCACACATGCTTGATGGTTGTGTCACTGCCCTTCCATTTGTGGGCACCTCACTTTGGCTTTCCTATATGTTGTCCTCCATTACTGCTGGCATGTGGTGTGTGTATGTAGCTGTGAGTCAGGGTGGTGTGTGTGTGTGTGACTTGTCAGGTAGTGTGTGCAGTGAAGTGTTTGGTCCTCATCTGTGTGTGTGTACATTTTGTGCCTGGCCTCAGTGTTCTTGGCTTGTGTGTGATGTTGTTGTGGTGTGTGTGTGTTGGCTGGGGCCTGGGCTTCTGTGCTATGTGTTCCTTTGCAAAGGGTCCTGCTGTGGCTGTATATGCAGTTGTTGGGACGTGGGGCATGGTGTGGCTGTAGTTGTGTTGTTGTTGTGCAGGAGTGGCACTTGTGAGACACATGTTGTGTCCCTTCAGGGAGGTAGCTGGTGTGTTGTGGATGGAGTTGTGGCTCTGTGCAATTTGTACGGTGCCCTTGGCATGCGCTGGCCCTGTGCTCTGCGTTGTGTGCATGGTTTCATGCACACTGACCGCGGCGGTGACGTGACCGGGACATTTGTTCATGAATGCGGTACATGGGTGGGCAGTATGTGGCGCGATGTTTTTGTGACAGGTGGGACATGTGTGTGTGCAGTGATGGCTGTGTGCCTGTCCCCACAGGGGTGTGTGGTGTTCCCATGCGATGTTTTTCCCCCTGGAGCTGTGTATTGTGTTACTTGCACTGTTGTGTCTGTACGTACCTGCGGAGGCGTCCGTGGCGGTGGATGACTTGCAGGTGGTGGATCATGTACAGCACCGGGAAAGCGTGTAGGGCAGGATCCATCGCGGTGTGTCCCGGGTGTTTCTTTTCTGTCTCCGCTGTGATGTCTCCGCCGTCTTTCGCTGTGCGGTTTCTCCGTCGCGGTGCGCTGCCCTGTTTCCGGCATCGTGATATCTTCGGCGTACGGGACGTCATTCCGCACGGCGGTGTGTGGTGATTGGCTCACTCCGCCGCGGTGGCGGGCGCTGTTCGATGGCGGTCGGCGTCACATTGCGGCGAACGGTAAATGCCTATGTTTTCCCATCTTAATATGGCGGGCGTGAAGACCGCTGCTGGCGTGCGGAAAAAGGCATTTTTCCGCACCGCCGCCACCGCGGTCGTGCCTCCGCCCGCCATCGTAATGGGCCACTAAGTTTTAGCCTACATCGGCAAAAGAAAGAGGCTCAGTGAGAGAGAATGCTTTACCAAAACTTAATGGAAGTGGAAGAGGAGCTTGCAGACTAGGTATCATTTCAGATAATATACAGCTAAAATTAGCAAACGCTAAGGCGGAGATTGGAGACATTACCGCAGCCAAGGCAGCTGAAAGATTCCTTGGTAAGAAGGAGCTATGCTACGAGTATAGCGAATGAGTGGGCCTCGTCTTGGCAGCACGACTGAGACAAAAAAGCGCTGCAGGAGAGATCCTTGAAGTTTTAGACGCTAGCGGAAATTTAGGGCCCCATTACGATGGCGGGCGGACAATGTCCGCCCGCCACCGTAACAGTAAACGGGACCGACCGCAAGAGGTGCGGCGGTCCCGCTGTGCCTATTAGGATGCGACCGCCACCATGGCGGTCGCATCCTGTATATTTAACATTGTGGCGGGCGGTGCTGTATTCAGCACCCGCCACAATGTTAAAAGGGCATGTTGTGCATTCGCATGCACAACGTGACAGGCACCGCGCGGTGCCTGCCACCTTGTGCATGCAAATGTCGGGGGGTACCATGGATACCCCCAAGTGCAGCCACCCACCCTCCAACCACCTGGGGGCCCGCAACAGGCCCCCAAAGGCATTCTCCGCATGCCTTTCCATGGCGGAGTCTCCGCCATGGAAAGGCATGAGACCGCCATCATCGTAATATGGATGGCGGTGCCTTGCATATTGCAGGCCTTTTCCGCCCGGTAGGCAATCGGACGGATTGCCTACCGGTGGAAAACTGGCGGACGGTCTTTCCGTCCGCCTGGGTCCCCACCGCCATCGTAATATGGGGGGGGAAATGTTAGGCGGGCGGACGAAAATGGCGGGCGGATCGCCCGACATCATAATGACCCCCTTAGTTAGGGACTCACCAAATATCCGGGAAGTATTTCGACAATACTATGAAAATTTATACTGCAAGGAACAACAAGGGGAGGAGAGCCAGATTTTAGAGTATTTGAGGGATATACCCATACAGTGCATAACCTCTGAAGATAAGGAAACATTGGAAACTTTATTGACTATTGATGAGGTTTATAGCACAATTAGCAGCCTCCCCTCTGGTAAAGCAGTTGGCCCAGACCAGATCCCACTGGAATTTTATAAAACTTTTCTTAATGTAATAGGGCCAGAATTAGTAGATACTGTTCGACAAGCTCAGCAGGGGAACTCAGTTCCTGAGTCCTGGGCCGGGGCAGTTATCACCATTTTTTTTAAAAAGGGCAAGGCACCTAGAGAACCAGGCTCTTACAGACCAATCACGCTAATGAACAGTGACACTAAAATACTATCTAAGGCCTTGGCGACTCGCCTGAATTACGTTATTGGGAAAGTGATTCACCCGCGTCAACATGGGTTTATTTCTGGGAGGGGAACAACTGACCATACACGCAGGGCCATAACATTGTTTGATGCTGCTGAGGTCTCAGGAGATCCTATGGCTCTAATATTACTTGATGCCGAAAAAGCATTTGATAGGGTCTCCTGGGACTTTCTGTGGATGGTTCTGAAACGGTATGGTTTCGGGAACTCCTTTTTTGGGGCGGAAGCAAAAAAGGGGGACTGACTGGCTTCAATGAAGGTAAAACAATTGAGGCTGTAAGAGACACTGAGAAATGCACTATTAGGGGAATTTATTCAGAATGATCTATTCTAAAGCAGGACGACACAGAGAAGCATGGGCAGAAATGGGCGGATAAACTTAATATAAATCAAGAGATATTTTTTGAGTCGTTAGCTTTAGGACAGACTATTTTGTGCTCAGCAGGGCTGCAAGCCCAGCACTTCAAAACAATATTCTCATTGTACTATACGCCGGCGAAGATAGCACAGTGGGGGGGACAGGAAGGGACTAGATGCCCTCGCTGCAATAGTACTGAAGCGGATATAATCCATATGTTCTCAACCTGCCCACAGCTCGAAACATTAGTAAATGCAATTGGGAAATTCTTGGACCAAAGCTTGAATTTAAAAGTAGTATTAACACCCGAACTAATTCTTTTGGGGTTTAATGGTGAGAACATGCAAGATCAGTCTCATTATTTTATCTTTCTGGCCATGTCAGTGATGAGAATCTGTATCGCCTCTGCTTGGCTTGATAAGATGGCTCCATCATTTCAGCAATGGCTCGCTAGGCTCCTCTCCATCTTTAATTTAGAAAAAGGAATCTATGAGAGAAAGGGCAGAAATGGAAGAAAGCTTGGTAGGCGTATCTGGGCACCAATTTACAGATGGAAGGAAAAATGGGCTGAGAATTAATTCGTACCTGAACTTTCTTTTTTCTTGTTTTTTTTTCTTATTGTATAAAAGATGGGGTAACTAGGCGGGCAGTATAAATCAACCCGTATTTTTTTGTTTTATCTTTCTGTCCCCTTCTGTATGTGAAAAAAAAGATGATTGATAATTCCTCATGTATCAATGTGTAATTGTGATTATGGTGTTGCAAAATAAAACTTTAAAAAAAAAAAAAGTTCAAAACAACATGCACATAAAATTAAAATACCCCAAAATTAAATATCATAAGCACATACAAGATAATACATTAAAATATATATATTAACCTATTCACAATTCAACAAAAATGTAAACAACATTTTTTTTAACATATTTTGTATTTACATAAATTAAAAATATTAAAAATAGGTTTTATTATTTATAAATAAATATAAAATTAATATAAAAATAAGAATCTAATTTTTTTATGAATTTATATTTTTAAAACATTAATTACAAGCCAAAACATTGAACCTTTTAAAAATTAATAATGCAAAAATTAATCTATACACTATCTAAAATTTAAAATTATTATTACACATTTTTATTAACTAAAATATATATGTACCATATCAACACAAAACACTTCCACATTAAACAATTTTTTTAATTTATCATATTTTAATATTCACTACTACATTAGCAATTAATAACAACAAATCATAATTTAATATTTAAAATATGTATTTATTATTTTCACATTTAAAAAAAAAAAAAAATGTAATTCCATAAATTATAGTCAATACACACGTTTCCCTAATTAATTTATCTCAATATAGGTAAAATATTTGAAAAATATTTTTTAGATTAGATTTAATATTTTCTTTTGAAATACACCCCTCATACCCTAAAAAAAATCACACTCATGAAAATACATTATATATTATTAAAATTACATTTCCAAATTTGGTTTTAAAATTTTGTTTTTTTAAAACATTTATCCCCTTTTAACCCATAATTTCACTCATAAATTTGAATATAAATTACTTAAATATTATACATTTTATTTTATACATTTTTATAATTTTTTTAAAAACAATCCACATTATCCCCTATAACTCCAAAATCCCTCTCATAAAAAATAAAATTTTATTTCATAAATAATAATTAAATTTTTTTAATTTTTTAAATTTAAAATTTTAAAACACTCCCCACCCTTATCCCCTATAAACCCAACATCTCACTCCTAAATAAAATATTACAATTTCATTAAAAAAAAATTATTAACATTTTTTAAAACACTCCCCACCCTTATCCCCTATAAACCCAAAATCCCGCTCCTAAAAAAAATATTACATTTTCATTAATATCACTTTAAAAAACAAAAAATTTTATTTGAATTTTTTAAACACTCCCCACCCTTATCCCTTATAAACCCAACATCCTGATCCTATAAAAAATATTACAATTTTCTTAATATTAATTTTAATATTTTAAATTTGAAATTATAAATTTTTAAAACATTCCCCACCTTTATCCCCTATAAACCCAACATCCCACTGCTAAAATAAAATATCACATTTATTAACAATTTTTATAACATTTACAAACATATACTATAATACAAAAAACAACATTTACCAAAACAATATTTTTTAATAACGATATTTTAGTAATCGATATTTTTGACAAAGATATTTTAAACAACACAGTAAATCGATATTATTAACATTGATATTTTAAACAACAACATTTTTTACTATCGACATTTAAAACTCGATATTATGACACAATGATATTAAAAACTCGATATTGTGTCTACTTACCCATGGAAACACTTCCCACATAGGATAAAAAAAGACAACACACTTCCAACTACACACTATACACGGTGTAGTGTTCTGCCCATGTAGGCAAGCGCTTAAGCGCTCCACATTGGAATAAGGGCTGCATAATGTTGCAATAAAATACAATATTATGAACCAAACGAATGAAAAATGAGGAGACACGATGAGCCACAGGGCTGTCGTGGGGCTCCTGCTCCTAGGAATTCCACTTGACTTGATTTTCTACAACCACCTACTTTCTGGTAGAATGGTACCCCTTTTCTCACCCATCCTCGATATTGGGCGCCTGAAGTGTAGTGAGGTTCCACTGTTTTCAGGTGGCCTGGGCCTCTAGTGGGGTATAGAAGAGGTGATGCTGTTTGCAAGTGGCTTCGGCCCCTGGTGGGGTATTGATAAAGGCACGTTGTTTGCAGGTAGCCCGAGTCTCTGGTGGCAAATTGGTGAGAGGTGCTGTTTCCAAGTAGCCTGGACTTTTGATGAGGAGATGCGGTTTGCAGGAGCACAGGCGACTTGTGGGGCATTGGTAAGGGTACACTGTTTACAGATAACCTGGGCCTCTGGTAGGGCTAGGGCTTTAAGTGGGCCGCGTCCTGCGGGTGCTCAGCACAGGCAGTTTTTAAAAGCAGGTGCCGAGAAGGGTCTCTATCAGACTCTCCATTTTTACCATCAGGGTGAGAAAAAAAAAACCTTAACTCTGCAATAGTACAACCCGTCACTGCCTTTGATGTAACTTCAAAGAGACTCGCTTTTCAGTTTTACATAGGGCAAACTTGGAGCGCTTTAGATGTGCACCAGTAACATTACACAAGGGCATGTTCATTTTTTGAATCACAGGACGTCAGGCTCGAACCTGTTTCCTCAGCTCGAAAGTCGGCTGCTCTAGCCTTAGCCACAACCTCACCCACAAGCGTGAGCAGCATTTTCAATATTATATACAACGAAGTGATAGTTGTTGCTTATTTATCTTATGCAACTTACAACCATTGACCAAGCCAATAGTCCTGGCTTGTTGTAGGTGTAATGTTACTTGTTGTGTTATATATCTGGATGAATAGACAGAAGCAGCAAAATACCAGTGGGGCAGCACAGATTTTTAACTTAAGTGTTTTAAGGCACGTCCTTAATTACAGCGGCCACGTCCCTATGAGAGACCCCCCAGTTTTTTCATCCCACTTAGAGCCCTGGGTAGGGCATAGATAAAGGGACGCTGTATACATTTAGCCTGGGCTTCTGGTGGCTATTGGTGAGGGGACATTGCTTGCAGGTAGCCCGGTCCTCTGGTGGGCTATAGATGAGGGGGCACTATTTGCAGATATTGCGGGCACCTTGTGGGGTATTGGTGAGGGGACACTGTTTGCAGGTAGCCCGGCCCTCTAGTGGGGTATAAGTGGGGAGATACTGTTTGCAGGTAGCCCGGGCCTCTAGTGGGGTATAGGTGGGGGATACTGTTTGCAGGTAGCCCTGCCCTCTGGTGGGCTATAGATGAGGGGATACTGTTTGCAGGTAGTCCGCGTACCTGGTGGGGTATAAGTGAGTAGACGCTGTTTAGAGCCAGCCCAGGCCTTTGGAGGTATATTGGTGAGCGGTCACTGTTTGCACACAGCCTGGGCCTTGGGTGGGTTATTAGTGAGGGGACACCGTTTGCAGACAGTCAGAGCTTCTGGTGGGGTATTTGTGAGGAGACGCTGTTTACAGGTAGCCCAGGCCTCTAGTGGGGTATAGGTTAGGGGATACTGTTTGCAGGTAGCCCAGGCCTCTAGTGGGGTATAGGTTAGGGGATACTGTTTGCAGGTAGCCCAGGCCTCTAGTGGGGTATAGGTGGGGGGATACTGTTTACAGGTAGTACGGGCCTCTGGTGGGGTATAGGTGGAGGGATACTGTTTGCAGGTAGCCCAGGCCTCTAGTGGGGTATAGGTGGGGGGATACTGTTTGCATGTAGCCTAACCTCTAGTGGGGCATAGGTGGGGGGATAGTGTTTCCAGGTAGCCCTGGCCTCTAGTGATGTATAGGTGGGGAGATACTGTTTGTAGGTAGCCCTGTCCTCTGGTGGCCTATAGGTGAGGGGCACTATTCGCAGGTAGTCCGGGCACCTGGTGGGGTATTGGTGACGGGAATCCTGTCTGCAGGAAGCCGGGGCCTCTGGTCTTGACATTAGTGAGTCGATGGTAGCCCAGGCCAGCCTGTGGTTGGGTATAGGTGAGTTATGGGTGTAGTGATACGCTGTTTGGAGACACCCCAGGTCTCTGGGGGGTATAATGGTGAGCAGACACTGTTTGTAGGTAGCTCGGTCGCTCCTGGGGTAGGTGAGGATACACTGTTTTTGGGTACCAGGGTCTCTAGTGGGGTGCTGTGTTAGCACCCATTGTAGGAAGAGCCCTTCCTGGGGCTGTAAAAGAGTGCCAATTTGTTGAGTAGGTCTGAGGGATGTAGTTAGAATTCCATCAGCCAAACCTTCCTCCCATTATAAGGCAGGTAGATGTGCCTTTTAAATTGCGGGGGCGGAGTTCAGGTTGTATCCTTTTCTCTTCCGTGTGGAGTACCACAGGGCTCGTCCCTTAGCCCCACACTTTTTAATGTCTATGTTACACCCCTGGCAGCCTTGATAAGATCCTTTGGGTTCCAGCTGACATCGTACGCAGATGATACCCAGATAGTGATGTCACTTCGGCCGGGGCAGGAGGCTGAGACAGGAAAAAGATTTCACGACTGCATGAAAGCGGTCAGGTTGTGGATGACTACGAACTGTTTGAAGCACAACTCAAGCAAAACGGAGGTCATTTTTTTTGGCAATAATGCCAATTTCTGGGCGCCAGACTGGTGGCCTGAAGAATTAGGGACCCTCCCTGAACCAACTAAGAAAGCAAAGGATCTGGGGGTCATAGTTGACAACAAACTTACCTTTGGGGACCAAGTAAATGCGGTCGTCTCAGCTAGCTTTCATCTTCTCAGAATGATAAGGAAGATACTGTCATTCTTACCGGCGGATAGCCACAGGACAGTGGTTACGTCACTTATCCTGTCGCAGTTGGACTACTGCAATAGCCTATACCTTAATATCCAAAGGAAGCACCTAAATAGGCTCCAACTCGTGCAAAATGCGGCAGCCAGATTACTGACTGGGACACCCAAGTTTGTCTCAGTTAAAAAAGAAATAAAACAGTTAAACTGGCTCCCAGTTAAACAACGGATTCAATTCAAAGCCCTGTGCACGGTTTTTAAGGCCCTCCAAGGAGCTGGCCCGACCATTTGAAACAGCATTTTCAATGGTACGTTCCAAGAAGGGCCCTCCGCTCAATGGGAGCAAAAGGAGTGATCATAACCCCAGCTAAAAAAGCTAGCTGGGGTGGCAGAAGCTTCATCACAGGGGCCGCAAGGGCCTGGAATGAACTTCCATTCCATCTCAGGAACACCACCGAGCTCATTAATTTTAGGAAGGGACTGAAAACTGGGCTTTTCACCCCTTAGGGCACCACACACCTCAGCAATCGATATGCAGTGACCAGCGCCAGGACACCCCAGGGTAACCGCTGCGCTTAAGAAATTAAATTAACATAACATAACATCAGATTGACAGAGGGTGATTGAGATCCAGAACAAGAACGTGCGAGACTCACTTTTTCAATTATCAACGTGAGACTTGTTTGTACACCTAGTAGGGATTATTGATAAGTGTGAACTATTTGCTAATATTTCTGTAATGTAAAAGCAATCCAATATTTTTCCTAAACATGTAGGTGCACCAGTCGATTTAGGCATGAAACTAGCCTTTCTGCGTTGCAGTTGTTGCCATGCCGAAAACCACAAATGAATACTTTGTGCAAACGGACACTCAGGCTGGGTCAATGTGTGGATTCCAGATGGAAGGAGCCTTTTATGTCCCTGTGGCTCCGAACAGAAGGCCAGCAAACTAACCGCTGGAGTCACTTCTGGTAGTTCTGGGTGCAGATGAAGATGTAGGGCTCAACAGCAGGGCTGGCCTCAGAGGGTTCAAAGTAGACTCCAGGCTGCAAAGCAGTCCTTCCAGGTACAGCAGCCGCCTGGCAGAGTGCACAGAAGCAGGCAGTCCTCTGAGAGTCCTTCCGCATGTCCAATAGTGAACTGAAGAATGGGTTTGAAGGTCGTAATTTTAGGTCGAACCTAGTGGCAGCACGCATGCACTGCTCGCTCTGCGAGACTGCTGTAATAGAGTATGGGAGAGAAGCCGTGCCAACTCTCCTCCCATATTTTTCATTGGCTTGTGTCATTGTCTTTCGTAAATGCTGCCTTCGGATCCGTTAATAGGCTTTTAGTCCCTCCTTAGTACGTCCTTGTCTTCATTTGTAACCTCCCATGGCTACTGGCCCCTTAACTTTGGTTGTTACACAGGACCTGTTATTAAGGGGCCTATTACGATGGCGGGCGGACTTTGTCCGCCCGCCACCGTAACGGTAAAGGGGACCGACCGCCAGAGGTGCGGCGGACCCGCCAGACCCATTAGGATGCGACCGCCACCCTGGCGGTCGCATCCCACATCTATTACATTGCAGCGGGCGGTGCTGTCAGCAGCACCCGCCGCAATGCAAAAGCTGCATGTAGTGCATTGGCCCCCAAAGCCATTCACCGCATGCCTTTCCATGGCGGAGTCTCCGCCATAGAAAGGCATGTTGTGTGCCTTTTCTGCCCGGCCGTAGCCCTACTCGCCATACTAATATGGCGTGGGTGACACAGGGACATTTGGCGGGCAGATCGCCACCGCCGGGCCAGCGGTGGCGATCCGCCCGTGATCCTAATGTGCCCCTTAGTCTGTAAGCACTATTTACTTTATTGAGTTTCTCTTACTGCAGGCCAGATATGCGCTGCTTCAGCTGAAACCGCTTGTGTTTTTTAAGCAGCACGGCCGCCCCATAACACAGGCATCCGCTTTCAATCACTTTAACCCGGCATTATCTCGTGTCTGTTTCAAACCCCTCCCAAGTAAAATGGATTTAGAAATGATTAGCAAATTAAGTCATGTGAATTCCAAATAGCACATAATCGTGCTGCTGACAGCACCGCCCGCCGCAATGAAGCTGACAACAGCACATCTGTGTTACATGTCATCTGCACTAAGCCACCTGACGGGTTGTTTTCAAAAGCCTGTTTTATTAACAACAACAACACAACCACCAATACCACCACCACCAATAACACCACCACCATCAATACCACCACCTCCACCACCTCCACCACCATCAATACCACCACGAATACCACCACCAATACCACCACCAATACCACCACCAATACCACCAACACCACCACCAACAATACCACCACCACCAATACCACCACCAATACCAATACCACCACCACCACCAATACCACCACAACCAATCCAATACCACCACCACCAATACCAATACCACCACCAATACCAATACTACCACCAATACCACCAATGCCAATACCACCACCACCAATACCACCACCAATACCACCACCACCAATACCACCACCACCAATACCACCAGAAATACCATCACCACCAATACCACCACCACCACCAATACCACCACCACCAATACCACCACCACCACCAATGCCACCACCACCAATACCACCACCACCAATACCAACACCAATACCACCACCACTACCAATACCACCACCAATACCACCACCACCACCACAATTACCACCACCACCATTACCACCACCAATGCCACCAATACCAATACTACCACCAATACCAATACTACCACCAATACCAATACCACCACCACCAATACCACCACCACCACCAATACCACCACCAATATCCCACCACCAATACCACCACCAATACCACCACCAATACCCCACCACCAATACCACCACCACCAAAACCACCACCATCAATACCACCACCTCCACCTCCACCGCCACCAATACCACCACCAATACCACCAACACCACCAATACTACCACCACCAATACCATCACCACTACCAATACCACCACCACCACCAATACCACCACCACCAATACCACCACCACTACCGACCAATACCACCATCACCAATACCACCACCACCACCACCACCACCACCACCACCAATACCACCAATACCACCAATACTACCACCACCAATACCATCACCAATACTAATACCACCACCACCAATACCACCATCACCACCAATACCACCACTAATACCACCACCACCAATACCACCTCCACCACCAATACCACCACCAATACCACCATCACCACCAATATCACCACCAATACCACCAACACCACCATTACCACCAACACCACCAATACTACCACCACCAATACCATCACCACTACCAATACCACCACCACCACCAATACCACCACCACCAATACCACCACCACTACCGACCAATACCACCATCACCAAAACCACCACCACCACCACCACCACCAATACCACCAATACCACCAATACTACCACCACCAATACCATCACCAATACCAATACCACCACCACCAATACCACCATCACCACCAATACCACCACTAATACCACCACCACCAATACCACCTCCACCACCAATACTACCACCAATACCAATACCACCACCAATACCAATACCACCACCGATACCACCACCACCACTACCAATACCACCACCAATATCCCACCACCAATATCACCATCAATACCACCACCACCAATACCACCACCACCAATACCACACCACCAATATCACCACCACCAAAACCACCACCATCAATACCACCACCTCCACCACCACCACCAATACCACCACCAATACCACCAACACCACCAATACTACCACCACCAATGCCATCACCACTACCAATACCACCACCACCACCACCAATACCACCACCACCAATACCACCACCACTACCACCAATACCACCATCACCAATACCACCACCACCACCACCACCACCAATACCACCACCACCACCAATACCACCAACACCACCAATACTACCACCACCAATACCACCACCAATACCAATACCACCACCACCAATACCACCATCACCACCAATACCACCACTAATACCACCACCACCAATACCACCTCCACCACCAATACCACCACCAATACCACCACCACCAATATCACCACCAATACCACCAATACCACCTCCACCACCAATACCACCACCAATACCACCACCAATACCACCACCAATATCACCACCAATACCACTAGCACCAATACCACCACCACCAATACCACCACCACCACCAATACCACCACTAATACCATCACCACCACCATTGCCACCACCACCAATACCACCAATACCGCCAGCAATACCAATACCACCACCACCAATACCAATACCACCAATACCAATAGTACCACCACTACTGATACCACCACCACTACCAATACCACCAATACTCCATCACCAATACCACCACCACCACCAATACCAGTATTTTATTAGGCCAAAGATAGCAATGCCATTACGCAATGCCACACTGCACACTCAAATGACAGAGAGGGCACGCAAGTCGCACACAGGGGGGGCCATGGGTCCCCCCTACACGTGCATGTACGGTGCGACCCGCCTCGACGCGAACACGCTGTAGGGGGCGCCCTTGTTCGCGTCGTGCCCATTGAGTCAATGGGATCCCGTGTACGCGTTGTACGACTGGCTCCCATTGACTTCAATGGGAGTCCGACCGAATCGAGTCCGATAGCATACGTGCGCATCGTACTCGTTCGGTCGGACTGCTAGGGTCCGATTCGGTCGGAAATCTCTCCGAGTCCGGCTCGGTCGGAGAGATTTCCGGCCCGAATCGGAATCGGCCCCTTTGTGTCTGTAATTTACAACACTTACACATCTTCTTCATTGCACTATTTATCACTACTTTATAGACGTCGCAGGCCGGTCTCTTCCTCTGATATTTACAATCTAACAAGCAGTCGAGAAGGCACTTTATGGCAATGCAATAGGTCTTGCATTTGCGAGAGTTTAAACTATTAGTATCGTAAATGGCGATGCCTTTTATTTATGTTTTAAAACCCAAAATATAAATAAAAGGCATTGTCATTTACAATGCCAATAGCTCAAACTCGCGTGAATGCGAGACCTATTGCATTGCAAAAGCTTGTTAAACTCTGGTGCCCTTCTTCTGGAAGGTGGGAGAAGATTCTGGAACGGTTCTTTGAAGTACATGGAATTTCCTGACTCCCCTGCCCTGGCTCCAAGCTGGCTGCAGTGACAATACAGGGTTGTTAGGCCCTTTGTGTGAAGGCAAAACACAGGCTATTCATGTGTAAGTGGGGCTGTGCTCAGCTCTGCCCACTCCTGCCAGCAGATGGCCCATTGAGGCACACCTAATCCGTCTATTGTGTGATTATCTGGGAGGAAGTCACAAAGTCTGTCAGCTACACCCAGTCATGTGACCCAAGACAGGCTGTGGGCACAAAGGGCTAAGAGCAGGAAAATGCCAACTTTGTAAAATGTTTGTATAGGTTTGTAAGTGTTTAGGTATCACTCTCTGTCTAAAAATATTGAGTAAAGTATGTCAGCATGTTAAAGTGTCTTAATCAATTTACAGGTCAAGTTTATTAAATAGAAAGATCTTGTGAAAAAAAGAAGAAAAAAGTAAAAAAGAAATCCAACCACCTATTTTTTTTTTATTTTTTGTTCCCTAAAGGTGGCATTTTCAGAATTAATAATGAAAAATCAGTCTCTACCATTAAAGAGGGTTTATCATTACAGTTTCATAGATACTAAACATGACATATCTACCTGCTCCCAATGAGAAATGACAGTTTATTAAATGTAGTGAAAAACGAATTCTGGAGTTTTTCACTATCAGGACATGTAAAACTTAAAAGTACATGCAAGGGAGTAGCCAGTAAATTAAAATACCCTACACTTGAAGCACGAACCATACCTCTGATCATAAAGAACATGAAGTGGGCAAACCTAAACGTCTTTAGAAGAGTTCCTTTCTTACTTTCATCCATGCATCCTTTCACACTCCCATCTACTAATTTCCATCTATTCATTCATCCACCTGTCCTTCCCTTCACCATTTCATTCCTGCATCCAACCATACTTTCTTCCATCCACACATCCTCTCACCTTTCATATATCCATCCTTCATTTTATCCGTCCACTCATCAATATACTCATTGATCTATAAATCCATCCTTCACCCATCCATCATTTCACTCATCTTCCAGTCTTTCCATTCATTCACTCTTTCGCCTAGGGATCCTTTTACTCTACCATCCATCCTTTCACCCTTCCATCTATTCTTCATTTAAACCTTCCATCTTTTCTCCCTTCCACTTATCCATCCTTGCACCCTTCAATTATACATTTCTCCTTTTCTTCCTTCTTTCGTTTCACGTTTCTTTTTTCCTTTCACACTTCCTTACTCCTACCATTCGTTTTTCCCTCTGTCTACCCTTCTTTTATCATCCATACTTTTTCCCCATTTATGAGAATTTTGTGTGCACACAAATAACAAATTAAAGTTTTAGTGGGACGCAGTTCACAAGCCCATTGAGCCAAGAGGCAGCCCCTGCTTAAGCTGCTAGAGTGAGAAGTTCCCTACGCCACTGAGTGCATGTCCAACCTTTTACATACACAGCACCCTGCCCTACTGGCTACCTAGGGCCTACCTTAGGGGTGACTTATATGTAATAAAGGGAGTTTAAGGCTTGGCAACTGTGTTTTAATGCCAAGTCACCATGGCAGTTTAACACTGCATTCAGGCTGCAATGGCAGGCCTGGGACATGTTTTAAAGTGCTACTTAAGTGGGTGGCACAAAAAGTGCTGCAGGCCAACTGGTAGTCTTTAATTTATAGGCCCTGTGCATATGGTATACCACTCTAAAAGGAACCTATAACTAAATTAAATATGGCAATTATGTATATACCAAACAAACCATGTTTAGAGGCGTTAGCACAAGCACTTTAGCACTGGCTAGCAATTGTAAAGTGCACATAGTCCCAAGGCCAACAAAAACGAATTTCAGCAAACTTTGGAGGCCAGTGGTCAAAAAGTTTGGGGGAAAACTGCCCTAAGGCTGACAGGTCTAACACTGAGGAATTTGAAGCATTCTCCCTCTCTCTAGTGACAGAAGATCCCTCCCCTGGGGAGGAATACATGACCTCTCAGTAGGAAGTGTAGTAGGTCTGAGAACCACACCTATTTATTCTAACATTTGCTGATTGCATAATCACCTTAACAGTACACCCAACCTTGAGAAATAGTGAATGGCGACTGAAGGATGTGAGTTGTATGCTTCAGAGACCGATTTTCAGTGATTTACGGAAGGACAAATATTCGGTATTCAGACAGAGGTGTGTAGGAAGCATGTTCCTGTGTTTCAAATATAAAATATTAAAAGGAGCGACCCCTTTTCTGACTAAAATGGATCCAGTGAACTGGCAAAAGTCTTGCGGAAGATGATCTAAGATTGCAAATGGGCTGAAAAACACTAAGGGGCAGATTTACAAGGAACTGACGCATCTCCATAGATGCGTCAGTTTCCTTGCGCCAGCGCCAAATGTCCTTGCGCCACCATGGATGCGCTGTATTTACAATACAGTGCTCCATGGCGCAAGCATTAACTGATGCGTCAGAAATTCTGACGCATCTGTTGGCCCAAAAGTGACGCATTGCTGGAGTTGCTCATGAAGGTGACGCAACTCCAGCACTGCACCACAACAGATAGGCGAGTCCCATTCAAAAAGCCCTGCGTAATTCCTTAAGCCTGGTCTGAGCAGGCGTAGGGAGTTTGATGCAGTGAAGGCGTAGAGTGACGCAGTGAAATGTTGTAAATTTCACTGCGTCAGTTCTACATGGCTTTTTGCGTGGGAACACCCACCCTGCATACATTATACCTGACGCAGGTATAATGTGGCACAGGGCTTTACAACGTGACGCATCTCCCTAGATGCATGCTTCTTGCGTGCCTCCTCTAAGGAAGCCAATTCCCCAGCATCGACCACTGCCCTAGACTCCAACGGCAACAGACGCCTCTCTATATCAAGCAAGTCCGATGCCACCTGCTGTCGCAGCCCACAGCCCAGCCCCAACACTTCTCTCTCAGGGTGACCTTCATGGCCGACCACTCCACTAATGAAGAGGAGGCGGTCCCCGTGTTGAGCGCAAAATATTCCCCGATAGCTTCTCCGATCGTCTCCCGAAAGATCAAGTCCTCGAGCATCACCGGCTGCAACCTCCATGTAGGGACCCCTGGGATCCCACCCTCCCAGGCCAGCACAACACAATGAGGGTTGTGATCGGAGTGCGTGCACCCCCAATACTCTGATCTCGAGACATATGGAAGGAGGGAGGGGGACCCAAAGAATCTATCAAGATGGACATGCAGGTTATGAGGTACTGAAAAGAAAGAGTACACCCTCTCCCCCGGGTGATGATGCCTCCAAACGTCAACCAGACCCCAACCCTGTGCCCAGCCATTCAGCTCCGCAGAGTTAGTCATGGCGGCAATGCCCCTAAGCAGAGGAAAGGATCTGTCAGTTCCTACGTCTAAGACACTGTTAAAGTCCCCGCCCAGTAACCACGGGGTCTCACACCATTTCCCCGGAGCAAGGGACAGCTGACTAAAGAACTGGCCCTGATCCACATTTGGTGCATACACATTCCCCAGCAATATGTGGCATACGTCCAGTTTACCCTTTACGAGCACATACCTGTCCTGTTATATTCCATATAGGTACCCCAATATAGGCTCGGGTAACATCCCAACTTTTCACCTATATTCATCCCTACATTATATACATAACGGGCTGCTAGGACTGACCCTTTACCTAGTTACAGTACTGCACACAGAACGTGGGGTTTTCCCTGAACAAATAGCTTCATACATTATGCATGAGGATCCGTGGATTCTTGGAGACTCAGCAGGGCAACCATCTCCTGTATAATAACTATGTACAAGGTTAATTCCCGATGTCATCCTAAGTCCGACAGTGGCACAGCAAGGTAGAACCCCTGGGGATACCTTCGGGTATATAAACATCACATCTTGCTGAGATAGAGAAAGGAGATCACATGCCGACACACTGACGCGAGCCGCTGAAGCCCCTGCATGCAGATACTCCAACTCGCAGTGGTCTGACATCCCTCGCGGGGTGTCCAACCCGAAACCAAGGCAGGGTCCCACAGTTTCTCACTTCAGGTAATGGGGGTTGACTTTATCCTAGAGGGATTCTTGGCTTAACACCTACACACATGCTAGGTACATTTAGGCACATCTAGTTAGGATTGCATCTTAGGAGTATGCATTCTATTATCATGTATTTTATGTTCTTACCTGTATTCATGGTTATAGCAAAATGGTAGAACTCTACCATCCTTTTACTTTCCTAGTGCTTCTAATCATCTATATGTTACTGTCTAATGATTGTTTGAGCACACCTATTTTACACTAGAATAACGACTGTTCAATAAATACTTATTGAAAACGTCCCTACTGTTTATTCTGTGTATCTCTCTTAGACAAAGTGAGCATGAGTGACTGAGCGAAAAGTAGTACACTGTTTTCACGGTCCTGAGGGATCAGGGTTGTCATGTTCGATGGTTGCCAAGAACTATTCTCTCCTTGGTAAGAGGAGTTTCTAGTGGCACTGTGGGCTAGCTGGTATACACGCTAACCTACCTGGTGGGGCTGCTCAGAATAAGTCTGGCACCAATCCTACAGTGTATGTTGACTAAACGCGCAGATCCTGTATAGGTTTTATAGGAACCAATGTAAATAATAAGGACCCCCTGCAGGCACTTCCAATTCCTAGGGCAGGGCAACAATACTTTTGAGGTTAAATCCCCAGGCAATCGAAAAGGTCAAACAATAATCACCAACTCAATACAAAACCAAACATGATATAATAAACTCAGTGTTATTAATAAATATATTAAAATCTCATCTTTTTATTATTATCTTTTAAATTTAAAACATTTATTGATATAGTTTTAATTTTATTTGAAGGAATTTGTTTGTGGCTTTCCTGATGAAGGCGCAGATTGCGCCGAAACGCGCGTAGAAGATCCATTGCATAGCCACTGTTTTTGTCTTTTCATTGTTTCTGGTCTTCTGTCAAAATCAACAATTCATTTATTGTGGTGTTTTGTGTAAATTGTTAATTTGTAATTTATATGTTGTTTATTTTTGATAATTTGTTTAATATGTCTTACATGTATTTATCATATGCACTCCCAAAAATGGTTTTTTTAAAAGATAATAATAAAAAGATGAGATTTTAATATATTTATTAATAACACTGAGTTTATTATATCATGTTTGGTTTTGTATTGAGTTGGTGATTATTGTTTGACCTTTTCGATTGCCTGGGGATTTAACCTCAAAAGTAGGTTTTATAGGAACTACACGACATGGCGCCGCCAACGTTGGTTGGGCACTTATTTCACAGTCAAATCTGAGTAGTTCAGTCGTGCTATTCTCAGAGACTCCTACTCACATATACCCAGAGACGTCTGGAGTGGGAGGGTACAAAATCTGCCACAGCTGAGTAGACAAAATCCTATGTATTGGCTGTTGGTTAATCAAGCTTGAAGGACACATTGTTACTATTGTGCAAAACCTTATCAAAGTTCCCTTGAAAGGCTCTTCTTACTAAAACAATGACTATACAGGAAGCTCCTGTGGTTCAATTAAATCTCTCAGGAGAAGAAGAAGATGCAGATGCAATTCACATTTCAGAAAATTTTAGAACTGCAATCACCCTAAAACTAGCCGCATACGGTTTAACATATAGGGGTGGGCAGGTAACATTCGCGATTGAGGCACATGAATCATTTAGAACTGAGGTATTCTATTCTTGGGTTACATTCCCAAAGGCGAATGCATTAACAAAGACATTTCATTACTACACAGAAGATGAAATACCAAATGAATATTGTCCTTACGAGGACATTGAAATTCCACTCAATTACCACAAACATTTATACTGATTTAAAGGCGCCCAACCCCATACAAGAAATAGAATAAGACTCGGTCCGCTCGGAAGAGACGGTGCAACATGGCCAGTACTAGCGGCCTACACACCACACCCTGTCATTGAAACAATGCCAGGAGGAGACTTACTTACACAGCATAAAGAATTAATAAAACTTTACAGAAACATGACACAGTTTGTGATGAGAACACTCACACTTCAGCCAACACAGGCTACACAAGTAGGACCAGTCCAAACTTCTACAACTAAAATTACACCACAAACATTACACGCAGTAATGGGTAAATTGCCCACTAAACGTGAGCAAATGCCTTTCTGGATAGCTCAAAAAATAACACAGCTAGAGGCAGTATTTCCACACACTGGTCCACACGAAAAGCATAGAATGCTAACAATTTGCTTGCCAATGGGGATAGCTCCCCAAGAGAGGATTGTACTTCTTGGGGTACAGTCTTCACTGCAATATATACCAGGACTCATGGTATCCCTTCATTAGCAGTCATACCAGACGAATTGAGACAGATACAGAACGAGTATGGAGCAGAACCTGCTCTGAACTTAGGAATGAAGTTGTTAAATAACTTCGCCCAGGTATCAGCTATAATATTAGCAAACATTAAAGGGGAAGCAGCATCAGTGGCAATACGCCAATGCCTGCTTTTGCAGAATTAGGTAGAGATAGTTTGGGAGCTAAACCAGTAAAACCTCAACTAATGGGGAATCCTGAAAAGGATACCTTTAAGCAAGCACCTGCTTCTTCAAAGAAGAAAGGGGACAATAACAAACAACAAAAGAATAAAGAAAATAGATCTCAATCCAGAGGTAGATCTCCTCAACAGGAGCCCTCCGAAAGAAGGTATAACTTTAGGAATAGAGACAACATTAGAAAACCTGACAGGTATCAGGACACTGATACACGTTCCTCTCGTTCCTTTCAGGGCTCTTCGAAAAACTCAGCGAGAGAAGGACGGTTGGATCACAGACAGGAGGAGCGTACAAAGTCCAGAGACACGCAACACGCTACGGACTACGCACCTAAAAAAGAAGAAAAACAAAAACCTAAACCTCAATTCAAAAAGAAAAAAGTAGCAGGTCTCAAGATCAGACATGCCCAGAATTCTGAGGACTCAACTACTGAACGGGGAATGGGCTCTGACGATGCTAGACAGCGCAGCAGAAGTAACAATAGCTCGCCAGAACCTGATGGAAATTCTGGTGACAGCGGAGTTGAGTGAACATATCACGGTGGAAACACCTGATACTAGGGTAAGCGTCCCACATAGGTTACATGAGATAACACTCCGGATGGAGGGGGACAAACCCAGGAAAATTAAAGGTCTCTTTTGGGAGAACCTAACTTTCGGCTATGAAATTGTATTACCTGAAAAGATTGGCCGCCAGCTATTGTTATGGATTGCCCAAAAGGAGAAACGGTAATTATGCCAGCCTTTTCTGACCTTGTTCCCCAATATTTAAAACATACATATGCACGGGAGTGGGCAGTAGCCCTTGCTCCAGCACTATATCGAAACTATGTTGGATGTGATGAAGGGTCAACCCACCACGTGATACCACTAAAATCTACTCCAACTCCACAGAGACAGTATCCCATAAAGCAAGAAGCTAAAAGACAGGTCAGGGAGATCTTAGATCAACTTGAATACCAGGGGGTGATTGAAACTTGCACCTCCTCAATGAATAATCCTTTGTTTACGGTAATGAAACCTGACAATACATATCGTCTAGTTTAAGATTACAGACATCTCAATTCATGCACAAAAACATTTGCAGCACATAACGCACACAGTGCCGCATTAATGAATAATATTGTACAGAAAAAATACAAACCAACACTAGATATCTCAAATGAATTTTTCTACCAGAATATAGCGCCTGAGAGCAGATACTTGACAGCATTCTTAGGGCTAGGGTCCCAGCGTCAATTTTGTCGACTAGCCCAGGGATCTAAAAGCAGCCCGGGGTTGTTTTCCACCAGGGTAACTGAGTTACTTCAGAATCTGGATGAAGAGGCATTGTCCTATGTAGATGATAATTATCTGACGGATGATGACCTGGAGGAACACTCACTTGATGAGGGTGAGCACCATAATTTTGGGATTCGCCTCAGAGGGTTACAAATTTAACTTTAAAAAATCCAAAATAGCCCACCTCAGCATCCTATTTTTGGGATATGAGCTTTCAAGTAAAGGGGAAAGCTTGGCAGCCAACTTTTTAGAAAAGTGTGCGCTGCTCCAACCTCCAAAATTATTGAAAAATTTACAGTCCATACTGGGATTCCTGAATTTTGGGAGAACATACATTTTAGATTACGCAGAAAGGGTTAAACCTTTCTACGACCTCATAAGACCTGACTTTTCGGTTAGGCAATGGACACAAGAACATACAGATACACTTTGTTCACTCCAGGCTGACATGATAGCGTCAAAACACTTACAGACACGCATAAATGTCCGCAACCTGGTGATCCGTATAGTTGCGAGTCAATCTGGGTACACATACCTCACATATAATGAAGGAGAAACAGTACCCATTGCTTACAAATCACACTTGTACACAAATGCTGAGATGCGTTTCGCAACCACAGAAAAAATTCTGACAGCAGTACAGACTGCTGTAGTGAGAGAAAGAGCATTGGCTCAGGGGAAACGAATAATTGTCGTGACTCCAGTACCAGCCTTAGAGGCTGCGACAAAGGCAAGCGTTTCTAACGCTAAAGCGTTACATCCGAGATGGATACAATGGGCTAATTCTCTCACTGCATCAGATGTAGAATACAGATATGATTCAAATCTGAAAACACAAGCATTTCTGACATATGAACAAGAATATCCTCTCCCGAATTAAATAATGCCTCTAGATCAGTATGAATACATAATTTACACTGACGGATCTGCACAACCGGCCATAGGAAGTAAACAACAATACAGCACCGCGTGTGCGATTGTAAAAGGTCGTATGCGAGATGGTATGTTCCATCCAAGCTGTATAAAGACTCAGGGGTTGATTCCGATGTCGGCCGGAAGCGCACCTAACAGTATTCGTCCGGAAAAAATACCCGCCGAACGCGTGTTTTCCGACCGACTCGAACACTCTACCGAACGAACAAGTACGATGCGCATAACAGCCCAGATTCCGAGCGAGCCGTACTTACCCATTCCAGCTCCTGTTCCCCGCCCGAGCCGGATCCGTAAACGCCGAATCGAGTCGCACGGAACCAAATACACAGCACCTTCCGGCCGGACTAGTACGATGCGTCTTCCGTACGCGCCGAACTCGTCGCTACGTCCGGCACGTTTGAGCATCCGGGCGAGCCGTACATAAGCTCCGTTTCGCGCCACAAGACGATCCACGGCTACGAGACGAACAAGCCTGCTACGAGTACGACTCGAAGACACGAGAAACCCAAACGAGACAATCCAAGCATGAATCCCATTGCGCAGGTCCTACCTATACTCTACATCTATTACCGGGACCGGCACGGACGCGTACGGCGCAGACGGTAAGTCAAACACCAACAATACAAACAAACCACACGTACACGAAATATGTCACACACACATAGGGATGCACAAATAACGTACACTAGCAACAGCAGAACCATAGGGGTGGGATGGCCAACACCAATGCCATACACACCCATAGGGGGATGGATGCCTGCCACTACTACCACCCCTACCCAGGGGGCCCTGGATGCCTGCCACTACTACCACCCCTACCCAGGGGGCCCTGGATGCCTGTCACTACCACCACCCCTACTCAGGGGGGGCTGGATGCCTGCCACTACCACCACCCCTATCCAGGGGGGGCTGGATGCCTGCCACTACTACCACCCCTACCCAGGGGGGCCTGGATGCCTGTCACTACTACCATCCCCACTCATGGGGGGCTGGATGCCTACCACTACTACCATCCCCACTCATGGGGGGCTGGATGCCTACCACTACTACCATCCCCACTCATGGGGGGCTGGATGCCTACCACTACTACCATCCCCGCTCATGGGGGGCTGGATGCCTGCCACTACCACCACCCCTATCCAGGGGGGGCTGGATGCATGCCACTACTACCACCCCTACCCAGGGGGGCCTGGATGCCTGTCACTACCACCACCCCTACTCAGGGGGGGCTGGATGCCTGCCACTACCACCACCCCTATCCAGGGGGGGGCTGGATGCCTGTCACTACTACCATCCCCACCCTTAGGGGGATGGATGCCTGCCACTACTACCATACCCACCCTAAGGGGATGGATGCCTGCCACTACCACCACCCCTACCCAGGGGGCCTGGATGCCTGTCACTACCACCACCCCTACTCAGGGGGCTGGATGCCTGCCACTACCACCACCCCTATCCAGGGGGGCTGGATGCATGCCACTACTACCACCCCTACCCAGGGGGGCCTGGATGCCTGCCACTCCTACCATACCCACCCTTAGGGGGATGGATGCCTGCCACTACTACCACCCCTACCCAGGGGGGCCTGGATGCCTGTCACTACTACCATCCCCACTCATGGGGGGCTGGATGCCTACCACTACTACCATCCCCACTCATGGGGGCTGGATGCCTACCACTACTACCATCCCCACTCATGGGGGGCTGGATGCCTACCACTACTACCATCCCCACTCATGGGGGGCTGGATGCCTACCACTACTACCATCCCCGCTCATGGGGGGCTGGATGCCCCCTATCCAGGGGGGGCTGGATGCATGCCACTACTACCACCCCTACCCAGGGGGGCCTGGATGCCTGCCACTACTACCACCCCTACCCAGGGGGGCCTGGATGCCTGTCACTACCACCACCCCTACTCAGGGGGGGCTGGATGCCTGCCACTACCACCACCCCTATCCAGGGGGGCTGGATGCCTGTCACTACTACCATCCCCACCCTTAGGGGGATGGATGGCTGTCACTACTACCATCCCCACTCATGGGGGCTGGATGCCTACCACTACTACCATCACCACTCATGGGCGGCTGGATGGCTGTCACTACAACCACCCCTACTCATAGGACGGGTAATGCATGACACAACTAGCATACTCCCACATAAGGACTGTCTGTAAATTACATCCCAGCCCCCAACACCATGACAAGCGTGTGTGGTCTGTGTCAAATGCATACAACACTGAACATGACATTGAACATACAATGTGACCCCCTAACACATGTGTCACACATAATTGTGTGTGTGGCCTACACAATGCAAGCAGACCATGACCACTGTGGCAATGTGGCCCAAAGCCCCATCACCACAGTGCCCATAAGGTAAGTGTGTGCCCCATAGCTGAAGCACAATTTGAACAGTGTGGCAATGGGGCCCAAAGCCCCATCACCACAGTGCCCAAAAGGTAAGTGTGTGCTCCATAGCTGAAGCACATTTTGAACAGTGTGGCAATGGGGCCCAAAGCCCCATCACCACAGTGCCCAAAAGGGAAGTGTGTGCTCCATAGCTGAAGCACATTTTGAACAGTGTGGCAATGTGGCCCAAAGCTCCATCACCACAGGGCCCATAAGGTAAGTGTGTGCCCCATAGCTGAAGCACATTTTGAACAGTGTGGCAATGGGGCCCAAAGCCCCATCACCACAGTGCACAAAAGGTAAGTGTGTGCCCCATAGCTGAAGCACATTTTGAACAGTGTGGCAATGGGGCCCAAAGCCCCATCACCACAGTGCCCAAAAGGTAAGTGTGTGCTCCATAGCTGAAGCACATTTTGAACAGTGTGGCAATGGGGCCCAAAGCCCCATCACCACAGTGCCCAAAAGGGAAGTGTGGACCTGGTAAAAGCTGCAAAAACATAACTGCAGGGATTATTCCTAGCCACACAACACCAAACACTACAGTGGCATTGTAGTGCTTGTGTCCCATAGCAACATAGATTGTGTGAGGCAAGCAGTGCAGTGCCAATGACACATCGTTCTGGCCATGTGCACACAAACATCAGCCATGTGGGCCCACATTGTCTACATTCACAAATAACACAATGACAGAAGTGAGCATCATAATGCAGACCCACATATCTGCACCAATGGACACACAAATGTAGATATCCTGTGGAGACTGTAGATGTCAGGTGAACAAATACCATACCATGGCAGCAATGGGACATACTAACCATGATCAATGTGCTGACTGATGACCTAGCAGTCCCAGGGCCAGCAGGGGAAAGCCAACAAACAACATACAGCCAATGGCAAACTAAAGATATGCCAATGCAGTGGTGCAAAAGCACAAACACAAACAGGCAGACTCACACTGCATATCATACACAACAGGTGAGGGGGTTGTGTGCCAGTGTCCCCAGGCAAACACACAACACATGAGGAGGCCAGATTCACTGATACACAGATGTCAACACAGTCACATACAAAAGTAACTCATGGATTGGATTCCCCTATGTGGGCAAACAGGCATTGTGAGATGAGAGGGAGCCCAAATTACACATGTCACACAAGCTTGTAGGAACAGCAACACACACAGCAAGAGACAGAACCACCACAGCACTCCCCCAGGGACCCCACATTGTGGTGACACTAGCCTGCATGACAATCACACTGTGATGACAAAGGTAGATGTCATCCACACTGTGAACCACAGCCATGTGTCCTGAGCAACAAACTACCATCACACCTATACAAGCACAAAGCACTCAGCACGGCCTGCCAGCCAAGGAACATATGGAGGTAGTGCCCCAGCCGTGCAACCACTCACATTTGCGCACACTCAACGCCACACACCTTGAACTCCACCAATGTGCAGCGTTGAAGCTCACATGGACTGCTGACATTGCACATGCACCCATGACAATCCCAGGGGTGGTGGGGGGAAATAAGGTGCAGAAACCCATCACACATGGCCAGTCAACAATACTTGTGAATGTCTGACACACTGCACAGTATGCCGTACATGGGCATGACGTGAAATCCACCCCAAACAATGGGATCCTGGCCATAGTCACACACCAATGAAGAAGCCAAGCTGACCCACAAAGGACACACATAGACAACTTCCAACATTGCAGCTCTGACCCTGAGGAGCGGCAGCAGTCACACACACAACGTGTCACAATCACTGAAAGCATACACAAACAGAAAATCACATTACTCGTGTAACCAACAAGTGCCAAGAGGAATCCTGACTGTGTCCCATCTGCGTTTGCCCACATCCCCAGCCCTGACAACAAAGACAACTAGGGATGACAACCTCATGAACATTAGTTTGCCATGCACCCACATCCCGGAGTAACCAGGTCCAAGATGCTGGATGAACACAGAACAACTGAGCAAGCATCACAAACAGGAACATTCGTAGGGACACAGCCTGTGTAGGAAAAGGAGAAGGGAACACGCACAGACATGCCTACACAACACACAACATGGGCACAGCCTATATCACGGAATCACGCACTGCCATGAGGGCACTCCACTCCTGTGGAAGGTCAGCTGTGCCAAACCTTGTCTGTGCACGACTCAAACATGTCAGCAGAACACTCGGTCAGTGAGTCAACAACTACAACACACTGAAGGCTCTGCTCATATCAGCCTGGGCACAGGAGTGTCACGTCAGTCATCTGCATACACCCAAGACACGTGTCAAGCAACTTGCACTGTGTACACAGATGAGTCCGCCAAATTTGATGTGCTAAACTGCATGTCCATTGGAGACGGGCACAGGAACATTGGACAGTGGTAAGCCCACCAGATGTGCATCAGTGTAGGACAAAGATGGTAATCTACAAATGCAAAACGCACATCCCTGTGTCAAATGCTGAACATTACACCCTCAGACTGCAGCAAAGGATGCTATAGATCCAGACTAGATTAGGACACATATCCCATGGACCACATGGAGCCCATCACAGCAAAACTTCATTTACCTGATCTGAACACTATTATAACAGCAAATGCATGATTCTACACATCTACATCATGTACCTCCAAAGATTAACCACAAGTAAACAAAAAGAGGCTTTATTCAGCAAGTGTGCAACTCAAATCAAAAGTCCAAAATAAACTAAGGCCAATGGCCAGTCCAAATATACAGTCCCAATAGGGTGATGTGTGACAACTTGTCAACAATTGCTTGCCTGCACAGGTACGGACAGGGGACATCCCCTTGGAGGGGCATACGAGGGGCAGGCCAGGCACCACAGGGACAGGATCAGGGGATGCCAGAAGGAGGCAGTGAAGGGGAGGTGGGTGCAGGAGTGTCACCGGCAACTGCAGTGGAGGTGTCTGACTCAGGGGGCTGGCACCACCGCAGGGCTCAAGTCAGATGGAGTTGGTGCTGCAACCACTGCAGTGGGCTGGTCAGATGGAGTGGACTGGGTCCCCAATGCAGTGCCTGAGTCAGATGGGGTGGTTGTGGACTCCACCGCAGTGCATGACTCCAAGGTAGTGGAAGGGGGGCAGAAGAGCTGGGCAGGACAGAGGGGGGACACGGTCTCCACACCAGTGGCACAAACAGGCAGAGCGTCTGGTTTGGGGGTGGAAGAGCAAGTGGCAGGGGGGGAGGGCCTAAGCAGTTTGGGGATGCGGTATCGGTGTGTGGGGGAACCTGGGGCAGGGTGTGGTGGTAGAACCTGTGGAGTGGTGGCCTGGGGAATGGAGGTGAGAGACTGGGTGGTTGACTTGCAGGGCGGTGGCGGGGTCTTGCTCTTCCGGGACCGGGGGGACTTGCGGGTGGGGGGCTCACTCTGCCTTCGCCTGGGGGAGGGTGTCCGGGGGTGAGGGGCACTCCCCTCTGTGTGGGTGGACTTCCTCTTCCCCCGGTATGCTGGATCAGTAGGATTGGAGGGGAAGAGGCCGAGGTCACACAGGAAGACCTGCTGTGTAGGTGTGATAGCAGGCGAGGCAAGGGAAGGGGTCTTGGAGGGAGAGGATTTGGAGGACTGCGGAGTTAATGTGGATGCCTGTGTGTGTGTTTGTTCCCCGTCCCCTGTGTCTGTGGTATCAGTCCCCTGAGGATGCGTGTGTGCACGTCTTGCCTTTCTCTTGGGTGTGTCTGTGCTGCTCGTGTCTGTGTGTTTGGGTGACTGTGCAGGTGTGCATGTGCTTTGGACAGGTAGGGGGGCAGGAAGTGTGGATGGGGCAGAGGTGGGAGGGGTGAGGGACTGTTGGAGGAGGGACACTGCTGCCATCAGGGAGGAGTCCATGGACCTATTGCTCCTCTGTAGGGCAGACATGCCCGATGAGATGCCCTCCATGAACGACACCAGCTGTGTCAACAGAGTGGTGTGTGCATGGAGGACACTCAGCATTGCTGTCTGCCCTACATGGAGCTGCCGAAGGAGGTACACAGACTCCTCACTCAGGGCAGCAGGGGACACAGGGGCAGGGGCTGCGGTGCCTGGCACGAAGGAGACACGCTCCCGAGTACGGGAGCCTCCACGGACCTCAGGAATGGGAGCCAATGGGAGGGCGGTGGTGGTGGTGGTGGTGGTGGGGCCAGACAGACTAGCTGGCCTTTGGTGGCTGCTGAGACCCGCCTCCACAAGGGAGTCATCCTCCGAGCTGCTGTGGTCCTCAGCTGAGGTGGATGGTGCTGAGGACTCCTCGGTGTGGCTCCCTCGCCCTCCGTGCCACTGGGTCCCTCTGACCACTCGTCCGATGCTGACCCAGTCTGGCTCCGCTGCTCCTCCTGGTCCGTGGAGCTGTCCCCTCCTGTGGCCGTGGATGTATCTGCAAACAATTAGGGAAACAGACAAACATCAGTCACCTGCACTGACCGCACACACCACAGTAAGTACAGCACATTACAGAGCAAGCCCTGGCATCCTTAGTTGAACATTGCCTAAAGTCCTCACACAGATTCGGGGAAGCCAATTGTCAGTCTGATGGTCAACCATGGGACTCACACCCCTCCTGCCCTTGCACCCATCTGTCTGGTGCCTGTCTGATGGTAAGACCCCAGTGTGGACACATGCACCACCTACACAGTTGTTGGACATTGCAGGGAACACAGTGAAGTATGTGAACATGCACACATCACATCTCTTGCCACTGAGTCAGTGCAGGTGTCCGGATAAAGGGATGGCCAGAGTCTAAATAGAAATGCATGTGATGCATACCAGCACCAGACACCATGATGCACCCATGTCCGGATAGTCAATGCCACAATGGGGTGCATGTTGCACATGTCACTCCCCTGCAGGATCAGTCTCAGGAAGTTGAATGCCATGACACAGGAATGCGTGCAAAGTCATACATTACTGTCTCAAGTCACATGGCCATGGCAGCCAGCCAACAACAGTCTGCACTGTGTCACAATCCGAGGGCATGGGGAATGCAAGTTATGTGACTGACAAGTGCACATGTCCATCCCCCAAATACCACATCATCTGTACTACTATTTGTCCACGTCATACCAACTGGACATATGGGGGACATGAAACACAACTCTCTGAACATGAGCACCTCACAGTGTGCTGTGAATGACAATACAGCTGCCTGAAAGTCACAGTCGCAAACACCTGTGTGCACAGTCAAGTGATCAGACACCTATAAGTCACAGAAGTATCGTCTATCATGGTCACATCTCAGATGGCATGCTGAGCCCTAACCGAAACACATACCAGTAGTCCTGACAACGAAGACACAGCACAATGAGACAGAGGCAGACACCTGAGGGTACATTACACTGATCACAACATGCCAGATGATACACGGGAGTGGGAGTACAGAGTGCATTGCATGCCCTGGAGTAGGCATTACTGTCCAGCTCCACCTGTAAGAGGGATGAGTCCTGGACAGTAGGCAGGTGGCTAAGCATGTGTGACACACTGGATACACATACTCCTGAGGCCCAAACATTGTTCCCACCAGCAGCATGGGTGTGTGCCAAATTCCCCAGGGACATGTGGTGAGTCAGAGCAGCAAGCGGACCACATATCAAAGTTACACCCAGATTACATGTCAGAACTTAGGCATTGTGTAAGCAATTGACCCACCCATGAATCGCACAACATAGTCACGGGAACAAATGCTGTCCCCCAGCTTGAGCAAAGCTAAATGCAATGACACAGTCCCCAAATGACACAATTTCCTGACTATAAGGGCCACACATATGCGTATCAGAGGAGAAGTGGGCATGTCACAAATGAGGGACATGGGTCCTGGACCACATGACTGATGTACTGTGGAAGTTTAACCAGGCCAGAGGAGGGCACATAGCATGTCAGACAAAGTGCACAGTGCAGTCATGGACTCACCCCCTCCTTGCTGCTGTCTGTCCTTCAGCTGCCCATCCAGGTCAGGGAAGACCACCGCCAGGATCCGGAGCATGTGGGGGGTCAGGGTCCGGTGTCCGCCCCTCCTGCGAGGAGGCGACAGCTTCAGCTGGACCCCTGCGATCCTCCGGGTCCAGCCACGAAGGTCCTGCCACCTCTTCTGGCAGTTGCGGATCCTGCGCCTGTAGACCCCCACGGATCTTACTTTCCGGGCGATGGTCAGCCAGATTTCCTGCTTCTGGTGGGCATCAACCTGTGAGGATGACAAAGTGAAAAGGCCATTACTACACATGCAACATATACGTGCATCACACAGTTGTATATACATGTCTCAATCACAGGGGCATATGATGTACACAGGCAGTGCAACAATGGCTATGAACAGTTTGCCAGCAGTCACTACATGGTATCATTGCATGGGAAGTAAACCTAGTTGGAATGCACTGTTACTGCACTGTACCAGTTCAGTGCATGTAACTACACACTTTGGGGTGTGACAACTACTCAGTGGGCATGCTAGCCAGTGGTGTGCACACTGAAAGCCCTGCTAGTCAGACAACATGCACAATTAGTGAGGCAGTGGACAGCACACTCACCTGCTCCCCTGGTTTCCCATACAGCTTGCTGTACTGTGGAAGGAGGCTGTCCAGCAGGGCCTGGTTCTCCTCAAGGCTGAAGGCTGGGGCTCTCTCCACAGTACGTGCCATTGCAGGAGCCAGAGGATGCATAAACAGCAGCAGTGTTGGTGGCAGATGTCGTCCTGGAGCATGTAGTGCAGGCAAGTGAGCTCTCAGGGGAACAGCCAGCATTATATGTGTGCTGCTGAGGCAGATACTGTCCCATGTGTCCAAAGTGATAGGTCCAAGTCGTTTGCATCTTCTGAATCTGACCAATCCATGGAATAGCAGCACTAATACACGCCCACAGCATCCTTCAAATCTTCAACTTCATGACACCCATGATTTTGCAACATTGTTGTGGCTGGCCAACTGAATTCACTGCATCAGACTCGTTGGAGCTTCGAAAACGCGTCCGTTGCCATGCCAGGCCCCAGCCAATGTGTGCGCACCGTTCGGTCCACTGCTGTACAATGCGTATTTCTGGATACAACGCGTACCCGCTCACATACAATGCAATGGGCCGGCCGGGCACACAGATCGGTCCATTGCTGTACAACGCGTACCAGGGATACAACGCGTACCCGCTCACATACAATGCAATGGGCCGGCCGGGCACACCGATCGGTCCATTGCTGTACAACGCGTACTCGGGATACAACGCGTACCCGCTCACATACAATGCAATGGGCCGGCCGGGCACACCGATCGGTCCATTGCTGTTCAACGCGTCCCTGGACAGGTCACACGCATATGTCACCATGCTGGTCACTGGTGAACCTATGCCAGCCACATATACTTTCCAGGGACTCAGGGGCACACCTACAACACCACACCCAGTCCACACTGTATCTAAGGCATGTGTGGCAGCATAACCTTATCTGTGTATGGGGGTGAACATGTGGTTTTTGGGGTGGCATTTGGGGCAGACACACCCAGGCTGTGCACGTGTTCATGGGGACAGGGTCCTTTGTGTGTTGTGCAGCTGACCACTGTGGTGTGCAACTTTTCATTTATGAGCATGTGTCATGGTCACATTTCCAGGTTGTGTATGTGTATGACATGTCACATACCCCCAGGCTCACATGTGGGAAGGCATGTACGTCACAGGGTGGCCCATTGCCACAATAGTGATGTCCCTCCGCAGTCTGTGTGCATGTTGTGTTTCGCATGTCTCTGACTCCATGTGCACAATGGGAGACAGTCTCCACATCCACGTGGTTTGTGCATGAACTTTGATGTTGTGTGTGTGTGTGTCACAGACGTCCATGTCTGTCCTGCAGAGGCTACAGGGGCCACTACCTGTGGGTGTCATGTTAGTTTATCTGACGTGTACATGATACGCAATGTCATGCCAGTGTCCATGTGGCAAGACAGGGTCCCTGGGAATCTACCTGTCAATGAGCTGTGATGCCTGTGGAGCATCTGTCCAGACATGTCACTGTGGTATGTGTGTGGAACGTGAGAGCAGTAAATGGGTACTGTGACACAGCCTAATGGTTTCCCATAGCACACCCTGGAACCTGTTGTCAACACTTGTTGAACAGAGATGTTAGATGATGTCCATGTAGGTGCCATATATGTCCAAACAGAACGACACACACATCAAGTACTTGTGTTTGTTAATGATGTATCATGTGAAATTGAGTATGGTGAACGGCACATAGTTGGGGTGACTGACAATCTTGCTTTCTTCACCTATGCACTGCAGGGCTCCTGCTGTCCATCGACCATTCCCAGACCTGGCAACGATGGTGGAACGTGACAGCATCCGACGGTACCGCTTCACCAGGCAGCTGATTGAGGATTTGGCAGTGCGGTTGGACCCACATTTGCAGCCTGGCCGTCCGTATCCTACAGCGCTGACCCCCAAGGTGAAGGTGATGGCAGCCCTACACTTCTTTGCCACCGGTACCTTTCAACACACTGTGGCGACTGCCGGTGGGATGTCACAGACTATGTTCAGCCGTGTGCTACGCGATGTTTTGGGGGCAATGTTGATATACCTGAACCAGTACATCTATTTCCCAACACGTCAACGACTCACTGACGTCAAGAGTGACTTCTATGCCCTGGGGAGGATGCCACATGTAATTGGCTCCATTGATGGGACACATGTGGCTTTGATACCACCACAGGCACATGAGCAGGCATACCGGAACCGTAAACATTACCATTCGATCAATGCTCTGGTGGTATGTCTTGCAGATATGACCATCACACATGTGTGTGCCCGTTTCCCCGGTTCGGCACACGATGCCTACGTGATGAGGAGTAGTCGCATCCCGAGGATGATGTCACAGATGCCGAACCAGCGTGCCTGGCTTGTTGGTGTGTACTGACTTTGTACCATTGTGTGTGTTCTGCTATGTTGTTTTCCGCACACATTTTCAAATCGGCTAATGTGCAATTGTCTGTCTGTAGGTGACTCGGGATACCCCAACATGCCGTGGTTGCTGACACCCCTCAGGAACCCTGTGACACCAGCCCAGATGCGCTACAATGAGGCACATGGTCGGACGAGGAGGGTGATTGAGCGGACCTTTGGTCTCCTGAAGAGCCGCTTCCGCTGCCTGGACAAGACAGGAGGGGCCCTCCCATATGCCCCAGCAAAGGTGTGCAAGATTGTCATCGTCTGCTGCATGCTGCACAACCTGGCAGTGCGGAAGGAGTTGCCTCTCATCCTGGATGACGATGACCAACGTCCGCCACCTGTGGAAGATCCTGGCCTGGGTCACGATGCCAGTGAAGATGATGATGATGATGATGGTGATGTCCGCACACAGCTCATCACCAACTTCTTCAGCTGAATGTGAGTCTCCAGAGGGTTGTAATGTCAATGATTTGAGTTTGCATGATATGTGTGTGTGGTGCTCTGTTGCTGTTTGAGTGTGGCCATGTGCTACTTGACTGGATGCGTGCAGCGATGTGTCCTTGCAGGTGGTCTGTACTGCCCAACAGTGTTGACATGCTAACTTGGTTTTGTGTAGTTATCTCGTGACATGTATTAGACATGAGTATTGCCGTTCTGTGCTGTTCTTCAGTGGTTTTGACTGTGTGTCATGTCTGTCCTTCACAGGGTGCTGCCGGAGTTGTTTGATCAACTTGGATCCCACGAATCCATGAATCAACTTGCAAGGTGGAAGCAGTCGTTTCCCTACAGGTGATGTGCCACACACCCCTGGACTTTCTATCTTCTGCACTTTTTGACTTTGTGGCCACAGCCAGGTTGGATTAGCTAGCATTTGTAGTGGAAACAACATGTTGCAAATGTGTAATAAACCTGTGCTTCACTTTGGGATGTGCGTTGTCTGTGGTCACACATCTGACTGACATTTGCTTACTGCACCTGTAGTCTAGTTGACAGACTGTGAATAGGTGGCGTGTCTGTGCATTCCACTGTATTTAGTTGCAACATCAGTATAGGTGATGAGTCTGATGGCCCTGGTGTGTATGTGTTGTGTGGCCCTAGTGGTGTGTCTCCCTCATATGTGTCACGTCGCCATGACTGACATGACGGTGTTGGACTTGCTGTAGCAGTTAGCATGCACAGTGTCATTTTTCTGATCACCATCTCCATGACAGAGAGCACGTTGGAATCACAACAGAGGCAGATATGGTGTATTGGTGAGTTTATTTACATACAGGTGTGAGAATGGTGCACAGGATGGTGGGTGCTGTACATAGAAATTGGAATCCAAAGTTCCCATGTGATTTGGAAGTCTTGGTAGCTGAAATGTCCAGAGTAAAGTCCACAGTCATCTGATGAATTTGGCCAACTAGAGCTCCCCATGTCATGTGGGAGAGTTGGGTTGGCTTCGACAGGGCGTGCAGTTTGCACACAGAGGAAAAGTTCCAGAACAGGTGTTGGCTTCCTGGGGGATGTAGATGGCCATCGGCCTCTCAGTTTGGCCTCCTCGGACGGCCCCTCTTCTTGGGGGGGGACCCTCAGGTGCAGGCTGCGGCGGTGCAGGGGACTCTCTGCCAGAGTCCTCCTCCCTCCCTGTGGCATTTGCAGTTGTTTCAGCAGCAGATGTTGTGGGCACACAGGGAGGTGTGGCCATGTTGGTGCTGATCTGGCGGAGGCATGTCAGTATGTCCCTATGCACCGCTGTCAGTTGTTCCAATGTGTCCCACTTGGACTCCATGCCAGACATGTGTGTCTCGACACGTGACATGTGTGTCTCGACATGTGACATGTGTGTCTCGACACGGGACATGTGGGAGTCCAAGCGGCCATGATGGGCAGCCTGCTGCTGTTGTATGTCCTTGAGGATCCCCACTACCTGGCTGACCTCTCCGGTGCTAGTCTGGTACGCATCCGCGATGCGTGCCAGTTGTGGGTCATCATGCAGTCCAGACCCCTCTGCAAAGAGCGACCTATGTCTACCACCCCTCCCACCACCCCTGGCGACACGTGCAGGACCTGCGGTGGCACGCACAGGTGACCGTGGGCCCACTTGGGTGTTGTTCCTGGGCTCGTTGTCACCAGCTCCAGTTTGGGTCTGGGTCCCTGCGCTGTTGTCATCTGTGGTCCTTGGTCTGTCCGTGTTGGCAGGGGTGGCCTGTGTGTTGGCAGTTGTTGGAGGGGTGGGTGCAGGGGTGCAGATGTTGGTCCTGCTGGTGCTGCATGATGACTCACACCGGAGGGTCCAGCTGGTTCTTCGCCATCCGAGGAGTGCAGAGGCTGATCCACACCAGTGAGCTCAGTGTTCCCTGGAGCCTGGGACAGGGACTCCTCCTCGTCTGCTGCTGTGTCCCCATCATCACCTGTTTTGGGGAGAGACACAGATTGTATGTTATGTTTCTACTGGCATCAATTGTTCAAACACCTGACAGTTGTGACTGTACCTCTGGATGTGGGCCTGGACATTGCATTCTCCTAAATTGTGACAGTCAGAGAGTGATATTGGTGTAGCACATTGTCCTGCCAACCTGTGGCATGTCAATGTGAATGTTGAGGTGTGTGCATGACCAGCATTGGTGGTATTTGCTTGCCATCCGGGCCTCCTTCTCCCCCAGCCCAGTTATCCCACCATGAAGCGTGCTTCCATTGCAGGGAGTGCAAGTTGTCTTTCAGGATGTCAGTCAGTGGTGTTCTGCTGTTGGTTGTTGCACAGTTCCCAGCAGGGCCTTGTGCTCCCCCAGCAGTACCCAGTGTCAGCCATCTTGTGAGTCCTTTTCCACTCCCTGTGATGTGAGCATGGTTCAGGGTGGTGTTGATGGGCCAATTGTGAGGCTGACCAACATCTGTGACTACCACTCCCATCATGCTATTGCCTACACCCCCTTCCCAGCATGCCCATACTTCCTTCCTTTTGAGTGGACTTCACTGTGTGTGAGTGTGACAGCAATGGCAAGATGGCTGGCAGTGTGGTCCTGTTGTTTGTTGGTGCCCAGTTCCCAGCAGGGCCTTGTGCTCCCCACAGCTGTGGCCCGTGTCAGACATCTTTGAAGTGGCTTTTGACTCCCTGTGAGGTGTGCATGCTTCAGTGCTAACTTGCTGGGCCATGTGGGTGTGAGATGTTGATCTGTGACTACCACTCCCATCATGCTATTGCCTCCACCCCCTTCCCAGCATGCCCATCCTTCCTTCCTTTTGACTCTGCTTCCCGGTGGGGTGGGGTGCCTGTGCTGACAGGATGGCTGGGAGTGTTGTCCTGGCAGTTGTTTGGCTACAAGTCCCAAGAGTGTCCCTGTGCTTCACACAGCATAACCCAGGGTGGTGGTTCTTTGTGGGATCTTCAGTTAGGATGTGAGGCATTGCATTCTCCCAGGTGGGTTATGTGGAGTTAGTGTTGAGGGGGTGTGTGAGTGGAGGTGCTTGTAACTATGGTCAGTGCTGTGAGTCCTCCTTCCCACCCAGCCAGATATCCCACCATGGAACGTGCTTCCATTGCAGGGAGTGCAAGTTGTCTTTCAGGATGTCAGTCAGTGGTGTCCTGCTGTTGGTTGTTGCACAGTTCCCAGCAGGGCCTTGTGCTCCCCCAGCAGTACCCAGTGTCAGCCATCTTGTGAGTCCTTTTCCACTCCCTGTGATGTGAGCATGGTTCAGGGTGGTGTTGATGGGCCAATTGTGAGGCTGACCAATATCTGTGACTACCACTCCCATCATGCTATTGCCTACACCCCCTTCCCAGCATGCCCATACTTCCTTCCTTTTGAGTGGACTTCACTGTGTGTGAGTGTGACAGCAATGGCAAGATGGCTGACAGTGTGGTCCTGTTGTTTGTTGGTGCCCAGTTCCCATCAGGGCCTTGTGCTCCCCACAGCAGTACCCAGTGTCAGCCATCTTGTCAGTTGTTTTCCACTCCCTGTGATGTGAGCATGGTTCAGAGTGGTGTTGATGGGCCAATTGTGGGTGTGACCAATATCTGTGACTACCACTCCCATCATGCTATTGGCTACACTGACTTGACCAGCATACACAGACTTCCTTCCTTTCAGTGAGCTTCCCTGTGAGGTGGTGTTCTAGTGGTGTTTAAATATCTGGGAGTGTTTGTTGGTTCTATTTGTGCCACTGCCTTGCTGTATTTGTTGTTAGGTTTGTACATGTCATGACACAGTTACATATCACTATGAGATGGGAGGTATTGTGTTTGTCTGACTAGCATTCACATCTTGGGATGAATATCTTTTGGTTGCTGTGTATTTGCTAAGGGTGCATGGTTTGCCTATCCCCTTGACTGTGATGTGTGTGTGTTGTCACACCATATTGTGTATATTAGTTGTGTACTCACCAGGCTCTGGGATGTCTGTTAGTCCGTATACGCTCACTGGTGGTAGGATGGCCCGCACCTTCTCCTCCCAGGGCCTGAGGTATACTGGTTTTGCAGGAGGGCCACTGCCGGTGTGCTGGCTGAGGAGGTAGTCCTTTTGAGTAGGTCCCGGACCCTCCTGCGCACATCATACCACCTGTTCTGGATGTCTTCCTTTGTGCGCAAACATGGTGATTGTGCGTTCACCCTGTCGACAATCCTCGCCCACATCTTGGTTTTCTGCGACATGGGGGTCTGTTGTACCAATGTACCAAACAACTGTGGCTCTACCCTCAGGATCTCGTCTACCAGGACTTCCAATTCACTATCTAGGAACTTATGGTTCTTCTTTGGGGGCATGGTGATGGGTGGTGGTGGTGATTGATGTGTGTGTGTGCAAGTGGGGGGTGTGAGTGTAGGTTTAGCTGGGTGTGTGTGAGGGTGCTATTTGTAGGTGTGGTAATGGTGTGTGGCTTGTGTGATGTATGAGCTGTGAGTGTGTCTGTGGTTGCTGTGTGATGGTGTTGTGTGCTGGCAGGTCAGTGGAATTTGCAAAGGATCATGGTAGGGATTTGTGGCCTTTATGTAGGTGGAGTTGGAGGTGTGTCCTTGTTCCATTTTTTTTCCTCCCTGTATTTATTGGCTTTGTGGTTGCTTGTTTGGCCCTTTTTTTCTAATTTTTCCTTGGTGTTTTTGGTGCATGTAGGAGTCGTTCTTGTGTCCGAGTAGGACGCTGCAGTTGTCTGGTGCGATCTTGTCCGACTCGTTCCCGCTGTGTGTCAGCTAGGTTTCATATGCGGCGTACGAGTCGGTCGCGTAGTATTGGGTTGCTTCGGCTGGGTTTTGTATGCGTGTCGGTCGTACGGCTTGTGCTCCGGGCGAGTCGGTCGTGTTTTGCACGCACAGCATCGTACTACGCGGGTCGGAGTTCGCGGGTACGTTTCGTTCGGGTTCAATCCGGGTGCGTGTCGGTCGGTTCGTTTCGCGTGATTTCCCGGCCGGATGGCTTGTTTCCGTCCGGCTCGGTCGGTCGTTTTGTATTCCGTCCGAGTCGGGCTGATTTCACATGCATTTCATCGTACTACCAGGGTCGTACGGCGCCGGTACGTGTCGGTCGGACTTTATTCCCGGACCGGGTCGGTCGGTACGTTTTCCGGCCCGAATCGGAATCGGCCCCTCTGTCTCTAGGAGACTGCATGGCTCAGTTAGCAGAACTAAAAGCTCTTTTACTGGCACTGATTAATAGGGATCGAGAATTCCCCACACTAATAGTGTGCGATTCCTTTTACTGTGTCCAGTCATACAATGAATATCTTCATTATTGGGGACAAAATGGGTTCAAAGACTCAAAAGGTGGCACAATTAAGCACAAAATGCTATGGGAGCAGGTAGCTGAGTTGAAAAACGAACTACCAAGAGTTCACATGATACACACGCTGAGTCAACAACATGATGACGTTCACGTTGAAGGGAATTCATTGGCGGATGAAGCTGTGAAGAGGGCAGTACGAACTGCGTCGGTAGCTGCAATCACTCGTTCAAAAACGAGGATAGATGGACAGATAATGGTGGCTGTCATTGCTTCACGCAAAGACAACAAAGTACTTCCGAAAGGTTTTCCACTCAAGTACTCCTACAAGTTAGATGCAAACAATGTTCCATTTGCTCAAATTCCTGGAGTGGGGGATAGAGTAATACCAAACATGGATCGCAGATTAGGCTTAATATTAGCTGCACACAAGGGTATGGGTTCTGCACACGATGGAGTTACGGCAACTGTTTCTTTATTGAAACAACGCTATTGGTGGCCAAGGTTAACGAAGCAGACCAAAGATTATGTCTTAAAGTGCGACATCTGTCAACTGTTGAAGGGCTCCACCATAACACGTCCAGCGCAGACACCATTGCTAATATCAGACAGACCTCTCGTGTGTGTCTATTTGGACCACTGCGGCCCCATACAATCTGAAGGGGCATACAAGTACATAATGGTTGCAGTGGATTCCTGCTCGAGATTTCTATGGGTATGGCCTCAGCGCTCGGCTGACGCTTGAACTGTTATCAAAGATTTGCAAGTCTTTATAGGGACATATGCAATTGGCCCATTACATTCTGACTGTGGCCCCGCGTTTAGCTCTAGGGCTGACAAGGAGGCCATTGGAGGGTTGGGTGAAGCATTGCAGTACTCCTCTCCGTACCATCCGGAGGGAAATTCGGTCGTGGAGAGGAAAAACCGGGACTTAAAGCAATCATTAACAGCTAGAGTATTAGGCGCAGGTGGTAGTTAGGTCAATCACTTATATGGGGTTCAGAGGGCCTTAAAAAACATGCCAAGAAGGGGGGGTCACTCCTTATGAGGTCCTATTTGGGATGAGAATGTGGGCACCTGATCTTGATTGTGAAGGCAAAGTGGCGGATGAAAAACCTTTTGACATCCATAAACGTTTGGCTGTTTTACAGGATCTGAATGAATCATGGGCACTACAGAGCAATGTCCAAGTGAAAAGGTTTGCCACTGGGGAAGTCAAGTCAGTCACGGCAAAACCTGTCTGGATTTCAAAAGTCGGGGATCTGGTCAGGGAAAAGATAACGGACAAAAAAGAATTTGGGCCATCTTACAGAAAGCCTGTCCCTGTCCTGGCCGTTGAAGGATCAAGAATTGTACTTCTGCCGCCTTTTGCCGGAAAAAAGGAGAAAAGATTTGTCTCCATTGATCTGATAAAACCACACTATGTGGCTGATACTGAATAGTAGGCCTCGTGGGCTCCTGGTTAGCCGACGCACTCCTCTCGCTACCATACAGGAAGTTAAAACAGAAAGGCTCATCACCTTCGAAAAGCCGCCCATACGGAATGATGGACTAAGCAACAATGCCATGGAACTCGTTCCCCTTGAACAAGGAATACAAAATCAAGAAGAAAGACAAATTTTAATTCGACCTAGCACTGATGTCTACATAAATATGCCTCAGCAAGCACTATCTACAAGTTCAACAAAACCTGCTGAGCTACCTAAAATAGATCGAACGGCATCTGGCTATTTCATCGACTATGATACATTTTCATTGGATCCGAGTGAACTGTAAACAACACCAGCCCCAATTTCTCGTAAACAACAAATCAAAGACTTCTACATTTTTCTTAAAAAGACTTACCTGGTGTCACCTTGGATAAAACTTTGGATAAGCGCCGGGATACTTTTCTTTCTCTTCTGGTTAGGCTTAGTAGCTGTCTTCTGCTTACTTGTTAATGGAACTTACCTTCGCCAAAGCTCTGCAGCATCAAAAGTGAACTTGCTCCTGAAACCTCATGTTTCCTCACATCGCAAACAAAGAGACTTGTCATCAGTGGACATTACAGCAGTTCCTATACCCGAAGGTATAGTATGGGACAAGGTTAATTATGATATATTCGGACCGACAGGACTTTTAAAAATACCACATTTATTTAAAATTTACTTAAATTATATCATTACCTCCAGTACATTTTCCAATGACTGGGATTTTGAAACTGTGAATAATATGTTGTCTGATTTAGAACAATCTGCCGCATTCTCTAGCAATGAAATGTTAGAAGACACATCAGACTTTAACACAATGTATTGTTATCAACATTATGGTCATCATTTTTTACACAAATCCAGTAACCCTAGAAATGTTTTCACATATCACGAATGGGAACATTGCCCAACACTGCCGAAAAGTAGTTAGAAAACTTTTGCACAAAAATGTTCATATTTTTCAGGGTTTAATATTTCAGACCCAACCTCATATTACTATAAGGTTGCACCTACACCTGCACAGAAAAATATGTTGACTAACACTAAACAGATTTACTCTGCTTCCTTTACTACCCAATTGTCAGAACAGGGTTTCGACTTATGGAAAGACACTATAGACTTAAAATCAATCTGGGGTTCTAGAGACTGGCAAGTCCATCCAGGGAACAGAAGCGCTATTTAGAGCATGCCTCATTCCTCAGCAGATGATATTTCTAAATTAGACTGTGCAACAGACTTCCTGCCTTCGAAGAGCCAAGAACAAGGATTTAAATACACCTCGAATTCCAACACCATCACAGGCCGAAGGTAATTTTACATCACTAAAAGGGGCTACATTAGATGACATCTTACAATACAATAGATCAGACCCAAATTGGAAGGGATGGTTGGTTTGGCCCACAGACACTAATAGATGTCAGGAAAGATTCAGGGGTACAACCGAAGGGTTCAGTATCCATAGGCCAGACCCACGCTACGTACAAAGAGAACATCCGGGCGTGGTGACATCATACAGTGTTGGGAAGTTATGCCTCGATTGGCTAAGAACCTCAACACTAACACAGGTGAAACAACACTTATCCTTACTAACAGACGATGTGGACCTAAGGGATTTTTTACTAGGTCCCAGAAAGCCACGTCAGAAGCGTTTCTATTATGCTGTCTATAATGAAATTTGGAAAATCTCTCAACAAGAAGCAGCTGAGAGACTACGAGAAATAGATAGGATCAATTTAGAAAAGGCGTTAGGCATAGTTGACAATGGTATGACTACGTTAACATCCAGGATTTATTCACTGGGCAACATTGTATCTTCTGCTATTGATGTTCTAGAACAAGATTTGTCCATACTACAACACGGACAGTCACAATTATGTTCTATTATGTTATTGAGCTGGACGCTGCAAACATTGCGCGCAGGTTATGTGCCTTGGCGTTTTATCAACAGTAAGTCACTATTTTCGGCATACAATCTAACAGAAAAACAGATGAAAATGGCACAGAGGGGAGCAAAATATACAATGCTGCGGATTGAAAAACTGGACAGATTACCTTTTACTGTGGCAGAATCACCATCCACAGAGTGGTTGATCCATGGCCACATAACTTTACTGTCACAACTTTCCAATTTCAATATTGCCTAGAACAACAACAGGCAGGCAGATATGAAGAAATGAGTAGGGAATATATCAAGGAATCTTGGGAATTACCGTACAGATTTTGATGCAGGAGTGGGGATCGAGAAGTGTTTCTAAGCGGTACAAACTGCGAGAGCGCTTTGAGTGGATCTCTCATATGCCAGGATATTATGTTGCACGGGGCTGCCATGGTTCAGTAGCAAACCTATCCTGCCAGCAGCTGTGATTACTCCGGTATTCAAGCTACTTTCGAATGGGAGTTACTTGATGCTGAACGATCAAGGTTGTTGTGGCATGCTTCCGGGCATCGCATATCTGGTAACCGTGAGCTCCAGGGTTACTTGCTGTATGCAAGTATTGTTTCCACCGACACATGCAGTCAGGGAGGCGCCGTTATGGCCCTCACTAAATGTTTCTCTTATACGGTTTGATACTCTAAGCCGAATGAAAGCCACGCTTTTACAGAAAACCGTGCCCTTAACCTCCGCCCGGGAGACTTTTGAGCTCCAGATCGCAAGGTCATCGGCCGAGATACAGGCACTCATACGTACGAACTGCCCCTTCCATTTAGCAGAAATGGTAAATCATATCTTTTACATGTCTGATACGACAGGTATATTACACCTATTTAAGACAATAGGTTCGGGACTGTTAAGCACCTTTCAGACAGTCCTCGGAGTTATACCAAACTTTATACACTCCGTATTCGGAAGCATTTTTGGAGGACTTCCGCTGATCCTGTTTCTAATAGCAGGTATCCTGATTGTAATTTTTCTGCTATGTAATGGACGTCCCAGTCACCAAGGAGATGGAAACAGTGCTCCTGGAGCGTAAATACCGTGATCGCATGGTACAACATCTGGGCACACCTCGCCTACGGGAACTAAGTGCATCTTGGTTCCTGTCATTTAAACCAGTCTGGATGGACTGCATCTTACCTGTTCTCCGATGCCTGTTCTGCAGAGAAGAATGTGTGTTGGATCTCTGTCTGACACTTCCATCGATTGCGCAACTGGACGTTGATGCACTACTGGACCCGATAATGGCCCATGTTCTGCAGTGTCCCCAGCGTATTACAATGTTGATGGCGGCATTCTTAGAGCCTCCACAGGAAGTTTCTGCTCCTGTAGGAATGGATACCGGCTCCTCCACTGACAACAAGGCCTTGGATGGAGCACAGGCTGCCCCAGCATCGGCTGCAGGCAGTATGGAAGATCATCTGTGCTCGATTGATGTACTCTGCGAGGTGTTACAGGGACCGTCGTCTGTGGAGGCAGGCAACAGCAATGTTGCATCTACCAGCCAGGACACATAAACATTTGGCTCATTGTGTGCTGGGAAAAAATTCGTTGTTTTAGAAAACAAGAACTAAATTTGGAACGCCAAAACAAATTGACACTTTTTATGACCTGCATGGTTTTCTGATGCTTGTAGTTGTTCAAGCTATATATACGGACATATTTGAGCTATGGCTTGAGTGACAATTTTTTGTTTAGCACTTTTTTAGAGTTTTTAAACATTTTTAGAAATGTTTTACCAGAACTATGGGATTTACTACATATGTTTGCGTACCAGTACCTAGACAGGTAGTACATTAGAATCAGATTATGTCGTCCAGTCGGATGAGGAGTGGGTGTTATATTCCATATAGGTACCCCAATATAGGCTCGGGTAACATCCCAACCTTTCATCTATATTCATTCCTACATTACATACATAACGGGCTGCTAGGACTGACCCTTCACCTAGTTACAGTACTGCACACAGAATGTGGGGTTTTCCCTGAACAAATAGCCTCATACATTATGCATGAGGATCCGTGGATTCTTGGAAACTCAGCAGGGTTACCATCTCCTGTATAATAACTATGTACAAGGTTCATTCCCGACGTCATCCTAAGTCCGACAGTGGCACAGCAAGGTGGAACCCCTGGGGATACCTTCGGGTATATAAACATCACATCTTGCTGAGATAGAGAAAGGAGATCAGGACTTCCATGCCGACACCATGACGTGAGCCGCTGAAGCCCCTGCATGCAGATACTCCAGCTCGCAGTGGTCTGACATCCCTCGCGGGGTGTCCAACCCGAAACCAGGACAGGGTCCCACAGTTTCTCACTTCAGGTAATGGGGGTTGACTTTATCCTAGAAGGATTCTTGGTTTAACACCTACATACATGCTAGGTACATTTAGGTACATCTAGTTAGGATTGCATTGTAGGAGTATGCATTTTATCATCATGTATTCTATGTACTTACCTGTATTCATGGTTATAGCAAAATGGTAGAACTCTACCATCCTTTTACTTTCCTAGTGCTTCTAATCATCTATATCTGTTACTGTCTAATGATTGTTTCAGCACACCTATTTTACACTAGAATAACGACTGTTCAATAAATACTTATTGAAAACGTCCCTACTGTTTATTCTGTGTATCTCTCTGAGACTAAGTGAGCACGAGTGACTGAGCGAAAAGTAGTACACTGTTTTCACGGTCCTGAGGGATCAGGGTTGTCATGTTCGATGGTTGCCAAGAACTATTCTCTCCTTGGTAAGAGGAGTTATTAGTGGCACTGTGGGCTAGCTGGTATACAGGCTAACATACCCAGTGGGGGTGCTCAGAATAAGTCTGGCACCAATCCTACAGTGTATGTTGTCTAAACGCGCAGATCCTGTATAGGTTTTATAGGAACTACACGACAGCCTTCCGTATCAGTAAGAACCTCATCCATGGCAAAAGGCGTCCCAGGCGTATCCAAATAAGAGCCCCCCTAGCAAACAGGGAGTAATCCGTGGTGTATATTTTACCCCTCCACCTGCGCTGTAATCTGGTAATCTCTACTGCGTTTAAGTGTGTCTCCTGCAAGAGTGCTATGTGTACATTATGACGTTTAAGATAGGAGTACACTGCATACCTACGGGAAGGGCTGCGGAGACCCCAGACATTCCAGGTAAGTATCATGTGACCCATTTCAGAGCTAAGGGAAATAAACAACAAAGAATAGCATTCCCCCCCTCCCAGATCCCGATAAGTAGCAGTCGGGCATGCACATCAACAATTCCAATACCCCCCCCCCCCCCATAGACTCCTGCAGCAAAGGTAAAACGGGAGGAACCAACCAGGGAAAGAAGAAACCTTATAAGGGCAACCCCCAGAACATTGGGGTGTCGTCCAAATGCAAAATACAGCAGCACAGCCATGTGCCCACTGGCCCCGAATAGATGGGGAAAACAGGGGGTTGTGTAACCATGCAGGGTGTAGCCTCATGAATCCCCGCGAAGTCATCTAATGACACATCGCCATAGCATATATCTGAAAAACCAACAACAACAACACCCCCAGGGGCGCAGAGGCACTCCCAACATGCCAGCCCCGCTCCCTCCGGATTCAAGATATCAAACAAACACTATTGATGCTAAGAATACCCACAGCAATTCAAATAACAGTGCCCATGAATGTATGTCCAGGACAGCCATGTTCATACAATACCATCCGCCGTCAGGGGTGTAACGACCGGCATTCTCATAGAAACCTTATTGGATGAGTCCGCTATCGAGGAGCCCCCATCCCCCGACGAGTGAAAGGAAGTGTCCACTTTGTCCTCCGGTGCTGCTGTGTCCGCCGTCTGTTCCGCATTGCGGACCACCGCCTGCCATTCTCTATGGATCTTGTTCGGGCCAGGTGCCGCCGCTGACTCCAGGAATCGCCTCCCAGGCCGCCGTCGCCGAGGTCCTCTACCACCTGCCTCCCCAGACCATGTCACAGCAGTGCCCGTGGGTCTTGGGCCAGAGTACTGACCTGATGTCTCCAGCCAGTCCCAAGCATCCTGAGGCGTGTCAATGAACCTGGACTTTCCATCAGAGACTACGCGGAGCCTAGCTGGGAACAGCAGCGAATAGGAGAGATTGAGCTGCCGAAGCTGGCGCTTGACCGGCAAGAAAGACCCCCGCTGACGTTGGACTTTTATTGTGTAGTCCGGAAAAAACAGCACCTTGGCGTTTTCATATTGGATGGGGTCCAGTTTCCTCATCTCTCAGAGGATCACATCACGATCCCTGAAGTGTAAGAGTTTGAAGATGAGCGGGCGTGCCCTGTCACCCGTGCCGGCTTCCTGCCCGGAACACGATGTGCCCGTTCTATGGTAAAGAATGGGGAGAATTCTGTATGTGGTAAGATGGTTTTTAGCCAGTGTTCCAGGAAGGTGACCGCATTTTGTCCTTCCGCACCTTCCGGCAGTCCAATCAACCGGACATTGTTCCGCCGGGAGCGGCCCTCCGCATCCTCAATGTGCTCCTCAAGGTACCGGATCCTAACCTCATGGGCATTCTGCTGCTTTTCTTGGAACTCCGTGGCCGGCTTCAATTCAGCTACCAGAACAATTCGACTCTTATAGTAGATAGGTTTAAGACAACCTTTATAGAAAGCTATCCTAGTGGTAGCTGTGGAGAGCAGCCTTCAGGCTAAGTCTTGAAGGAATGTAAAGCAGCTTGTTTTACCACACAATCTCTTGAATCACCAAATGAAAAGACACCACACAGGTATATATATCAAATATATATGTATTTATTAATAAACAACTCTCTACTAATCTCTTTATGAGATTAGAAGTCAGGAACATATGTACAAGTCAAATGTTATCAAAATAAGTTTAGCACAATCGAATATCACAATCTTAGTTTGGCTAGACCTAGGTCTAGGGCATCTAGAATCGAGGGACCCCCAAGAACCACCCCAGGTAGTTGTAGGAGACCCACAGGGGACGGACGCGGTGTCCTGGCACCGGTGCGAGTCCTGTGCGAGTCTATGCGAACAGACGCGATTGAGATTTCAATGTTAAAGGTCCCTTGCGTGTTCGAGGCGAACACACCGATCGGTCCTTGTACGAGTCGAAGGACGCGGTTACAGATAGAATTGCAAGGGAGTTGGACGCAGTGTGTCTAACACAGACGCGAACCATGTACGAGTCAGCGCGATAGTCGCACTTGGAAAGTAAGAGTTTTAGGGCACTTCTAGGGTAGCTACAAGCAAGTCACTTACAGGGTAAGTAGTTCTAGGGCCCACACCCACAGGAGCACCGTAGTGCTGAAGTTACCTCACCCAGGGGAGCCGGGTGCATAGGTGTTCTTTGGTGTCGGGTCGCGACGTCGTTTTCAATGGGAGCCAGTGAAGACTTGCTGCTTGCGGCGACAGGAGAAGTGTCCGGAGGAATCCAAGCCTGGATTCAGAAGATGGAAGACCTGAAAGCAGAGGGGACAGTGTTCAAAGTCACTTGGCAGTGACTCGGGGCAAGGAAGATGGATGCCCACCGTCGTCGCAAGATTCAGGTCGTTCGCAGGTGCCTTGACTCATCATCCACGAGATCCAGGAGGCATCGACGACAACCAGGAGCTGGATTCGGCATGTCCCACAATGTCTGCAGCTTACTGCGGTGTCTGCGACTCGATTGGAGTCAACAAGCCTTGGTAACAGCAAGTCTCGGGGAAAGTGTAAAGAGGCAATGGCGCAGACCAGCAAGGTCTGTGGGACTCACCCAGCAAGGGTAAGTCAGGGCAGGCCTGGAGCAACCAAGTGAGCCCTTTGGTTTCTTTAGAAAGTCTTCTGGGGACCCACAAGCCGGCTGGCAAGGGATCGCAAAGACGCCTCGGGAGGATTCGCTCAACAGGGGCCCACGGTCACTCGGGACGTGGTAGACCTCCGATCTTCGGAGTGATTCCTGCTGGATGCTAGGACCACACGTGGTCCAAAGCACAAGTTCGTGGAACGTTGTGAAAAGGTTGCACTCGACAATAGTGCACAGTACCCAGGGGTCGCGGTTCCTCGTCACTCTTGGGGTCCACTGGCCTCAGCTTCGCTGCGGACTCACAATGGCCTTTGAGAAGTCAGGAAATCTACTTCTTGGGCTGCAGGGACTTCGGACTCCGGCGGGAGCGGCGTAGTTTGCGACCGTCGTTTGTAGTGTTTGGTGCCTGCCAAGCAGGGGAGTCACTCCTTGACTCCAAGGGAGATTCTTCAGTCTTCCAAAGGTAGTGGAACGTCGATGGTCTGGGATTCTTCTTCAGAGCATCGTCCAGGGAAATCTAGGGTGCAATGCACAGGTTCCCCCTCTTATACTAAAAGAAAGGGAGGGACTAGCTCTATGACCCTACCTATGGGAGGGTCAGGGGAGTGGGCGGCTACACCCATTTCCCTTTGTCCAGTTTCATGCCAGAGCAAGGGCAGGTAGCCCCTGAGCCGGTTTGAACTGGGGTATGCACAGAGGAGCCTTCTGCTCCCCCAGTGCAGAACTTCAAAGCACTCTAAGAGTGCACCCACCCAGCCCCAATACACTAAACCCTGCCTGGGAGGTGGTCACACCCCCTTGGGACAGGATATCTATTGTTGGGCTTCCTCCACTGCGAGTGTTGGTCATCAGCAGAAGGGCAGCCCAGTGTCTGTGACTGGTGGCATCCATTTTGTGATGCCAGGGCTCTGCAGGATTCTACCGCGTTTCCACAGTAGGTACATGTCTATCCCTCTAGAAGGGTGGAATGCTACCCCTGCTGCCAGAACTGGCGGGGGGGGGTAGTATTCCAAGATGTTTGACACCAAACACGACATGTTTTGATGCAGCCATTCCAAAGTTAGCATTCTACTGCGAGGATATAATGCACTTAAAAGTATATGGTTTAACCGCATCCACAAACAGCACCAGAGAATGGACTCTGAGAGCTGCAGAGGGGCCCTGCTCAGGCAGAGGCACCCCCTCACATAGAAGCCAAGCACCCTGCCCTCAGGATTGATAGGGCCTGCCTTAGGGGTGACTGATAGGTTTATATGTGTGTGTAGGAGAGATATAGGGAACCTATATCTCAGTGAGGAGTGCTAGCACCACCTCACCCAGGCTGCAGTAGCAGGCCTGTGGTGTCAGATTTAGTCTGCTTCCCAGGGGTGGCATAATACATGCTGCAGCCCCTGGTAGGCCTGTGAAGTACCTATGCCCTTAGTACCTAAGGTACCATATACTAGGGACTCATAAGGTACCACAGTATCCAATCACTAGTGCACCTAGAGTGCACTCCAAGTCGTTTAGAGAGAACAGAGAGGCTGGGGCCCTGATTAGCAGGGACCCAGCCAGACTATAGCCAGAAACCAGTGTAAACATCAGAAAAAAAGTGGGGGCAACATAAGAGGCAGATCCTACTCTCCTACACAACCCCCCAAACGCAGGGACACTAAACTAACCTTGACCAGTTGAGTCTTCGTGTTCAAAGTGGAAATACCTTGAGAGTCCATCTGCATTGGCATGTTGGGTCCCAGGTCTATGTTCCACTGTATAGTCCATCCCCTGTAGGGAAATGAACCACCTCAAAAGTTTTGGGTTTTCACCTTTCATCTGTTTAAGCCATAGGAGGGGCTTGTGGTCAGTCTGAACTATGAAGTGAGTGCCAAACAAGTATGGCCTCAGCTTCTTCAGGGCCCACACCACAGCAAAGGCCTCCCTCTCTATAGCTGACCAACGTTTCTCTCTAGGGGTCAGCCTTCTGCTAATAAAAGCTACTGGCTGGTCTTGACCTTCATCATTCAGTTGAGACAGTACAGCTCCCACACCCAGCTCAGAAGCATCTGTTTGGACAATGAACTTTTTGGTGTAGTCTGGACTCTGTAAGATGGGGGCAGTGCACATGGCCTGCTTTAGGTCTTCAAATGCCTTCTGACAGCTAGCTGTCCACTGAACCTTTTTGGCATTTTCTTTGAGGTCAGATCATTCAAGGGGGTCACTATAGATCCATATCCCTTGACAAACCTCCTATAGTACCCAGTCAGGCCTAAGAAGGCTCTCACCTGTGTCTGGGTGGTTGGAGAAACCCATTCCATTATGGTTTGGATTTTGCTCTGTAAAGGCTGAACCTGGCCTCCACCTACAAGGTGGCCCAGGTACACAACCTGACTCTGCCCTATCTGGCACTTAGTGGCCTTGATAGTGAGGCCTGCTTTCTGCAGAGCCTCCAAAACATTTCTGAGGTGGACCAGGTGATCCTGCCAGGAGGAACTAAAGACAGCAATATCATCTAGATAAGCTGAGCAATAAGTTTCCATCCCTGCCAGAACTTTATTCACCAACCTCTGAAAAGTGGCAGGTGCATTTTTCAATCCAAAGGGCATCACCACAAAGTGGTAGTGCCCACTAGGGGTCGAAAATGCTGTTTTGGCTTTTGCATCATCAGCTAATCTGATCTGCCAGTAGCCAGCTGTTAGGTCAAATGTACTTAGATACTTGGCTGAGGCCAAAGTATCAATCAGCTCATCTGCCCTTGGTATGGGATAGGCATCAGTCCTAGTGACTGCATTGAGGCCTCTGTAGTCTACACAAAACCTCATTTCTTTCTTACCACCCTGGGTATGAGGCTTGGGTACCAGGACTACTGGGCTAGCCCAAGGGCTATCTGAAGGCTCAATTACACCTAGCTCCAACATTTTCTGGACTTCAGTCCTGATACAGTCCCTGACATGGTCAGGTTGCCTGTAGATTTTACTCTTGACAGGCAGACTGGCTCCAGTGTCCACCTCATGGGTGCACCAGGTAGTCTGACTAGGGGTCAGGCTAAACATATGTCTATACTGTTGCAGAACTTGTCTGCACTCAGTTTGCTGATGGTCAGTGAGGCTGCTTGCCAAAGCAACACCATCTACTGACCCATCATCAGGGTTCTGAGAGAGCAGGTCAGGGAGAGGGTCACTCTCCTCCTCCTGGTCCTCATCAGTTGCCATGAGTAAGCCCATGTCAGCCCTGTCAACATATGGCTTCAATCTGTTGACATGGAGCACCCTCAGGGGGCTCCTGGGAGTTCCAAGATTCACCAGGTAGGTGACTTCTCCCTTCTGTTCAACTATTGTATGGGGGCCACTCCACTTGTCCTGGAGGGCTGCTGGGGCCACAGGCTCCAACACCCACACTTTGTGTCCTGGCTGGTATACAGTCAGTACAGCCTTTTGGTCATGCCAAGCTTTTTGTAATTCTTGGCTGGCCTCCAGGTTTTTGGTTGCCTTTTTCATGTATTCAGCCATCCGGGAGCGGAGACCAAGTACATAGTCCATCACATCTTGTTTGGGGGGCTTGAGAGGTAACTCCCAGCCCTCTTTTACCAAACACAATGGACCTCTCACAGGATGCTCAAACAGAAGCTCAAATGGGCTGTAACCAACCCCCTTCTGTGGAACCTCTCTGTATGCAAACAACAGGCAGGGAAGAAGAAGGTCCCATTTCCGCCTAAGCTTCTCTGGGAGTCCTTTAATCATTCCCTTCAGGGTTTTGTTGAAGCGTTCAACTAACCCATTGCATTGTGGGTGATAGGGGGTGGTGAACTTATAAGTTACACCACACTCCTTCCACATTGCCTTCAAATATCCTGACATGAAGTTGGTACCTCTGTCAGAAATGACCTCCTTTGGGAAACCCACTCTGGAGAAAACTCCAATGAGGGCTCTTGCCAACACAGGGGCTGTGGTGGTCCTCAGGGGAATTGCTTCTGGGTACCTGGTGGCATGATCCACTACCACCAGGATAAACCTGTGCCCAGATGCAGTTTGAGGGTCAAGGGGACCAACAATGTCAATCCCTACCCTTTCAAAGGGTACCCCCACCACAGGTAGTGGTATCAGGGGGCCTTTGTTGTGCCACCTGCCTTACCACTGGCTTGGCATGTGACACAGGAGCGACAAAACTCCTTTGTGTCCTCTGACATATGTGGCCAATGAAAATGTGGAACAAGCCTGTCCCAGGTCTTGTTTTGGCCCAGGTGTCCTGCTAAAGGGATGTCATGTGCTAGGGTCAAGAGGAACCCCTAAACTTCTGAGGTATTACCAACCTCCTGGTGGCTCCAGCGGCTGGGTCTCTACTCTCAGAATATAGGAGTCCCTCATCCCAATAAACTTTATGGGACCCACTTGCACTCCCAGCAGCCTCAGCAGCAGCCTGCTGTCTGAGGGGTTCCAGAGAGGGGCAGCACTGTTGCTCCTTACTCAGATCTTCCCTAGAAGGGCCCCCTGCCCCCAGGAACTCAACCTGATCAGGCTCAAGTCCCTCTGGGGCAGTTCCTTCTTCAGGATCTGCTTCACCTCCCTCTGGGGGTGAATCTGTGATCTGAGACAGAGGGGAAGGCACTGCCTTTACCCTACTGCTCCTCCTCTTGGGAAGCATCTGGTCCATTGTTCCAGGATCCAGAGCTGGTTCAGTGTTATGCATTCTTGCTTGTGACCTGGTCACAGCAAATACCTCTGCAGGGATGCCCAACATCTCAGCATGAGTCCATAACTCTACTTCAGACCAGGCTGAAGTCTCTAGATCATTGCCCAATAGACATTCGACAGGGAGGTCTGCACTGACTACAACCTTCTTGAGGCCAGTTACCCCTCCCCAGGAGAAATTCACAACTGCCAGACTATGGTTGGTCCTGACATTGCTTGCATTGGTCACCTGGTACATTTCGCCCAGGATGATCTGTCCAGGGTCCACAAGATCCTCTGCCACCATGGTGACACTAGCACCTGTGTCCCTAAATGCCAAAGCCTGTTTGCCATTTATTACAGGCTGCTGTTTGTATTTGCCCAGATTACTTGGACTTACTAGGAAGGACATATTAAGGTCTCCCTCACAAATCAGCATTGCCTGAGTGGGCACTCTGACTAGGTCAGAGTCCACTTCAGAACCCATTGTCAACCCTACTACACCCTTATTCTGAGTACCACCTCCACCTGTAGCTGAGCTAGGGGGAACAGTTGCCTTGGGGGCAGGAGTGGTGGTGGTTTGGTCTTTGGACTTGTTACAATCAGAAGTCCAGTGCCCTTTCTGTTTACAGAATTTGCACCAGGGCTTCTTTTGGCCTTTTCCCTTGTTGGATTGTGACTCCCCACCAGATGCAGATTGTTGGGGCCCTTGTGAAGACTTCTGGTCTTTTGACTTATCCCCACCTTTCTCAGAGCCCTTAGGATCTTGCTTCTTGGTGTCACCCCCTTGGTTCTGGGGTTTCTGCCTTACCCTGGTTCTGACCCATTTGTCTGCCTTCTTTCCCAATTCTTGGGGAGAGGTCAGATCTGAGTCCACCAGGTATTGATGCAACAACTGGTTCTGGCAATTATTAAGGATCTGTTCTCTCATCATCAGATTATACAATCCCTTGAAATCAGTAACCCTACTGCCAACCAGCCAACCCTCCAGAGCCTTGGTTGCACAATCTACAAAGTCAGTCCAGTCCTGAGTCTGTGCCTTCTGGGTGTCTCTGAACTTCAACCTGTACTGCTCAGTGGTTAAGCCAAACCCATCTATCAGTGCACTCTTCAGGACTTCATAATCATCAGCATCCTCTTCTCTAACAGTGAGGAGCTTGTCTCTACCTTTGTCTGAAAAGGAGAGCCACAAGATTGCTGCCCACTGCTTTTGGGGGACCTGCTGTACTTTACAGGCCCTCTCCATAGCAGTTATCCACTTGTGGATATCATCCCCACTTTGGTAGGGAGGAACAACCTTGCTCAGGTTCCTATGGTCGGGAATAGATTCTCTGCTTCTAGGGACACTGTTGCTGCCACCAAGGGGTTCTAACCCCTCTCTTCTAGAAGCTCTCTGGATCTCCAGGGCTTCTCTATCTAGTGCCAACTGCTTGGTTCTGAGGGCAACTCTTGCTTCCTCATACTGCAGCAGTTTGCACATTCTGTCAGAGGAGCTCTCTCTTATGGGAAAGTATGAGTTCCTCTGCTGGACAAATTCTCTGCCAGAGTGATAAGAGTGGTCAGATTCCCTGGAAGGGGACCTATGCCTCTCATCCACTCTGTCAGTTCTCTTAGGGAGAATTCCTCTGTCCTTTTCAGGCCCCTTGGAGCCTGGCCCTTCAATCACAGAGTCTTGGTCATTCTGATTTTCATCATCTGACCCAGACACTGTAATTGACCCACCCCTGATTCAGACCCATTAGCTCCTAGAGCCAATCTAAGATCATCTGCTGTCAGCAGATCTATCAGGTGTAGTGTGGAGGGACTCTGTCCTAGCTTCAGGTGTCTTTCAACACACATGGCTCTCAAGTCAGAGAAAGCCATGTCCTTATACTGAGGCTGAGTGGATCCACTGGTTCCACCCTTTAATTACATTCTAGTGTTGTGCAGTGTTGTACTACCTACACTAGTTTGTGGCCTACTGATACTAGCTTGAGCTGTAGAAAGGGTGTGCTATCCCTTTGCCTACAGCTCTAAGTTCAGTAGAACTTATTGATACTAAGCTTGACTTTATATGTACCTTCAGTACCTATAGTGGTTTTCAGTTAGTAATTCAAATAGAGATTTTCTGGTAAAACAATAGCAAGCTGGAATCCCACACGCTGCCCACCAATGTGAGAAGTTGGCCTGGTATATGCTGTTCACTAATTAAAGTGGACACCTTGCACCAGAACAATTCGACTCTTATGGTAGATAGGTTTAAGGCAACCTTTATAGAAAGCTATCCTAGTGGTAGCTGTGGAGAGCAGCCTTCAGGCTAAGTCTTGAAGGAATGTAAAGCAGCTTGTTTTACCACACAATCTCTTGAATCACCAAATGAAAAGACACCACACAGGTATATATATCAAATATATATGTATTTATTAATAAACAACTCTCTACTAATCTCTTTATGAGATTAGAAGTCAGGAACATATGTACAAGTCAAATGTTATCAAAATAAGTTTAGCACAATCGAATATCACAATCTTAGTTTGGCTAGACCTAGGTCTAGGGCATCTAGAATCGAGGGACCCCCAAGAACCACCCCAGGTAGTTGTAGGAGACCCACAGGGGACGGACGCGGTGTCCTGGCACCGGTGCGAGTCCTGTGCGAGTCTATGCGAACAGACGCGATTGAGATTTCAATGTTAAAGGTCCCTTGCGTGTTCGAGGCGAACACACCGATCGGTCCTTGTACGAGTCGAAGGACGCGGTTACAGATAGAATTGCAAGGGAGTTGGACGCGGTGTGTCTAACACAGACGCGAACCATGTACGAGTCAGCGCGATTGTCGCACTTGGAAAGTAAGAGTTTTAGGGCACTTCTAGGGTAGCTACAAGCAAGTCACTTACAGGGTAAGTAGTTCTAGGGCCCACACCCACAGGAGCACCGTAGTGCTGAAGTTACCTCACCCAGGGCAGCGGGGTGCATAGGTGTTCTTTGGTGTCGGGTCGCGACGTCGTTTTCAATGGGAGCCAGTGAAGACTTGCTGCTTGCGGCGACAGGAGAAGTGTCCGGAGGAATCCAAGCCTGGATTCAGAAGATAGAAGACCTGAAAGCAGAGGGGACAGTGTTCAAAGTCACTTGGCAGTGACTCGGGGCAAGGAAGATGGATGCCCACCGTCGTCGCAAGATTCAGGTCGTTCGCGGGTGCCTTGACTCTTTAGCCACGAGGTCCAGGAGGAGTTGACGATGACCAGGAGCTGGATTCGGCATGTCCCACGATGTCTGCAGCTTACTGCGGTGTCGGCGACTCGATTGGAGTCAACAAGCCTTGGTAACAGCAAGTCTTGGGGAAAGTGTAAAGAGGCAATGGCGCAGACCAGCAAGGTCTGTGGGACTCACCCAGCAAAGGTAAGTCAGGGCAAGCCTGGAGCAACCGGAGGAGCCCTTTGGTTTCTTTAGAAAGTCTTCTGGAGACCCACAAGCCGGCTGGCAAGGGATTGCAAAGACGCCTCAGGAGGATTCGCTCAACAGGGGCCCACGGTCACTCGGGACATGGTAGGCCTCCGATCTTCGAAGGGGTTCCTGCTGGAGGCTAGGACCACACGTGGTCCAAAGCACAAGTTCATGGAATGTTGAGATGGGGTTGCACTCGACAATAGTGCACAGTACCCAGGTGTCACGGTTCCTCATCACTCTTGGGGTCCACTGGCCTCAGCTTCACTGGGGACTCACGATGACCTTTGAGAAGTCAGGAAATCCACTTCTTGGGCTGCAGGGACTTCGGACTCCGGCGGGAGCGGTGTAGTTTGCAACCGTCGTTTGTAGTGTTTGGTGCCTGCCAAGCAGGGGAGTCACTCCTTGACTCCAAGGGAGATTCTTCAGTCTTCCAAAGGTAGTGGAACTTCGAAGGTCCGGGATTCTTCTTCAGAGCATCGTCCAGGGAAATCTAGGGTGCAATGCACAGGTTCCCCCTCTTATACTAAAAGAAAGGGAGGGACTAGCTCTATGACCCTACCTATGGGAGGGTCAGGGGAGTGGGCGGCTACACCCACTTCCCTTTGTCCAGTTTCGCACCAGAGCAGGGGCAGGTAGCCCCTGAGCCGGTTTGAACTGGGGTATGCACAGAGGAGCCTTCTGCTCCCCCAGTGCAGGACTTCAAAGCACTCTAAGAGTGCACCCACCCAGCCCCAATACACTAAACCCTGTCTGGGAGGTGGTCACACCCCCTTGGGACAGGATATCTATTGTTGGGCTTCTTCCACTGCGAGTGTTGGTCATCAGCAGGAGGGCAGCCCAGTGTCTGTGACTGGTGGCATCCATTTTGTGATGCCAGGGCTCTGCAGGATTCTACTGCGTTTCCACAGTAGGTACATGTCTATCCCTCTAGAAGGGTGGAATGCTACCCCCGCCGCCAGAACTGGCGGGGGGGTAGTATTCCAAGATGTTTGACACCAAACACGACATGTTTTGATGCAGCCATTCCAAAGTTAGCATTCTACCGCGAGGATATAATGCACTTAAAAGTATATGGTTTAACCGCATCCACAAACAGCACCAGAGAATGGACTCTGAGAGCTGCAGAGGAGCCCTGCTCAGGCAGAGGCACCCCCTCACATAGAAGCCAAGCACCCTGCCCTCAGGATTGATAGGGCCTGCCTTAGGGGTGACTGATAGGTTTATATGTGTGTGTAGGAGAGATATAGGGAACCTATATCTCAGTGAGGAGTGCTAGCACCACCTCACCCAGGCTGCAGTAGCAGGCCTGTGGTGTCAGATTTAGTTTGCTTCCCAGGGGTGGCATAATACATGCTGCAGCCCCTGGTAGGCCTGTGAAGTAGCATTGCCCTTAGTACCTAAGGTACCATATACTAGGGACTCATAAGGTACCACAGTATCCAATCACTAGTGCACCTAGAGTGCACTCCAAGTCGTTTAGAGAGAACAGAGAGGCTGGGGCCCTGATTAGCAGGGACCCAGCCAGACTATAGCCAGAAACCAGTGTAAACATCAGAAAAAAAAGTGGGGGCAACATAAGAGGCAGATCCTACTCTCCTACAATGATGATGGATTCAACCCAGATCTGTGACTGGGGGTGAGTGTCTGAAAAGTTTCAGCACTCTGTCCATCATCTCCTTGTGTTTCCTTTGTTTGCCCTAAGTTGGCAGGGTGTGCCCAGACGTGGGTCCCTTGCTCACTTTGCCACTGGATTCAAGCTAACCTGGCTGATGAGGGCTGTTAGCCCGAAATCAGTCCCAGGATGCTTGTTTCCGGTCCAGGGAAGACATGGCTTGGTAGTGCGGGCTGGACTGTTCTCATGAGGCACAGGGTCAAGACTGATTTGCATATAGCTGTGTCTGAACTGGGGTGGCGAAGTGAGCTAAAGAACGGTGATGGATTCAGCCCAGATTTGGGACTGGGGGTGAGTGTCTGAAAGGTTTCAGCGCTCGGTCCATCATCTCCTTGTGTTTGCTTTATTCGCCCTAACTTGGCAGGGTATGCCCAGACGTGGGTCCCTTGCTCACTTTGCCACTGGATTCAAGCTAGGCTGGCTGATGAGGGCTGTTAGCCCGAAACTGCTCCCTGGATGCTTGTTTCTGGTCCAGGGAAGACATGGCTTGGCAGTTCGGGCTGGACTGTTCCCATGAGGCACAGGTTCAAGACTGATTTGCATATAGCTGTGTCTGAACTGGGGTGGCGAAGTGAGCTAAAGATCGATGATGGATTCAACCCAGATCTGTGACTGGGGGTGAGTGTCTAAAAGGTTTCAGCGCTCCGTCCATCATCTCCTTGTGTTTGCTTTGTTCGCCCTAAATTGGCAGGGTATGCCCAGACGTGGGTCTCTTGCTCACTTTGCCACTGGATTCAAGCTAGCCTGGCTGATGAGGGCTGTTTGCCCGAAACCGGTCCCAGGATGCTTGTTTCCGGTCCAGGGAACACATCGCTTGGCAGTTTGGGGTGGACTGTTCCCATGAGGCACAGGGTCAAGACTGATTTGCATATAGCTGTGTCTGAACTGGGGAGGCGAAGTGAGCTAAAGAACGATGATGGATTCAACCCAGATCTGTGACTGGGGGTGAGTGTGAGTGTCTGAAAGGTTTCAGCGCTCCGTCCATCATCTCCTTGTGTTTGCTTTGTTCGCCCTAAATTGTCAGGGTATGCCCAGACGTGGGTCCCTTGCTCACTTTGCCACTGGATTCAAGCTAGCCTGGCTGATGAGGGCTGTTAGCCCGAAATCGGTCCCAGGATGCTTGTTTCTGGTCCTGGGAAGACATGGCTTGGCAGTTCGGGCTGGACTGTTCCCATGAGGCACAGGGTCAAGACTGATTTCCATATACCTGTGTCTGAACTGGGGTGGCGAAGTGAGCTAAAGAACAATGATGGATTCAACCCAGATCTGTGACTGGGGGTGAGTGTCTGTAAGGTTTCAGTGCTCCATCCATCATCTCCTTGTGTTTGCTTTGTTCACCCTAAATTGTCAGGGTATGCCCAGACGTGGGTCCCTTGCTCACTTTGCCACTGGATTCAAGCTAGCCTGGCTGATGAGGGCTGCTAGCCTGAAACCAGTCCCAGGATGCTTGTTTCCGGTCCAAGGAAGACATGGCTTGGCAGTTCGGGCTGGACTGTTCCCATGAGGCACAGGGTCAAGACTGATTTGCATATAGCTGTGTCTGAACTGGGGTGGGGAAGTGAGCTAAAGAACGATGATGGATTCAACCCAGAAGTGTGACTGGGGGAGAGTGTCTGAAAGGTTTCAGCGCTCCATCCATCATTTCATTGTGTTTGCTTTGTTTGCCCTAAATTGGCAGGGTATTCCCAGAAGTGGGTCCCTTGCTCACTTTGCCACTGGATTCAAGCTAGCCTGGCTGATGAGGGCTGTTAGCCCGAAGTCGGACTCAGGATGCTTGTCTCCGGTCCAGGGAAGACATGGCTTGGCAGTTCAGGCTGGAGTGTTCCCATGAGGCACAGGGTCAAGACTGATTTGCATATAGCTGTGTCTGAACTGGGTTGGAGAAGTGAGCATCAGGATGATGATGATGGATTCAACCCAGATCTGTGACTGGGGGTGAGTGTCTGAAAAGTTTCAGCACTCCGTCCATCATCTTCTTGTGTTTGCTTTGTTCGCACTAAGTTGGCAGGGTGTGCCCAGACGTGGGTCCCTTGCTCACTTTGCCACTGGATTCAAGCTAGCCTGGCTGATGAGGGCTGTTAGCCCGAAACCGGTCGCAGGATGCTTGTTTCCTTTCCAGGGAAGACATGGCTTGGCAGTTCGGGCTGGACTGTTCCCATGAGGCACAGGGTCAAGACTGATTTGCATATAGCTGTGTCTGAACTGGGGTGGCGAAGTGAGCTAATGAACGATGATGGATTCAACCCAGATCTGTGACTGGGGGTGAGTGTCTGAAAGGTTCCAGCGCTCCGTCCATCATCTCCTTGTGTTTGCTTTGTTCACCCTAAATTGGCAGGGCATGCCCATACGTGGGTCCCGTGCTCACTTTGCCACTGGATTCAAGCTAGCCTGGCTGATGAGGGCTGTTAGCCCGAAGTCGGACTCAGGATGCTTGTCTCCGGTCCAGAGAAGACATGGCTTGGCAGTTCAGGCTGGACTGTTCCCATGAGGCACAGGGTCAAGACTGATTTGCATATAGCTGTGTCTGAACTGGGTTGGCGAAGTGAGCTTCAGGATGATGATGGATTCAACCCAGATCTGTGACTGGGGTTGAGTGTCTGAAAAGTTTCAGCACTCCGTCCATCATCTTCTTGTGTTTGCTTTGTTCGCACTAAGTTGGCAGGGTGTGCCCAGACGTGGGTCCCTTGCTCACTTTGCCACTGGATTCAAACTAGCCTGGCTGATGAGGGCTGTTAGCCCAAAACCGGTCCCAGGATGCTTGTTTCCGGCTCAGGGACGACATGGCTTGGCAGTGCGGGCTGGACTCTTCCCATGAGGCACAGGGTCAAGACTGATTTGCATATAGCTGTGTCTGAACTGGGGTGGCGAAGTGAGCTAAAGAATGATGATGGATTCAACCCAGATCTGTGACTGGGGGTGAGTATCTGAAAAGTTTCAGCACTCTGTCCATCATCTCCTTGTGTTTGCTTTGTTCGCCCTAAGTTGGCAGGGTGTGCCCAGACGTGGGTCCCTTGCTCACTTTGTCACTGGATTCAAGCTAACCTGGCTGATGAGGGCTGTTAGCCCGAAATCAGTCCCAGGATGCTTGTTTCCGGTCCAGGGAAGACATGGCTTGGCAGTGCGGGCTGGACTGTTCTCATGAGGCACAGGGTCAGGACTGTTTTGCACATAGCTGTGTCTGAACTGGGGTGGCGAAGTGAGCTAAAGAACGATGATGGATTCAACATAGATCTGTGACTGGGGGTGAGTGTCTGAAAGGTTCCAGCGCTCCGTCCATTATCTCCTTGTGTTTGCTTTGTTCACCCTAAATTGGCAGGGTATGCCCATACTTGGGTCCCGTGCTAACTTTGCCACTGGATTCAGGGTAGCCTGGCTGATGAGGGCTGTTAGCCCGAAGTCGGACTCAGGATGCTTGTCTCCGGTCCAGGGAAGACATGGCTTGGCAGTTCAGGCTGGAGTGTTCCCATGAGGCACAGGGTCAAGACTGATTTGCATATAGCTGTGTCTGAACTGGGTTGGAGAAGTGAGCATCAGGATGATGATGATGGATTCAACCCAGATCTGTGACTGGGGGTGAGTGTCTGAAAAGTTTCAGCGCTCCGTCCATCATCTTCTTGTGTTTGCTTTGTTCGCACTAAGTTGGCAGGGTGTGCCCAGACGTGGGTCCCTTGCTCACTTTGCCACTGGATTCAAGCTAGCCTGGCTGATGAGGGCTGTTAGCCCGAAACCGGTCCCAGGATGCTTGTTTCCATTCCAGGGAAGACATGGCCTGGCAGTTCGGGCTGGACTGTTCCCATGAGGCACAGGGTCAAGACTGATTTGCATATAGCTGTGTCTGAACTGGGGTGGCGAAGTGAGCTAATGAACGATGATGGATTCAACCCAGATCTGTGACTGGGGGTGAGTGTCTGAAAGGTTCCAGCGCTCCGTCCATCATCTCCTTGTGTTTGCTTTGTTCACCCTAAATTGGCAGGGCATGCCCATACGTGGGTCCCGTGCTCACTTTGCCACTGGATTCAAGCTAGCCTGGCTGATGAGGGCTGTTAGCCCGAAGTCGGACTCAGGATGCTTGTCTCCGGTCCAGAGAAGACATGGCTTGGCAGTTCAGGCTGGACTGTTCCCATGAGGCACAGGGTCAAGACCGATTTGCATATAGCTGTGTCTGAACTGGGTTGGCGAAGTGAGCTTCAGGATGATGATGGATTCAACCCAGATCTGTGACTGGGGTTGAGTGTCTGAAAAGTTTCAGCACTCCGTCCATCATCTTCTTGTGTTTGCTTTGTTCGCACTAAGTTGGCAGGGTGTGCCCAGACGTGGGTCCCTTTCTCACTTTGCCACTGGATTCAAACTAGCTTGGCTGATGAGGGCTGTTAGCCCGAAGCCGGTCCCAGGATGCTTGTTTCCGGCTCAGGGACGACATGGCTTGGCAGTGCGGGCTGGACTCTTCCCATGAGGCACAGGGTCAAGACTGATTTGCATATAGCTGTGTCTGAACTGGGGTGGCGAAGTGAGCTAAAGAATGATGATGGATTCAACCCAGATCTGTGACTGGGGGTGAGTATCTGAAAAGTTTCAGCACTCTGTCCATCATCTCCTTGTGTTTGCTTTGTTCGCCCTAAGTTGGCAGGGTGTGCCCAGACGTGGGTCCCTTGCTCACTTTGCCACTGGATTCAAGCTAACCTGGCTGATGAGGGCTGTTAGCCCGAAATCAGTCCCAGGATGCTTGTTTCCGGTCCAGGGAGGACATGGCTTGGCAGTGCGGGCTGGACTGTTCTCATGAGGCACAGGGTCAGGACTGTTTTGCACATAGCTGTGTCTGAACTGGGGTGGCGAAGTGAGCTAAAGAACGGTGATGGATTCAGCCCAGATTTGGGACTGGGGGTGAGTGTCTGAAAGGTTTCAGCGCTCCGTCCATCATCTCCTTGTGTTTGCTTTTGTTCACCCTAAATTGGCAGGGTATGCCCAGACGAAGGTCCCTTGCTCACTTTGCCACTGGATTCAAGCTAGCCTGGCTGATGAGGGCTGTTTGCCCGAAACCGGTCCCAGGATGCTTGTTTCCGGTCCAGGGAACGCATGGCTTGGCAGTTTGGGGTGGACTGTTCCCATGAGGCACAGGGTCAAGACTGATTTGCATATAGCTGTGTCTGAACTGGGGTGGCGAAGTGAGCTAAAGAATGATGATGGATTCAACCCAGATCTGTGACTGGGGGTGAGTGTCTGAAAAGTTTCAGCGCTCGGTCCATCATCTCCTTGTGTTTGCTTTATTCGCCCTAAATTGGCAGGGTATGCCCAGACGTGGGTCCCTTGCTCACTTTGCCACAGGATTCAAGCTAGCCTGGCTGATGAGGGCTGTTAGCCCGAAACTGGTCCCTGGATGCTTGTTTCTGGTCCAGGGAAGACATGGTTTGGCAGTTTGGGCTGGACTGTTCCCATGAGGCACAGGTTCAAGGCTGATTTGCATATAGCTGTGTCTGAACTGAGGTGGCGAAGTGAGCTAAAGATCGATGATGGATTCAACCCAGATCTGTGACTGGGGGTGAGTGTCTGAAAGGTTCCAACGCTCCGTCCATCATCTCCTTGTGTTTGCTTTGTTCGCCCTAAATTGGCAGGGTATGCCCAGACGTGGGTCCCTTGCTCACTTTGCCACTGGATTCAAGCTAGCCTGGCTGATGAGGGCTGTTTGCCCGAAACCGGTCCCAGGATGCTTGTTTCCGGTCCAGAGAACACATGGCTTGGCAGTTTGGGGTGGACTGTTCCCATGAGGCACAGGGTCAAGACTGATTTGCATAGAGCTGTGTCTGAACTGGGGAGGCGAAGTGAGCTAAAGAACGATGATGGATTCAACCCAGATCTGTGACTGGGGTTGAGTGTCTGAAAGATTTCAGCGCTCCGTCCATCATCTCCTTGTGTTTGCTTTGTTCGCCCTAAATTGTCAGGGTATGCCCAGACGTGGGTCCCTTGCTCATTTGCCACTGGATTCAAGCTAGCCTGGCTGATGAGGGCTGTTAGCCCGAAATCAGTCCCAGGATGCTTGATTCCGGTCCAGGGAAGACATGGCTTGGCAGTGTGGGCTGGACTCTTCCCATGAGGCACAGGGTCAAGACTGATTTGCATATAGCTGTGTCTGAAGTGGGGTGGCGAAGTGAGCTTAAGAATGATGATGGATTCAACCCAGATCTGTGACTGGGGGTGAGTGTCTGAAAAGTTTCAGCGCTCCGTCCATCATCTCCTTGTGTTTGCTTTGTTCGCCCTAAATTGGCAGGGTATGTCCAGACATGGGTCCCTTGCTCACTTTGCCACTGGATTCAATCTAGCCTGGCGAATGAGGGCTGTTAGCCCGAAACAGGTCCCAGGATGCTTGTTTCCGGTCCTGGGAAGACATGGCTTGGCAGTTCGGGCTGGACTGTTCCCATGAGGTACAGGGTCAAGACTGATTTGCATATACCTGTGTCTGAAATGGGGTGGCGAAGTGAGCTAAAGAACGATGACGGATCAACCCAGATGTGTGAATGGGGGAGAGTGTCTGAAAGGTTTCAGCGCTCCATCCATCATTTCATTGTGTTTGCTTTGTTTGCCCTAAATTGGCAGGGTATTCCCAGAAGTGGGTCCCTTGCTCACTTTGCCACTGGATTCAAGCTAGCCTGGCTGATGAGGGCTGTTAGCCTGAAACCAGTCCCAGGATGCTTGTTTCTGGTCCAAGGAAGACATGGCTTGGCAGTTCGAGCTGGACTGTTCCCATGAGGCACAGGGTCAAGACTGATTTGCATATAGCTGTGTCTGAACTGGGTTGGCGAAGTGAGCTAATGAACGATGATGGATTCAACCCAGATCTGTGACTGGGGGTGAGTGTCTGAAAGGTTCCAGCGCTCCGTCCATCATCTCCTTGTGTTTGCTTTGTTCGCCCTAAATTGGCAGGGTATGCCCATACGTGTGTCCCGTGCTCACTTTGCCACTGGATTCAGACTAGCTTGGCTGATGAGGGCTGTTAGCCCGAAGTCGGACTCAGGATGCTTGTCTCCGGTCCAGGGAAGACATGGCTTGGCAGTTCAGGCTGGACTGTTCCCATGAGGCACAGGGTCAAGACTGATTTGCATATAGCTGTGTCTGAACTGGGTTGGCGAAGTGAGCTCCAGGATGATGATGGATTCAACCCAGATCTGAAAATGGGGGTAAGTGTCTGAAAAGTGTCAGCGCTCCGTCCATCATCTTCTTGTGTTTGCTTTGTTCGCACTAAGTTGGCAGGGTGTGCCCAGACGTGGGTCCCTTGCTCACTTTGCCACTGGATTCAAGCTAGCCTGGCTGATGAGGGCTGTTAGCCCGAAACCGGTCCCAGGATGCTTGTTTCCGGTTCAGAGAAGACATGGCTTGGCAGTTCGGGCTGGACTCTTCCCATGAGGCACAGGGTCAAGACTGATTTGCATATAGCTGTGTCTGAAAAGAAGGTGGCGAAGTGAGCTAAAGAATGATGATGGATTCAACCCAGATCTGTGACTGGGGGTGAGTGTCTGAAAAGTTTCAGCGCTCCGTCCATCATCTCCTTGTGTTTGCTTTGTTTGCCCTAAATTGGCAGGGTTTGCCCAGAAGTGGGTCCCTTGCTCACTTTGCCACTGGATTCAAGATAGCCTGGGTGATGAGGGCTATTAGCCCGAAATCGGTCCCAGGATGCTTGTTTCCGGTCCAGGGAAGACATGGCTTGGCAGTTCGGGCTGGACTGTTCCCATGAGGCACATGGTCAAGACTGATTTGCATATAGCTGTGTCTGAACTAGGGTGGCGAAGTGAGCTAAAGAACGATGACGGATTCCACCCAGATGTGTGACTGGGGGAGAGTGTCTGAAAGGTTTCAGCGCTCCATCCATCACTTCATTGTGTTTGCTTTGTTTGCCCTAAATTGGCAGGGTATTCCCAGAAGTGGGTCCCTTGCTCACTTTGCCACTGGATTCAAGCTAGCCTGGCTGATGAGGGCTGTTAGCCCGAAACCGGTCCCAGGATGCTTGTCTCCGGTCCAGGGAAGACATGGCTTGGCAGTTCGGGCTGGACTGTTCCCATGAGGCACAGGGTCAAGACTGATTTGCATATAGCTGTGTCTAAACTGGGGTGGCGAAGTGAGCTAATGAACGATGATGGATTCAACCCAGATCTGTGACTGGGGGTGAGTGTCTGAAAGGTTCCAGCGCTCCATCCATCATCTCCTTGTGTTTGCTTTGCTTGCCCTAAATTGGCAGGGTATGCCCATACGTGGGTCCCGTGCTCACTTTGCCACTGGATTCAGGCTAGCCTGGCTGATGAGGGCTGTTAGCCCGCAGTCGGACTCAGGATGCTTGTCTCCGGTCCAGGGAAGACATGGCTTGGCAGTTCAGGCTGGACTGTTCCCATGAGGCAAAGGGTCAAGACTGATTTGCATATAGCTGTGTCTGAACTGGGTTGGCGAAGTGAGCTTCAGGATGATGATGGATTCAACCCAGATCTGTGACTGGGGGTGAGTGTCTAAAAAGTTTCAGCACTCCGTCCATCATCTTCTTGTGTTTGCTTTGTTCGCACTAAGTTGGCAGGGTGTGCCCAGACGTGGGTCCTTTGCTCACTTTGCCACTGGATTCAAGCTAGCCTGGCTGATGAGGGCTGTTAGCCTGAAACCGGTCGCAGGATGCTTGTTTCCTTTCCAGGGACGACATGGCTTGGCAGTTCCAGGCTGGACTGTTCCCCTGAGGCACAGGGTCAAGACTGATTTGCAAATAGCTGTGTCTGAACTGGGGTGGCGAAGTGAGCTAATGAACGATGATGGATTCAACCCAGATCTGTGACTGGGGGTGAGTGTCTGAAAGGTTTCAGCGCTCCGTCCATCATCTCCTTGTGTTTGCTTTGTTCGCCCTAAATTGGCAGGGTATGCCCAGACGTGGGTCCCTTGCTCACTTTGCCACTGGATTCAAGCTAGCCTGGCTGATGAAGGGCTGTTTGCCCGAAACCGGTCCCAGGATGCTTGTTTCCGGTCCAGGGAACACATGGCTTGGCAGTTTGGGGTGGACTGTTCCCATGAGGCACAGGGTCAAGACTGATTTGCATAGAGCTGTGTCTGAACTGGGGAGGCGAAGTGAGCTAAAGAACGATGATGGATTCAACCCAGATCTGTGACTGGGGGTGAGTGTCTGAAAGGTTCCAGCGCTCCATCCATCATCTCCTTGTGTTTGCTTTGCTTGCCCTAAATTGGCAGGGTATGCCCATACGTGGGTCCCGTGCTCACTTTGCCACTGGATTCAGGCTAGCCTGGCTGATGAGGGCTGTTAGCCCGCAGTCGGACTCAGGATGCTTGTCTCCGGTCCAGGGAAGACATGGCTTGGCAGTTCAGGCTGGACTGTTCCCATGAGGCAAAGGGTCAAGACTGATTTGCATATAGCTGTGTCTGAACTGGGTTGGCGAAGTGAGCTTCAGGATGATGATGGATTCAACCCAGATCTGTGACTAGGGGTGAGTGTCTGAAAGGTTTCAGCGCTCCGTCCATCATCTCCTTGTGTTTGCTTTGTTCGCCCTAAATTGTCAGGGTATGCCCAGACGTGGGTCCCTTGCTCACTTTGCCACTGGATTCAAGCTAGCCTGGCTGATGAGGGCTGTTAGCCCGAAATCAGTCCCAGGATGCTTTTTTCCGGTCCAGGGAAGACATGGCTTGGCAGTGCGGGCTGGACTCTTCCCATGAGGCACAGGGTCAAGACTGATTTGCATATAGCTGTGTCTGAAGTGGGGTGGCGAAGTAAGCTAAAGAATGATGATGGATTCAACCCAGATCTGTGACTGGGGGTGAGTGTCTGAAAAGTTTCAGCGCTCCGTCCATCATCTCCTTGTGTTTGCTTTGTTCGCCCTAAATTGGCAGGGTATGTCCAGACATGGGTCCCTTGCTCACTTTGCCACTTGATTCAATCTAGCCTGGCTAATGAGGGCTGTTAACCCGAAACCGGTCCCAGGATGCTTGTTTCCGGTCCTGGGAAGACATGGCTTGGCAGTTCGGGCTAGACTGTTCCCATGAGGCACAGGGTCAAGACTGATTTGCATATACCTGTGTCTGAACTGGGGTGGCGAAGTGAGCTAAAGAACAATGATGGATTTAACCCAGATCTGTGACTGGGGGTGAGTGTCTGTAAGGTTTCAGCGCTCCGTCCATCATCTCCTTGTGTTTGCTTTGTTCGCCCTAAATTGTCAGGGTATGCCCAGACGTGGGTCCCTTGCTCACTTTGCCACTGGATTCAAGCTAGCCTGGCTGATGAGGGCTGTTAGCCTGAAACCAGTCCCAGGATGCTTGTTTCCGGTCCAAGGAAGACATGGCTTGGCAGTTCGGGCTGGACTGTTCCCATGAGGCACAGGGTCAAGACTGATTTGTATATAGATGTGTCTGAACTGGGGTGGCGATGTGAGCTAAAGAACGATGACGGATTCAACCCAGATCTGTGACTGGGGGTGAGGGTCTGAAAGGTTCCAGCGCTCCGTCCATCATCTTCTTGTGTTTGCTTTGTTCGCCCTAAATTATCAGGGTATGCCCAGACGTGGGTCCCTTGCTCACTTTGCCACTAGATTCAAGCTAGTCTGGCTGATGAGGGCTGTTTGCCCGAAACCGGTCTCAGGATGCTTGTTTCCGGTCCAGGGAACACATGGCTTGGCAGTTTGGGGAGGACTGTTCCCATGAGGCACAGGGTCAAGACTGATTTGCATATAGCTGTGTCTGAAGTGGGGTGGCGAAGTAAGCTAAAGAATGATGATGGATTCAACCCAGATCTGTGACTGGGGGTGAGTGTCTGAAAAGTTTCAACGCTCCGTCCATCATCTCCTTGTGTTTGCTTTGTTCGCCCTAAATTGTCAGGGTATGCCCAGACGTGGGTCCCTTGCTCACTTTGCCACTGGATTCAAGCTAGCCTGGCTGATGAGGGCTGTTAGCCCGAAGTCGGACTCAGGATGCTTGTCTCCGGTCCATGGAAGACATGGCTTGGCAGTTCAGGCTGGACTGTTCCCATGAGGCACAGGGTCAAGACTGATTTGCATATAGCTGTGTCTGAACTGGGTTGGCGAAGTGAGCTTCAGGATGATGATGGATTCAACCCAGATCTGTGACTGGGGTTGAGTGTCTGAAAAGTTTCAGCACTCCGTCCATCATCTTCTTGTGTTTGCTTTGTTCGCACTAAGTTGTCAGGGTGTGCCCAGACGTGGGTCCTTTGCTCACTTTGCCACTGGATTCAAGCTAGCCTGGCTGATGAGGGCTGTTAGCCTGAAACTAGTCCCAGGATGCTTGTTTCCTTTCCAGGGAAGACATGGCTTGGCAGTTCCAGGCTGGACTGTTCCCCTGAGGCACAGGGTCAAGACTGATTTGCATATAGCTGTGTCTGAACTGGGGTGGCGAAGTGAGCTAATGAACGATGATGGATTCAACCCAGATCTGTGACTGGGGGTGAGTGTCTGAAAGGTTTCAGCGCTCCGTCCATCATCTCCTTGTGTTTGCTTTGTTCGCCCTAAATTGGCAGGGTATGCCCAGACGTGGGTCCCTTGCTCACTTTGCCACTGGATTCAAGCTAGCCTGGCTGATGAGGGCTGTTAGCCCGAAATCGGTCCCAGGATGCTTGTTTCTGGTCCTGGGAAGACATGGCTTGGCAGTTCGGGCTGGACTGTTCCCATGAGGCACAGGGTCAAGACTGATTTCCATATACCTGTGTCTGAACTGGGGTGGCGAAGTGAGCTAAAGAATGATGATGGATTCAACCCAGATCTGTGACTGGGGGTGAGTGTCTGAAAAGTTTCAGCGCTCCGTCCATCATCTCCTTGTGTTTGCTTTGTTCGCCCTAAATTGGCAGGGTATGTCCAGACATGGGTCCCTTGCTCACTTTCCCACTTGATTCAATCTAGCCTGGCTAATGAGGGCTGTTAACCCGAAACCGGTCCCAGGATGCTTGTTTCCGGTCCTGGGAAGACATGGCTTGGCAGTTCGGGCTAGACTGTTCCCATGAGGCACAGGGTCAAGACTGATTTGCATATACCTGAGTCTGAACTGGGGTGGCGAAGTGAGCTGAAGAACAATGATGGATTTAACCCAGATCTGTGACTGGGGGTGAGTGTCTGTAAGGTTTCAGCGCTCCGTCCATCATCTCCTTGTGTTTGCTTTGTTCGCCCTAAATTGACAGGGTATGCCCAGACGTGGGTCCCTTGCTCACTTTGCCACTGGATTCAAGCTAGCCTGGCTGATGAGGGCTGTTAGCCTGAAACCAGTCCCAGGATGCTTGGTTCCGGTCCAAGGAAGACATGGCTTGGCAGTTCGGGCTGGACTGTTCCCATGAGGCACAGGGTCAAGACTAATTTTCATATAGATGTGTCTGAAGTGGGGTGGCGAAGTGAGCTAAAGAACGATGACGGATTCAACCCAGATCTGTGACTGGGGGTGAGTGTATGAATGGTTCCAGCGCTCCGTCCATCATCTCCTTGTGTTTGCTTTGTTCGCCCTAAATTGGCAGGGTATGCCCATACGTGGGTCCCGTGCTCACTTTGCCACTGGATTCAGGCTAGCCTGGCTGATGAGGGCTGTTAGCCCGAAGTCGGACTCAGGATGCTTGTCTCCGGTCCAGGGAAGACATGGCTTGGCAGTTCAGGCTGGACTGTTCCCATGAGGCACAGGGTCAAGACTGATTTGCATATAGCTGTGTCTGAACTGGGTTGGCAAAGTGAGCTTCAGGATGATGATGGATTCAACCCAGATCTGTGACTGGGGGTGAGTGTCTGAAAAGTTTCAGCACTCCGTCCATCATCTTCTTGTGTTTGCTTTGTTCGCACTAAGTTGGCAGGGTGTGCCCAGACGTGGGTCCCTTGCTCACTTTGCCATTGGATTCAAGCTAGCCTGGCTGATGAGGGCTGTTAGCCCAAAACCGGTCCCAGGATGCTTGTTTCCGGTTCAGGGAAGACATGGCTTGGCAGTGCGGGCTGGACTCTTCCCATGAGGCACAGGGTCAAGACTGATTTGCATATAGCTGTGTCTCAACTGGGGTGGCGAAGTGAGCTAAAGAATGATGATGGATTCAACCCAGATCTGTGACTGGGGGTGAGTGTCTGAAAAGTTTCAGCGCTCCGTCCATCATCTCCTTGTGTTTGCTTTGTTTGCCCTAAATTGGCAGGGTATTCCCAGAAGTGGGTCCCTTGCTCACTTTGCCACTGGATTCAAGCTAGCCTGGCTGATGAGGGCTGTTAGCCCGAAACCGGTCCCAGGATGCTTGTCTCCGGTCCAGGGAAGATATGGCTAGGCAGTTCGGGCTGGTCTGTTCCCATGAGGCACAGGGTCAAGACTGATTTGCATATAGCTGTGTCTGAACTGGGGTGGCGAAGTGAGCTAATGAACGATGATGGATTCAACCCAGATCTGTGACTGGGGGTGAGTGTCTGAAAGGTTCAAGCGCTCCGTCCATCATCTCCTTGTGTTTGCTTTGTTCGCCCTAAATTGGCAGGGTATGCCCATACGTGGGTCCTGTGCTCACTTTGCCACTGGATTCAGGCTAGCCTGGCTGATGAGGGCTGTTAGCCCAAAGTCGGACTCAGGATGCTTGTCTCCGGTCCAGGTAAGACATGGCTTGGCAGTTCAGGCTGGACTGTTCCCATGAGGCACAGGGTCAAGACTGATTTGCATATAGCTGTGTCTGAACTGGGTTGGCGAAGTGAGCTTCAGGATGATGATGGATTCAACCCAGATCTGTGACTGGGGGTGAGTGTCTGAAAAGTTTCAGCGCTCCGTCCATCATCTTCTTGTGTTTGCTTTGTTCGTACTAAGTTGGCAGGGTGTGCCCAGACGTGGGTCCCTTGCTCACTTTGCCACTGGATTCAAGCTAGCCTGGCTGATGAGGGCTGTTAGCCCGAAACCGGTCCCATGATGCTCGTTTCCTTTCCAGGGAAGACATGGCTTGGCAGTTCGGGCTGGACTGTTCCCATGAGGCACAGGGTCAAGACTGATTTGCATATAGCTGTGTCTGAACTGGGGTGGCGAAGTGAGCTAATGAACGGTGATGGATTCAGCCCAGATTTGGGACTGGGGGTGAGTGTCTGAAAGGTTTCAGCGCTCCGTCCATCATCTTCTTGTGTTTGCTTTGTTCGCCCTAAATTAGCAGGGTATGCCCAGACGTGGGTCCCTTGCTCACTTTGCCACTAGATTCAAGCTAGTCTGGCTGATGAGGGCTGTTTGCCCGAAACCGGTCTCAGGATGCTTGTTTCCGGTCCAGGGAACACATGGCTTGGCAGTTTGGGGTGGACTGTTCCCATGAGGCACAGGGTCAAGACTGATTTGCATATAGCTGTGTCTGAACTGGGGAGGCGAAGTGAGCTAAAGAACGATGATGGATTCAACCCAGATCTGTGACTGGGGGTGAGTGTCTGAAAGGTTTCAGCGCTCCGGCCATTATCTCCTTGTGTTTGCTTTGTTCGCCCTAAATTGTCAGGGTATGCCCAGACGTGGGTCCCTTGCTCACTTTGCCACTGGATTCAAGCTAGCCTGGCTGATGAGGTCTGTTAGCCCGAAACCAGTCCCAGGATGCTTGTTTCCGGTCCATGGAAGACATGGCTTGGCAGTGCGGACCTGACTATTCCCATGATGCACAGGGTCAAGACTGATTTCCATATAGCTGTGTCTGAACTGGGTTGGCGAAGTGAGCTAAAGAATGATGATGGATTCAACCCAGATCTGTGACTGGGGGTGAGTGTCTGAAAAGTTTCAGCACTCTGTCCATCATCTCCTTGTGTTTGCTTTGTTCGCCCTAAGTTGGCAGGGTGTGCCCAGACGTGGGTCCTTTGCTCACTTTGCCACTGGATTCAAGCTACCCTGGCTGATGAGGGCTGTTAGCCCGAAATCAGTCCCAGGATGCTTGTTTCCGGTCCAGGGAAGACATGGCTTGGCAGTGTGGGCTGGACTCTTCCCATTAGGACCAGGGTCAAGACTGATTTGCATATAGCTGTGTCTGAACTGGGGTGGCAAAGTGAGATAAAGAATGATGATGGATTCAACCCAGATCTGTGACTGGGGGTGAGTGTCTGAAAAGTTTCAGTGCTCCGTCCATCATCTCCTTGTGTTTGCTTTGTTCGCCGTAAATTGGCAGGGTATGTCCAGACATGGGTCCCTTGCTCACTTTGCCACAGGATTCAATCTAGCCTGGCTGATGAGGGCTGTTAGCCCGAAAAAGGTCCCAGGATGCTTGTTTCCGGTCCAGGGAAGAATTGGCTTGGCAGTTCAGGCTGGACTGTTCCCATGAGACACAGGGTCAAGATTGATTTGCATATACCTGTGTCGGAACTGGGGTGGCGCAGTGAGCTAAAGAACAATGATGGATTCAACCCAGATCTGTGACTGGGGGTGAGTGTCTGTAAGGTTTAAGGGCTCCGTCCATCATCTCCTTGTGTTTGCTTTGTTTGCCCTACATTGTCAGGGTATGCCCAGACGTGGGTCCCTTGCTCACTTTGCCACTGGATTCAAGCTAGCCTGGCTGATGAGGGCTGTTAGCTTGAAACCAGTCCCAGGATGCTTGTTTCCGGTCCAAGGAAGACATGGCTTGGCAGTTCGGGCTGGACTGTTCCCATGAGGCACAGGGTGAAGACTGATTTGCATATAGGTGTGTCTGAACTGGGGTGGCGAAGTGAGCTAAAGAATGATGACGGATTCAACCCAGATCTGTGACTGGGGTAGAGTGTCTGAAAGGTTTCAGCGCTCCGTCCATCATTTTATTGTGTTTGCTTTGTTTGCCATAAATTGGCAGGGTATGCCCAGAAGTGGGTCCCTTGCTCACTTTGCCACAGGATTCAATCTAGCCTGGCTGATGAGGGCTGTTAGCCCGAAACCGGTCCCAGGATGCTTGTTTCCGGTCCAGGGAAGACATGGCTTGGCAGTTCAGGCTGGACTGTTCCCATGAGACACAGGGTCAAGATTGATTTGCATATACCTGTGTCTGAACTGGGGTGGCGCAGTGAGCTAAAGAACGATGACTGATTCAACCCAGATGTGTGACTGGGGGAGAGTGTCTGAAAGGTTTCAGCGCTCCATCCATCATTTTATTGTGTTTGCTTTGTTTGCCCTAAATTGGCAGGGTATTCCCAGAAGTGGGTCCCTTGCTCACTTTGCCACTGGATTCAAGCTAGCCTGGCTGATGAGGGCTGTTAGCCCGAAGTCGGACTCAGGATGCTTGTCTCCGGTCCAGCGAAGACATGGCTTGGCAGTTCGGGCTGGACTGTTCCCATGAGGCACAGGGTCAAGACTGATTTGCATATAGCTGTGTCTGAACTGGGGTGGCGTAGTGAGCTAATGAACGATGATGGATTCAACCCAGATCTGTGACTGGGGGTGAGTGTCTGAAAGGTTCCTGCGCTCCGTCCATCATCTCCTTGTGTTTGCTTTGTTCGCCCTAAATTGGCAGGGTATGCCCATACGTGGGTCCCGTGCTCACTTTGCCACTGGATTCAGGCTAGCCTGGCTGATGAGGGCTGTTAGCCCGAAGTCGGACTCAGGATGCTTGTCTCCGGTCCAGGGAAGACATGGCTTGGCAGTTCAGGCTGGACTGTTCCCATGAGGTACAGGGTCAAGACTGATTTGCATATAGCTGTGTCTGAACTGGGTTGGCGAAGTGAGCTTCAGGATGATGATGGATTCAACCCAGATCTGTGACTGGGGGTGAGTATCGGAAAAGTTTCTGCGCTCCGTCCATCATCTTCTTGTGTTTGCTTTGTTCACCCTAAATTGGCAGGGTATGCCCATACGTGGGTCCCGTGCTCACTTTGCCACTGGATTCAAGCTAGCCTGGCTGATGAGGGCTGTTAGCCCGAAATCAGTCCCAGGATGCTTGTTTCCGGTCCAGGGAAGACATGGCTTGGCAGTACGGGCTGGACTGTTCTCATGAGGCACAGGGTCGAGACTGTTTTGCACATGGCTGTGTCTGAACTGGGGTGGCGAAGTGAACTAAAGAACGGTGATGGATTCAGCCCAGATTTGGGACTGGGGGTGAGTGTCTGAAAGATTTCAGCGCTCCGTCCATCATCTTCTTGTGTTTGCTTTGTTCACCCTAAATTGTCAGGGTATGCCCAGACGTGGGTCCCTTGCTCATTTGCCACTGGATTCAAGCTAGCCTGGCTGATGAGGGCTGTTAGCCCGAAATCAGTCCCAGGATGCTTGATTCCGGTCCAGGGAAGACATGGCTTGGCAGTGTGGGCTGGACTCTTCCCATGAGGCACAGGGTCAAGACTGATTTGCATATAGCTGTGTCTGAAGTGGGGTGGCGAAGTGAGCTTAAGAATGATGATGGATTCAACCCAGATCTGTGACTGGGGGTGAGTGTCTGAAAAGTTTCAGCGCTCCGTCCATCATCTCCTTGTGTTTGCTTTGTTCGCCCTAAATTGGCAGGGTATGTCCAGACATGGGTCCCTTGCTCACTTTGCCACTGGATTCAATCTAGCCTGGCGAATGAGGGCTGTTAGCCCGAAACAGGTCCCAGGATGCTTGTTTCCGGTCCTGGGAAGACATGGCTTGGCAGTTCGGGCTGGACTGTTCCCATGAGGTACAGGGTCAAGACTGATTTGCATATACCTGTGTCTGAAATGGGGTGGCGAAGTGAGCTAAAGAACGATGACGGATCAACCCAGATGTGTGAATGGGGAGAGTGTCTGAAAGGTTTCAGCGCTCCATCCATCATTTCATTGTGTTTGCTTTGTTTGCCCTAAATTGGCAGGGTATTCCCAGAAGTGGGTCCCTTGCTCACTTTGCCACTGGATTCAAGCTAGCCTGGCTGATGAGGGCTGTTAGCCTGAAACCAGTCCCAGGATGCTTGTTTCTGGTCCAAGGAAGACATGGCTTGGCAGTTCGAGCTGGACTGTTCCCATGAGGCACAGGGTCAAGACTGATTTGCATATAGCTGTGTCTGAACTGGGTTGGCGAAGTGAGCTAATGAACGATGATGGATTCAACCCAGATCTGTGACTGGGGGTGAGTGTCTGAAAGGTTCCAGCGCTCCGTCCATCATCTCCTTGTGTTTGCTTTGTTCGCCGTAAATTGGCAGGGTATGTCCAGACATGGGTCCCTTGCTCACTTTGCCACAGGATTCAATCTAGCCTGGCTGATGAGGGCTGTTAGCCCGAAAAAGGTCCCAGGATGCTTGTTTCCGGTCCAGGGAAGAATTGGCTTGGCAGTTCAGGCTGGACTGTTCCCATGAGACACAGGGTCAAGATTGATTTGCATATACCTGTGTCGGAACTGGGGTGGCGCAGTGAGCTAAAGAACAATGATGGATTCAACCCAGATCTGTGACTGGGGGTGAGTGTCTGTAAGGTTTAAGGGCTCCGTCCATCATCTCCTTGTGTTTGCTTTGTTTGCCCTACATTGTCAGGGTATGCCCAGACGTGGGTCCCTTGCTCACTTTGCCACTGGATTCAAGCTAGCCTGGCTGATGAGGGCTGTTAGCTTGAAACCAGTCCCAGGATGCTTGTTTCCGGTCCAAGGAAGACATGGCTTGGCAGTTCGGGCTGGACTGTTCCCATGAGGCACAGGGTGAAGACTGATTTGCATATAGGTGTGTCTGAACTGGGGTGGCGAAGTGAGCTAAAGAATGATGACGGATTCAACCCAGATCTGTGACTGGGGTAGAGTGTCTGAAAGGTTTCAGCGCTCCGTCCATCATTTTATTGTGTTTGCTTTGTTTGCCATAAATTGGCAGGGTATGCCCAGAAGTGGGTCCCTTGCTCACTTTGCCACAGGATTCAATCTAGCCTGGCTGATGAGGGCTGTTAGCCCGAAACCGGTCCCAGGATGCTTGTTTCCGGTCCAGGGAAGACATGGCTTGGCAGTTCAGGCTGGACTGTTCCCATGAGACACAGGGTCAAGATTGATTTGCATATACCTGTGTCTGAACTGGGGTGGCGCAGTGAGCTAAAGAACGATGACTGATTCAACCCAGATGTGTGACTGGGGGAGAGTGTCTGAAAGGTTTCAGCGCTCCATCCATCATTTTATTGTGTTTGCTTTGTTTGCCCTAAATTGGCAGGGTATTCCCAGAAGTGGGTCCCTTGCTCACTTTGCCACTGGATTCAAGCTAGCCTGGCTGATGAGGGCTGTTAGCCCGAAGTCGGACTCAGGATGCTTGTCTCCGGTCCAGCGAAGACATGGCTTGGCAGTTCGGGCTGGACTGTTCCCATGAGGCACAGGGTCAAGACTGATTTGCATATAGCTGTGTCTGAACTGGGGTGGCGTAGTGAGCTAATGAACGATGATGGATTCAACCCAGATCTGTGACTGGGGGTGAGTGTCTGAAAGGTTCCTGCGCTCCGTCCATCATCTCCTTGTGTTTGCTTTGTTCGCCCTAAATTGGCAGGGTATGCCCATACGTGGGTCCCGTGCTCACTTTGCCACTGGATTCAGGCTAGCCTGGCTGATGAGGGCTGTTAGCCCGAAGTCGGACTCAGGATGCTTGTCTCCGGTCCAGGGAAGACATGGCTTGGCAGTTCAGGCTGGACTGTTCCCATGAGGCACAGGGTCAAGACTGATTTGCATATAGCTGTGTCTGAACTGGGTTGGCGAAGTGAGCTTCAGGATGATGATGGATTCAACCCAGATCTGTGACTGGGGGTGAGTATCGGAAAAGTTTCTGCGCTCCGTCCATCATCTTCTTGTGTTTGCTTTGTTCACCCTAAATTGGCAGGGTATGCCCATACGTGGGTCCCGTGCTCACTTTGCCACTGGATTCAAGCTAGCCTGGCTGATGAGGGCTGTTAGCCCGAAATCAGTCCCAGGATGCTTGTTTCCGGTCCAGGGAAGACATGGCTTGGCAGTACGGGCTGGACTGTTCTCATGAGGCACAGGGTCGAGACTGTTTTGCACATGGCTGTGTCTGAACTGGGGTGGCGAAGTGAACTAAAGAACGGTGATGGATTCAGCCCAGATTTGGGACTGGGGGTGAGTGTCTGAAAGATTTCAGCGCTCCGTCCATCATCTTCTTGTGTTTGCTTTGTTCACCCTAAATTAGCAGGGTATGCCCAGACGTGGGTCCCTTGTTCACTTTGCCACTGGATTCAAGACAGCCTGGCTGATGAGGGCTGTTTGCCCGAAACCAGTCCCAGGATGCTTGTTTCCGGGCCAGGGAACACATGGCTTGGCAGTTTGGGGTGGACTGTTCCCATGAGGCACAGGGTCAAGACTGATTTGCATATAGCTGTGTCTGAACTGGGGAGGCGAAGTGAGCTAAAGAACGATAATGTATTCAACCCAGGTCTGTGACTGGGGGTGAGTGTCTGAAAAGTTTCAGCACTCTGTCCATCATCTCCTTGTGTTTGCTTTGTTCGCCCTAAGTTGGCAGGGTGTGCCCAGACGTGGGTCCCTTGCTCACTTTGCCACTGGATTCAAGCTACCCTGGCTGATGAGGGCTGTTAGCCCAAAATCAGTCCCAGGATGCTTGTTTCCGGTCCAGGGAAGACATGGCTTGGCAGTGTGGGCTGGACTCTTCCCATGAGGCACAGGGTCAAGACTGATTTGCATATAGCTGTGTCTGAACTGGGGTGGCGAAGTGAGCTAAAGAATGATGATGGATTCAACCCAGATCTGTGACTGGGGGTGAGTGTCTGAAAAGTTTCAGTGCTCCGTCCATCATCTCCTTGTGTTTGCTTTGTTCGCCCTAAATTGGCAGGGTATGTCCAGACATGGGTCCCTTGCTCACTTTGCCACTGGATTCAATCTAGCCTGGCTGATGAGGGCTGTTAGCCTGAAACCGGTCCCAGGATGCTTGTTTCCGGTCCAGGGAAGACATGGCTTGGCAGTTCGAGCTGGACTGTTCCCATGAGGCACAGGGTCAAGACTGATTTGCATATACCTGTGTCTGAACTGGGGTGGCGAAGTAAGCTAAAGAACAATGATGGATTCAACCCAGATCTGTGACTGGGGGTGAGTGTCTGTAAGGTTTCAGGGCTCCGTCCATCATCTCCTTGTGTTTGCTTTGTTCGCCCTAAATTGTCAAGGTATGCCCAGACGTGGGTCCCTTGCTCACTTTGCCACTGGATTCAAGCTAGCCTGGCTGATAAGGGCTGTTAGCCTGAAACCAGTCCCAGGATGCTTTTTTCCGGTCCAAGGAAGACATGGCTTGGCAGTTCGGGCTGGACTGTTCCCATGAGGCACAGGGTCAAGACTGATTTGCATATAGCTGTGTCTGAACTGGGGTGGCGAAGTGAGCTAAAGAACGATGACGGATTCAACCCAGATCTGTGACTGGGGGAGAGTGTCTGAAAGGTTTCAGTGCTCCGTCCATCATTTTATTGTGTTTGCTTTGTTTGCCATAAATTGGCAGGGTATGCCCAGAAGTGGGTCCCTTGCTCACTTTGCCACTGGATTCAAGCTAGCCTGGCTGATGAGGGCTGTTAGCCAGAAACCGGTCCCAGGATGCTTGTTTCCTTTCCAGGGAAGACATGGCTTGGCAGTTCGGGCTGGACTGTTCCCATGAGGCACAGGGTCAAGACTGATTTGCATATAGCTGTGTCTGAACTGAGGTGGCGAAGTGAGCTAATGAAGGATGATGGATTCAACCCAGATCTGTGACTGGGGGTGAGTGTCTGTAAGGTTTCAGCGCTCCGTCCATCATCTCCTTGTGTTTGCTTTGTTCGCCCTAAATTGTCAGGGTATGCCCAGACGTGGGTCCCTTGCTCACTTTGCCACTGGATTCAAGCTAGCCTGGCTGATAAGGGCTGTTAGCCTGAAACCAGTCCCAGGATGCTTTTTTCCGGTCCAAGGAAGACATGGCTTGGCAGTTCGGGCTGGACTGTTCCCATGAGGCACAGGGTCAAGACTGATTTGCATATAGCTGTTTCTGAACTGGGGTGGCGAAGTGAGCTAAAGAACGATGACGGATTCAACCCAGATGTGTGACTGGGGGAGAGTGTCTGAAAGGTTTCAGCGCTGCATCCATCATTTCATTGTGTTTGCTTTGTTTGCCCTAAATTGGCAGGGTATGCCCAGAAGTGGGACCCTTGCTCACTTTGCCACTGGATTCAAGCTAGCCTGGCTGATGAGGGCTGTTAGCCCGAAACTGGTCCCAGGATGCTTTTTTCCTTTCCAGGGAAGACATGGCTTGGCAGTTCGGGCTGGACTGTTCCCATGAGGCACAGGGTCAAGACTGATTTGCATATAACTGTGTCTGAACTGGGGCGGCGAAGTGAGCTAATGAACGATGATGGATTCAACCCAGATCTGTGACTGGGGGTGAGTGTCTGAAAGGTTCCAGCACTCCGTCCATCATCTCCTTGTGTTTGCTTTGTTCGCCCTATATTGGCAGGGTATGCCCATACGTGGGTCCCGTGCTCACTTTACCACTGGATTCAAGCTAGCCTGGCTGATGAGGGCTGTTAGCCCGAAGTCGGACTCAGGATGCTTGTCTCCGGTCCAGGGAAGACATAGCTTGGCAGCTCAGGCTGGACTGTTCCCATGAGGCACTGGGTCAAGACTGATTTGCATATAGCTGTGTCTGAACTGTGTTGAGGAAGTGAGCTTCAGGATGATGATGGATTCAACCCAGATCTGTGGCTGGCGGTGAGTGTCTGAAAAGTTTCAGCGCTCTGTCCATCATCTTCTTGTGTTTGCTTTGTTCGCACTAAGTTGGCAGGGTGTGCCCAGACGTGGGTCCCTTGCTTACTTTGCCACTGGATTCAAGCTAGCCTGGCTGATGAGGGCTGTTAGCCCGAAACCGGTCCCAGGATGCTTGTTTCCGGTTCAGGGAAGACATGGCTTGGCAGTGCGGGCTGGACTCTTCCCATGAGGAACAGGGTTAAGACTGATTTGCATATAGCTGTGTCTGAACTGGGGTGGTGAAGTGAGCTAAAGAATGATGATGGATTCAACCCAGATCTGTGACTGGAGGTGAGTGTCTGAAAAGTTTCAGCGCTCCGTCCATCATCTCCTTGTGTTTGCTTTGTTCGCCCTAAGTTGGCAGGGTATGCCCAGACCTGTGTCCCTTGCTCACTTCGCCACTGGATTCAAGCTAGCCTGGCTGATGAGGGCTGTTAGCCCGAAACCGGTCCCAGGATGTTTGTTTCCAGTCCAGGGAAGACATGGCTTGGCAGTTTGGGCTGGACTCTTCCCATGAGGCACAGGGTCAAGACTGATTTGCATATAGCTGTGTCTGAACTGGGGTGGCGAAGTGAGCTAAAGAACGATGATGGATTCAACCCAGATGTGTGACTGGGGGAGAGTGTCTGAAAGGTTTCAGCGCTGCATCCATCATCTCCTTGTGTTTGCTTTGTTCGCCCTAAGTTGGCAGGGTATGCCCAGACCTGTGTCCCTTGCTCACTTCGCCACTGGATTCAAGCTAGCCTGGCTGATGAGGGCTGTTAGCCCGAAACCGGTCCCAGGATGTTTGTTTCCAGTCCAGGGAAGACATGGCTTGGCAGTTTGGGCTGGACTCTTCCCATGAGGCACAGGGTCAAGACTGATTTGCATATAGCTGTGTCTGAACTGGGGTGGCGAAGTGAGCTAAAGAATGATGATGGATTCAACCCAGATCTGTGACTGGGGGTGAGTGTCTGAAAAGTTTCAGCACTCTGTCCATCATCTTCTTATGTTTGCTTTGTTCGCCCTAAGTTGGAAGGGTGTGCCCAGACGTGGGTCCCTTGCTCACTTTGCTACTGGATTCAAGCTAACCTGGCTGATGAGGGCTGTTAGCCCAAAATCAGTCCCAGGATGCTTGTTTCCTGTCCAGGGAAGACATGGCTTGGCAGTTTGGGCTGGACTCTTCCCATGAGGCACAGGGTCAAGACTGGTTTGCATATAGCTGTGTCTGAACTGGGGTGGCGAAGTAAGCTAAAGAACAATGATGGATTCAACCCAGATCTGTGACTGGGGGTGAGTGTCTGTAAGGTTTCAGGGCTCCGTCCATCATCTCCTTCTGTTTGCTTTGTTCGCCCTAAATTGTCAAGGTATGTCCAGACATGGGTCCCTTGCTCACTTTGCCACTGGATTCAATCTAGCCTGGCTGATGAGGGCTGTTAGCCCGAAACCGGTCCCAGGATGCTTGTTTACGGTCCAGGGAAGTCATGGCTTGGCAGTTCGGGCTGGACTGTTCCCATGAGGCACAGTGTCAAGACTGATTTGCATATACCTGTGTCTGAACTGGGGTGGCGAAGTGAGCTAAAGAACAATGATGGATTCAACCCAGATCTGTGACTGGGGGTGAGTGTCTGTAAGGTTTCAGCGCTCTGTCCATCATCTCCTTGTGTTTGCTTTGTTCGCCCTAAATTGTCAGGGTATGCCCAGACGTGGGTCCCTTGCTCACTTTGCCACTGGATTCAAGCTAGCCTGGCTGATGAGGGCTGTTAGTCTGAAACCAGTCCCAGGATGCTTGTTTCCGGTCCAAGGAAGACATGGCTTGGCAGTTCGGGCTGGACTGTTCCCATGAGGCACAGGGTCAAGACTGATTTGCATATAGCTGTGTCTGAACTGGGTTGGCGAAGTGAGCTAATGAACGATGATGGATTCAACCCAGATCTGTGACTGGGGGTGAGTGTCTGAAAAGTTTCAGCGCTCTGTCCATCATCTTCTTGTGTTTGCTTTGTTCGCACTAAGTTGGCAGGGTGTGCCCAGACGTGGGTCCCTTGCTCACTTTGCCACTGGATTCAAGCTAGCCTGGCTGATGAGGGCTATTAGCCCGAAATTGGTCCCAGGATGCTTGTTTCCGGTCCAGGGAAGACATGGCTTGGCAGTTCGGGCTGGACTGTTCCCAGGAGGCACAGGGTCAAGACTGATTTGCATATAGCTGTGTCTGAACTGGGGTGGCGAAGTGAGCTAAAGAACGATGACGGATTCAACCCAGATCTGTGACTGGGGGAGAGTGTCTGAAAGGTTTCAGCGCTCCGTCCATCATTTCATTGTGTTTGCTTTGTTTGCCCTAAATTGGCATGGTATTCCCAGAAGTGGGTCCCTTGATCACTTTGCCACTGGATTCAAGCTAGCCTGGCTGATGAGGGCAGTTAGCCCGAAACCGGTCCCAAGATGCTTGTTTCCTTTCCAGGGAAGACATGGCTTGACAGTTCGGGCTGCACTGTTCCCATGAGGCACAGGGTCAAGACTGATTTGCATATAGCTGTTTCTGAACTGGGGTGGCGAAGTGAGCTAATGAACGATGATGGATTCAACCCAGATCTGTGACTGGGGGTGAGTGTCTGAAAGGTTCCAGCGCTCCGTCCATCAGCTCCTTGTGTTTGCTTTGTTCACCCTAAATTGGCAGGGTATGCCCATACGTGGGTCCCGTGCTCACTTTGCCACTGGATTCAAGCTAGCCTTGCTGATGAGGGCTGTTAGCCAGAAGTCGGATTCAGGATGCTTGTCTCCGGTCCAGGGAAGACATGGCTTGGCAGTTCAGGCTGGACTGTTCCCATGAGGCACAGGGTCAAGACTGATTTGCATATAGCTGTGTCTGATCTGGGTTGGCGAAGTGAGCTTCAGGATGATGATGATGGATTCAACCCAGATCTGTGACTGGGGGTGAGTGTCTGAAAAGTTTCAGCACTCCGTCCATCATCTTCTTGTGTTTGCTTTGTTCGCACTAAGTTGTCAGCGTGTGCCCAGACGTGGGTCCCTTGCTCACTTTGCCACTGGATTCAAGCTAGCCTGGCTGATGAGGGCTGTTATCCTGAAACCGGTCCCAGGATGCTTGTTTCCGGTTCAGGGAAGACATGGTTTGGCAGTGCGGGCTGGACTCTTCCCATGAGGCACAGGGTCAAGACTGATTTGCATATAGCTGTGTCTGAACTGGGGTGGCGAAGTGAGCTAAAGAATGATGATGGATTCAACCCAGATCTGTGACTGGGGGTGAGTGTCTGAAAAGTTTCAGCACTCTGTCCATCATCTTCTTATGTTTGCTTTGTTCGCCCTAAGTTGGAAGGGTGTGCCCAGACGTGGGTCCCTTGCTCACTTTGCTACTGGATTCAAGCTAACCTGGCTGATGAGGGCTGTTAGCCCAAAGTCAGTCCCAGGATGCTTGTTTCCTGTCCAGGGAAGACATGGCTTGGCAGTTTGGGCTGGACTCTTCCCATGAGGCACAGGGTCAAGACTGGTTTGCATATAGCTGTGTCTGAACTGGGGTGGCGAAGTAAGCTAAAGAACAATGATGGATTCAACCCAGATCTGTGACTGGGGGTGAGTGTCTGTAAGGTTTCAGGGCTCCGTCCATCATCTCCTTCTGTTTGCTTTGTTCGCCCTAAATTGTCAAGGTATGCCCAGACGTGGGTCCCTTGCTCACTTTGCCACTGGATTCAAGCTAGCCTGGCTGATAAGGGCTGTTAGCCTGAAACCAGTCCCAGGATGCTTGTTTCCGGTCCAAGGAAGAAATGGCTTGGCAGTTCAGGCTGGACTGTTCCCATGAGGCACAGGGTCAAGACTGATTTGCATATAGCTGTGTCTGAACTGGGTTGGCGAAGTGAGATAATGAACGATGATAGATTCAACCCAGATCTGTGACTGGGGGTGAGTGTCTGAAAGGTTCCAGCGCTCCGTCCATCATCTCCTTGTGTTTGCTTTGTTCACCCTAAATTGGCAGGGTGTGCCCAGACGTGGGTCCCTTGCTGACTTTGCCACTGGATTCAAGATAGCCTGGCTGATGAGGGCTGTTAGCCCGAAACCGGTCCCAGGATGCTTGTTTCCGGTCCAGGGAAGTCATGGCTTGGCAGTTCGGGCTGGACTGTTCCCATGAGGCACAGGGTCAAGACTGAATTGCATATACATGTGTCTGAACTGGGGTGGCGAAGTGAGCTAAAGAACAATGATGGATTCAACCCAGATCTGTGACTGGGGGTGAGTGTCTGTAAGGTTTCAGCGCTCCGTCCATCATCTCCTTGTGTTTGCTTTGTTCGCCCTAAATTGTCAGGGTATGCCCAGACGTGGGTCCCTTGCTCACTTTGCCACTGGATTCAAGCTAGCCTGGCTGATGAGGGCTGTTAGTCTGAAACCAGTCCCAGGATGCCTGTTTTCGGTCCAAGGAAGACATGGCTTGGCAGTTCGGGCTGGACTGTTCCCATGAGGCACAGGGTCAAGACTGATTTGCATATAGCTGTGTCTGAACTGGGTTGGCGAAGTGAGCTAATGAACGATGATGGATTCAACCCAGATCTGTGACTGGGGGTGAGTGTCTGAAAGGTTCCAGCGCTCCGTCCATCATCTCCTTGTGTTTGCTTTGTTCGCCCTAAATTGGCAGGGTATGACCATACGTGGGTCCCTTGCTCACTTTGCAACTGGATTCAAGCTAGCCTGGCTGATGAGGGCTGTTAGCCCGAAGTCGGACTCTGGATGCTTGTCTCCGGTCCAGGGAAGACATAGCTTGGCAGTTCAGGCTGGACTGTTCCCATGAGGCACAGGGTCAAGACTGATTTGCATATAGCTGTGTCTGAACTGGGTTGGCGAAGTGAGCTTCAGGATGATGATGGATTCAACCCAGATCTGTGACTGGCGGTGAGTGTCTGAAAAGTTTCAGCGCTCTGTCCATCATCTTCTTGTGTTTGCTTTGTTCGCACTAAGTTGGCAGGGTGTGCCCAGACGTGGGTCCCTTGCTCACTTTGCCACTGGATTCAAGCTAGCCTGGCTGATGAGGGCTATTAGCCCGAAATCGGTCCCAGGATGCTTGTTTCCAGTCCAGGGAAGACATGGCTTGGCAGTTCGGGCTGGACTGTTCCCAGGAGGCACAGGGTCAAGACTGATTTGCATATAGCTGTGTCTGAACTGGGGTGGCGAAGTGAGCTAAAGAACGATGACGGATTCAACCCAGATCTGTGACTGGGGGAGAGTGTCTGAAAGGTTTCAGCGCTCCATCCATCATTTCATTGTGTTTGCTTTGTTTGCCCTAAATTGGCAGGGTATGCCCAGAAGTGGGTCCCTTGATCACTTGTCCACTGGATTCAAGCTAGCCTGGCTGATGAGGGCTGTTAGCCCGAAACCGGTCCCAAGATGCTTGTTTACTTTCCAGGGAAGACATGGCTTGACAGTTCGGGCTGCACTGTTCCCATGAGGCACAGGGTCAAGACTGATTTGCATATAGCTGTTTCTGAACTGGGGTGGCGAAGTGAGCTAATGAACGATGATGGATTCAACCCAGATCTGTGACTGGGGGTGAGTGTCTGAAAGGTTCCAGCGCTCCATCCATCATCTCCTTGTGTTTGATTTGTTCACCCTAAATTGGCAGGGTATGCCCATACGTGGGTCCCGTGCTCACTTTGCCACTGGATTCAAGCTAGCCTGGCTGATGAGGGCTGTTAGCCAGAAGTCGGATTCAGGATGCTTGTCTCCGGTCCAGGGAAGACATGGCTTGGCAGTTCAGGCTGGACTGTTCCCATAAGGCACAGGGTCAAGACTGATTTGCATATAGCTGTGTCTGATCTGGGTTGGCGAAGTGAGCTTCAGGATGATGATGATGGATTCAACCCAGATCTGTGACTGGGGGTGAGTGTCTGAAAAGTTTCAGCACTCCGTCCATCATCTTCTTGTGTTTGCTTTGTTCGCACTAAGTTGGCTGCGTGTGCCCAGACGTGGGTCCCTTGCTCACTTTGCCACTGGATTCAAGCTAGCCTGGCTGATGAGGGCTGTTATCCTGAAACCGGTCCCAGGATGCTTGTTTCCGGTTCAGGGAAGACATGGCTTGGCAGTGCGGGCTTGACTCTTCCCATGAGGCACAGGGTCAAGACTGATTTGCATATAGCTGTGTCTGAACTGGGGTGGTGAAGTGAGCTAAAGAATGATGATGGATTCAACCCAGATCTGTGACTGGGGGTGAGTGTCTGAAAAGTTTCAGCACTCTGTCCATCATCTTCTTATGTTTGCTTTGTTCGCCCTAAGTTGGAAGGGTGTACCCAGACGTGGGTCCCTTGCTCACTTTGCTACTGGATTCAAGCTAACCTGGCTGATGAGGGCTGTTAGCCTGAAATCAGTCCCAGGATGCTTGATTCCTGTCCAGGGAAGACATGGCTTGGCAGTTTGGGCTGGACTCTTCCCATGAGGCACAGGGTCAAGACTGGTTTGCATATAGCTGTGTCTGAACTGGGGTGGCGAAGTGAGCTAAAGAATGATGATGGATTCAACCCAGATCTGTGACTCGGGAGAGTGTCTGAAAAGTGTCAGCGCTCCGTCCGTCATCTCCTTGTGTTTGCTTTGTTCGCCCTAAATTGGCAGGGTATGCCCAGACGTGGGTCCCTTGCTCACTTTGCCACTGGATTCAATCTAGCCTGGCTGATGAGGGATGTTAGCCTGAACCCGGTCCCAGGATGCTTGTTTCTGGTCCAGGGAAGACATGGCTTGGCAGTTCGGGCTGGACTGTTCCCATGAGGCACAGGGTCAAGACTGATTTGCATATACCTGTGTCTGAACTGGGGTGGCGAAGTGAGCTAAAGAACAATGATGGATTCAACCCAGATATGTGACTGGGGGTGAGTGTCTGTAAGGTTTCGGCGCTCCGTCCATCATCTCCTTGTGTTTGCTTTGTTCGCCCTATATTGTCAGGGTATGCCCAGACGTGGGTCCCTTGCTCACTTTGCCACAGGATTCAAGCTAGCATGGCTGATGAGGGCTGTTAGCCTGAAACCAGTCCCAGGATGCTTGTTTTCGGTCCAAGGAAGACATGGCTTGGCAGTTCGGGCTGGACTGTTCCCATGAGGCACAGGGTCAAGACTGATTTGCATATAGCTGTGTCTGAACTGGGGTGGCGAAGTGAGCTAATGAACGATGATGGATTCAACCCAGATCTGTGACTGTTGGTGAGTGTCTGAAAGGTTCCAGCGCTCCGTCCATCATCTCCTTGTGTTTGCTTTGTTCACCCTAAATTGGCAGGTTATGCCCATACGTGGGTCCCGTGCTCACTTTGCCACTGGATTCAAGCTAGCCTGGCTGATGAGGGCTGTTAGCCCGAAGTCAGATTCAGGATGCTTGTCTCCGGTCCAGGGAAGACATGGCTTGGCAGTTCAGGCTGGACTGCTCCCATGAGGCACAGGGTCAAGACTGATTTGCATATAGCTGTGTCTGATCTGGGTTGGCGAAGTGAGCTTCAGGATGATGATGATGGATTTAACCCAGATCTGTGACTGGGGGTGAGTGTCTGAAAAGTTTCAGCACTCTGTCCATCATCTTCTTATGTTTGCTTTGTTCGCCCTAAGTTGGAAGGGTATGCCCAGACGTGGGTCCCTTGCTCACTTTGCTACTGGATTCAAGCTAACCTGGCTGATGAGGACTGTTAGCCCGAAATCAGTCCCAGGATGCTTGTTTCCTGTCCAGGGAAGACATGGTTTGGCAGTTTGGGCTGGACTCTTCCCATGAGGCACATGGTCAAGACTGGTTTGCATATAGCTGTGTCTGAACTGGGGTGGCGAAGTGGGCTAAAGAATGATGATGGATTCAACCCAGATCTGTGACTGGGGGTGAGTGTCTGAAAAGTTTCAGTGCTCCGTCCGTCATCTCCTTGTGTTTGCTTTGTTCGCCCTAAATTGGCAGGGTATGCCCAGACGTGGGTCCCTTGCTCACTTTGCCACTGGATTCAATCTAGCCTGGCTGATGAGGGATGTTAGCCCGAAACCGGTCCCACAATGCTTGTTTCTGGTCCAGGGAAGACATGGCTTGGCAGTTCGGGCTGGACTGTTCCCATGAGGCACAGGGTCAAGACTGATTTGCATATACCTGTGTCTGATCTGGGGTGGCGAAGTGAGCTAAAGAACAATGATGGATTCAACCCAGATCTGTGACTGGGGGTGAGTGTCTGTAAGGTTTCGGCGCTCCGTCCATCATCTCCTTGTGTTTGCTTTGTTCGCCCTAAATTGTCAGGGTATGCCCAGACGTGGGTCCCTTGCTCACTTTGCCACTGGATTCAAGCTAGCCTGACTGATGAGGGCTGTTAGCCTGAAACCAGTCCCAGGATGCTTGTTTTCGGTCCAAGGAAGACATGGCTTGGCAGTTCGGGCTGGACTGTTCCCATGAGGCACAGGGTCAAGACTGATTTGCATATAGCTGTGTCTGAACTGGGGTGGCGAAGTGAGCTAAAGAACGATGACAGATTCAACCCAGATCTGTGACTGGGGGAGAGTGTCTGAAAGGTTTCAGCGCTCTGTCCATCATTTCATTGTGTTTGCTTTGTTTGCCCTAAATTGGCAGGGTATGCCCAGAAGTGGGTCCCTTACTCACTTTGCCACTGGATTCAAGCTAGCCTGGCTGATGAGGGCTGTTAGCCCGAAACCGGTCCCAGGATGCTTGTTTCCTTTCCAGGGAAGACATGGCTTGGCAGTTCGGGCTGGACTGTTCCCATGAGTCACAGGGTCAAGACTGATTTGCATATAGCTGTGTCTGAACTGGGTTGGCGAAGTGAGCTTCAGGATGATGATGGATTCAACCCAGACCTGTGACTGGGGTGAGTGTCTGAAACGTTTCAGCGCTCCGTCCATCATCTTGTGTTTGCTTTGTTCGCACTAAGTTGACAGGGTGTGCCCAGACGTGGGTCCCTTGCTCACTTTGCCACTGGATTCAAGCTAGCCTGGCTGATGAGGGCTGTTAGCCCGAAACCGGTCCCAGGATGCTTGTTTCCAGTTCAGGGAAGACATGGCTTGGCAGTGCGGGCTGGACTCTTCCCATGAGGCACAGGGTCAAGACTGATTTGCATATAGCTGTGTCTGAACTGGGGTGGCGAAGTGAGCTAAAGAATGATGATGGATTCAACCCAGATCTGTGAGTGGTTGTGAGCGTCTGAAAAGTTTGAGCGCTCTGTCCATCATCTCCTTGTGTTTGCTTTGTTTGCCATAAGTTGGCAGGGTATGCCCAGACGTGTGTCCCTTGCTCACTTTGCCACTGGATTCAAGCTAGCCAGGCTGATGAGGGCTGTTAGCCCGAAACCGGTCCCAGGATGCTTGTTTCCGGTCCAGGGAAAACATGGCTTGGCAGTTTGGGCTGGACTCTTCCCATGAGGCACAGGGTCAAGACTGATTTGCATATAGCTGTGTCTGAACTGAGGTGGCGAAGTGAGCTAAAGAATGATGAGGGATTCAACCCAGATCTGTGACTGGGGGTGAGTGTCTGAAAAGTTTCAGCGCTCCGTCCATCATCTCCTTGTGTTTGCTTTGTTCACCCTAAATTGGCAGGGTAAGCCCAGACGTGGGTCCCTTGCTCACTTTGCCACTGGATTCAAGATAGCCTGGGTGATGAGGGCTATTAGCCCAAAATCGGTCCCAGGATGCTTGGTTCCGGTCCAGGGAAGACATGGCTTGGCAGTTCGGGCTGGACTGTTCCTATGAGGCACAGGGTCAAGACTGATTTGCATATAGCTTTGTCTGAACTGGGGTGGCGAAGTGAGCTAAAGAACGATGACTGATTCAACCCAGATCTGTGACTGGGGGAGGGTGTCTGAAAGGTTTCAGCGCTCCGTCCATCATTTCATTGTGTTTGCTTTGTTTGCCCTAAATTGGCAGGGTATGCCCAGAAGTGGGTCCCTTGCTCACTTTGCCACTGGATTCAAGCTAGCCTGGCTGATGAGGGCTGTTAGCCCGAAACCGGTCCCAGGATGCTTGTTTCCTTTCCAGGGAAGACACGGCTTGGCAGTTCGGGCTGGACTGTTCCCATGAGGCACAGCGTCAAGACTGATTTGCATATATCTGTGTCTGAACTGGGGTGGCGAAGTGAGCTAAAGAACGATGATGGATTCAACCCAGATCTGTGACTGGGGGTGAGTGTCTGAAAGGTTCCAGCGTTCCGTCCATCATCTCCTTGTGTTTGCTTTGTTCGCCCTAAATTGGCAGGGTATGCCCATACGTGGGACCCGTGCTTACTTTGCCACTGGATTCAAGCTAGCCTGGCTGATGAGGGCTGTTAGCCCGAAGTCGGACTAAGGATGCTTGTCTCCGGTCCAGGGAAGACATGGCTTGGCAGTTCAGGCTGGACTGTTCCCATGAGGCACAGGGTCAAGACTGATTTGCATATAGCTGTGTCTGAACTGGGTTGGCAAAGTGAGCTTCAGGATGATGATGGATTCAACCCAGATCTGTGACTGGGTGTGAGTGTCTGAAAAGTTTCAGCGCTCCGTCCATCATCTCCTTGTGTTTGCTTTGTTCGCACTAAGTTGGCAGGGTGTGCCCAGACGTGGGTCCCTTGCTCACTTTGCCACTGGATTCTAGCTAGCCTGGCTGATGAGGGCTGTTAGCCCGAAACCGGTCCCAGGATGCTTGTTTCTGGTTCAGGGAAGACATGGCTTGGCAGTGCGGGCTGGACTCTTCCCATGAGGCACAGGGTCAGTCTGATTTGCATATAGCTGTGTCTGAACTGGGGTGGCGAAGTGAGCTAAAGAACGATGATGGATTCAACCCAGATCTGTGACTTGGGGTGAGTGTCTGAAAGGTTTCTGCGCTCCGTCCATCATCTCCTTGTGTTTGTTTGTTCGCCCTAAATTGGCAGGGTATGCCCAGACGTGGGTCCCTTGCTCACTTTGCCACTGGATTCAAGCTAGCCTGGCTAATGAGGGCTATTAGCCCAAAACCAGTCCCAGGATGCTTGTTTCCGGTCCAAGGATGACATGGCTTGGCAGTTCGGGCTGGACTGTTCCCATGAGGCACAGGGTCAAGACTGATTTGCATATAACTGTGTCTGAGCTGGGGTGGCAAAGTGAGCTAAAGAATGATGATGGATTCAACCCAGATCTGTGACTGGGGTGAGTGTCTGAAAGGTTTCAGCGCTCCATCCATCATCTCCTTCTGTTTGCTTTGTTCGCTCTAAATTGGCAGGGTATGCCCAGACGTTGGTCCCTTGCTCACTTTGCCACTGGATTCAAGCTAGCCTTGTGATGAGGGCTGTTTGCCCGAAACCAGTCCCAGGATGCTTGTTTCCGGTCCAGGGATGACATGGCTTGGCAGTTCGGGCTGGACTGTTCCCATGAGGCACAGGGTCAAGACTGATTTGCATATAACTGTGTCTGAGCTGGGGTGGCAAAGTGAGCTAAAGAACGATGATGGATTCAACCCAGATCTGTGACTGGGGGTGAGTTCTGAAAGGTTTCAGCGCTCCATCCATCATCTCCTTCTGTTTGCTTTGTTCGCTCTAAATTGGCAGGGTATGCCCAGACGTTGGTCCCTTGCTCACTTTGCCACTGGATTCAAGCTAGCCTTGTGATGAGGGCTGTTTGCCCGAAACCAGTCCCAGGATGCTTGTTTCCGGTCCAGGGATGACATGGCTTGGCAGTTCGGGCTGGACTGTTCCCATGAGGCACAGGGTCAAGACTGATTTGCATATAACTGTGTCTGAGCTGGGGTGGCAAAGTGAGCTAAAGAACGATGATGGATTCAACCCAGATCTGTGACTGGGGGTGAGTTCTGAAAGGTTTCAGCGCTCTGTCCATCATCACCCTGTGTTTGCTTTGTTCGCCCTAAATTGGCAGGGTATGCCCAGACGTGGGTCCCTTGCTCACTTTGCCACTGGATTCAAGCTAGCCAGGCTGATGAGGGCTATTAGCCCGAAACCGGTCCCAGGAGGCTTGTTTCCGGTCCAGGGAAGACATGGCTTGGCAGTTCGGGCTGGACTGTTCCCATGAGGCACAGGGTCAAGACTGATTTGCATATAGCTCGGTCTGAACTGAGGTGGCGAAGTGAGTTAAAGAACGATGATGTATTCAACCCAGATCTGTGACTGGGGGTGAGTGTCTGAAAGGTTTCAGCGCTCCGTCCATCATCTCCTTGTGTTTGCAGTATTATCTTTAACACCTTAGACATTGGTTACTTTAAGTGAATAGTCACTCTCTGGACACATTTTCTTTAGACTGCAGAAAGTGCTTAGTTGATATTGCCAAAATCCATCGCCATGTTTGCAACGTATTTACAATACGTCGTTACATGACGTTAGGAACAACTAGCGGCGGCAAGAGTTGCAGCTAACCAGAGTGTCTAGTGGGAAAAAAAATCACAAAAACGCCTCACACACCTCCCCCCAAAAAAATACACCTGAATGCCAAATGTAGCAGCCTGGACCCAGTTCAGCACCAGACAACAACCCCCACTAACCCTCCCAACAGCCAGGATGACCAGCTAGAGTTCCAGGGGAAGAGGAAAAGGAAAATCAGATTCACTGAGGAAGAAAATGAGATCCTAATTGCGGAGGTGACGGAGAATCAACACCAGCTTTTCGTCAGCTCCAAATGCCGTTTGGCAGTCCATTGTCAGCAAGGTGAACTTCGTAGCAGTAGTCCAGAGGACAGTGACCGACTGTAAAAAGCACTGGCATGATGCCAAGCGCAAGACTAAGCAGAAACTGGTCAGCAATCGACAGGTAGCACTGCAGACTGGAGGTGGGAGTCCAGCGCCAAAGGAGGAGCTTGATGCCTTGGAGGAACAGGTGTCTGCAGTTATCTGTGAGGAGTTGGTGGTTGGAGTAGAGGGACAGGGTAATGCTTACTATGACCAACTACATCAGCAACAGGGTACGTAACAACCAGGGACATAGGGGTGTGTTAGTAATGTTGTTTCCGTCCATCTACCTATGTCTGATTGCCCACCCACACTGTGTGCAGATCAAATGCTAGCTACGTAGGTACTCGGGGGTACAGTCACATGTCCCTTGAGCTGTTGGTGTCATTTACAAATAAATTGAAAGTCACATAATGGTGGTATAAGGGCCTAGTAATCAAACACACATGCATACATACAATGTCAACTGACCAGTCATGTGTCTTCTAACACTGGGCCATATTTACAATAAAAGTGACGGAGTGCGGCGTTAGTCGTTTTTGGCTTAACGCAGCACTCCGCCTCTTTTGAAGCACAGAGCTGCGACGTATGTACAACAATATTGCTCAGTCCTGTGTTTCACCCTGCACTGGCAATAAATGTAGCTGCCTAGCGCCAACACAGGCACTCTTGCACAATGGTGCAAGAGTTTCTGCGTTTGCGCGAAGCAGCTCCATTTTGCGCCAGTGCAGGGTGAAATGCTATACTGCACTGAATCATTGTAAATACGGTTTAGACCTGAGTTTCAAAAGTGGCTGAGCGTGTTGTTAAGCCTAGAAGGCTAACGCTGCGCTCCATCACAGCCTTGTATATATGCCCCCAAGTACATTGTGAAAGTGTTCCTCATTTACAATGTGTTGCCAAGCCACATCAAGTGGGTCAACACTGCCTTATAAATATTGCAAAGTACGGTTTCCCACAGTAAAGTTTAAAAGAGTGATGGTCCTGTGGCGATAGTGGCTTTGAAATATGCCACAAGCAATAGTAATTGCTTACCTGCTGGTTTGATGTGTGCAGCTGAATGCAGCACACATAACCACATCAAAAAATGTCAGATACAACTTTTTAAAGTTGACTCACCCTTGTTGTTTACAAGAAAAGCCGTACATCTTGTGCAAGCACCTTGCGTTGCTGATGGGCACATTCCATAATGATTATAACTTACAAACTGGAGGTGCAAGGTGCATTCAATGTTTACACACGTGTTCCGCATTTTTAAGTATTGTTTACTGCCCAACATTATAGGAATGGATTCATTTAAATTTCAACATGTCTGTTGTGTATGCAATGCTCATTGAACCACAACTCTCCGTTCCTTTCATGGTAAGTGAAGGGTGAGAAGGGGCCTCATTCACAATGTTGCAATAATGCAAGTTATTTGGCTACACACTACCTTGCTATTATTCCTCAAAATGCATTTATCCACATGAAAGTTGCTGAATGTGATGTTCCATTGGCAGTATGTCATTGTATTTATGGTTCTGGGTTTGGTGGTCAATGACACATATTGACATGCGTGGAACATGGGTCTTAGGTAAAGTCAAACATGGCTGGGAAAAAATGCATAGCTACTAATGTCTGTAAACATTCTTCCAGTAACAAATGCATTGAAGGACCATGTACACTACAGTATGTATCATCCATGTGCTCACCTCTTTGCTGTTCAACATAGATCTGCTGTGCAACAATGCACCAATCCTTGAAGCCTGCCTCAAAGTCCTATTTCCTCCTGCTTGCAGTACGTCATCTTTGTCACTGCTGTGGAAAACACAAGGGGAGGGCACACACATCTTTACTCTGGCCCAGTCCCGTGTCTGTAGACACATGCTGGCTTCAACACTTTAAGTTGTTGCGGTACCATGTCTATTCAAAATCTGGTCTAAGGAGTATATGTTGTGAAATCACACCATCAACCCAAGAAAGGCCTCCCCTGGTGTGCTGCATGACACAGCACCTTCTAACAGATTGCAACAACTTCCTGTTGTGGCAAGCTACAAAATAGGCAAGAGTAGTAGCCACATGATAAAACACTCGTCAACATGGTCACATAATTGTGTGGCAGTCAGTTGTTTGTCTTGACCTCAGTCTTAAACACACAGAGGCATCAATGGACACATACACGTGCTCAGAAGACATCCCTAAGCTGACTCACTTCCTGCTTAACACCTACACTAAAAATGATGCAATACAAACAATGTCAGTGACTACCATTTAAAACATAGGGATTTAGCCACTTTGTAGTAGCTTAACCACAGAAAGGCAAAGTGTGTGTTTAAGTTCAAATTGCTAACATCATGCTTCACCATAATAAAAAATCTGGGTTGTGTAGATTTTCAAATTTAAGCTGCACCCCTGCATTTGCAATTGTACCTGTGGGTATCGAAGCTACCTTGCATCAATAAAGGCACCCTTGCACCAAAGTGCAAGGGTGTCTTGGTAGAGGAATGATTGTTAATGAACAAGAAGGTGCTCCTTACTGCACACAAACATTCCTTTATGGGATTGACCTGTTTCAATGTGTTCTGCACACCTTAAAACACATAGATACATCTAAGATTAAGGAGAATATGAACACATATCCTTGTCTTTTCCACGTGGAAATCACTGTATTTCTGGGTTAAGTGCATGAGTGGCCTCCTCCTTATGCCACAATTGTAAATAGGTGGCAGTGGCAACATCAATGAGGGGTGCAGTGGAATGTCCACCTCAAAACTCAGTGACCAACACTTATACGCATCCTGGAGTATGTGAGGGTGCCTTATCTAACCCTGGGCGGAGTATGCGTAGTGGTGCTCTGCGTAGTTCCACGGAGTAAAAAAAACCGCAGTGGAACTACGCCGAGCTCCGCTCCGCCCCGGGACCACAAAAACACTGCAAAAAAATGTAAAAAACAACACTTACCTTGTCTTCTGAATGCCCTGCTCCTCGCCGCGGTGTCTCCCTTCTTCCGTCGTCCTCCTCTTCGCGTCCCCGTATGTATTACGTCGTCCGTGAACTGCGCATGCGCAGTTCAACATGACGCAATACCTACAGGGACGCGAGGAGGAGGACGCCGGAAGAAGGGAGACACCGCGGCGAGGAGCAGGGCAGGAAGAAGACAAGGTAAGTGGTGTTTTAAAAACATTTTTTTATTGGGGCTGGCCTCATACTCCGCTCCGCCATGGAGTCTGAGTTTTGCCCAACTTCGCATTCCCAGCGGAGCGCGGAGTTGGTAAAACTCCGCAAACTCCGTTGGCGGAGCGGAGTACGACGCTCGGGGTTAGCCTTATCCCCAATGCGGTGTAAAGCCACGTGACGTAGCTTAATGCTGCATTGTAAATAAAGTGAAGCAACCAGCGCCACAGGAAGGTCTGAATAGATGATGTAACAGTGGCAGTGGGGGCTTACAAATATGACCCTAACTGTTGGCATACAGGGCAACTGTCCAAATCAATGAACAACCTAAATGTAACATTCATGGACTTTGTACATTGATTAACAAAGCAGCAAGTCACAGGTGAATGGAAAGTGTCATGCACTCTGATTGTCAAATGCAAAAATACATGGTAAGATGTAACAGACACATACAACAGTATCTGCCCTTTACATTGTAGAGGATGAACCCTCACCTCCTGCTCAGCAGCCTGTCCCACTCTTCAACGATGATGACGATGTGGATGAAGAACTCACAACCATCGACCATGACACCCTGCAAGAGCTGCTCGACTCCAGAGGCAGCCCATCTCCGAACCCGGGGAGATCTAGAAGAGTTGTGGCATCTCCACATGCCCTGCCAAACATCCAGCAGGCACCACCTACCACCACAGCCACAAACTTGGACTCTGAGGACCCACAGATACAATTTCAGCGCTGTGCGGTAGGAGTCCAGCATGAGATGGCAGACCAGGTGCATGCAGGGTTGGAGACCGTGGCAGCCAAACTCAAGGGGATTTGTGGTTGCCTCGGTCCCAATAGGGACCACTCAGCTGCCATCAGAAGCATCTACAGTACGCTCAGTAGCCTCCAGCAGTCCCTGGCTGACATCGCTGGTGTTATGACGTAGAGGCAACAATGACTGTCCTCCCAAAGTGGCACCAGTGATGTGGCCAAAGAGTTGGGGGCAATGAGGAAGATCTTGGAGAACATGGAGCAGAAGCATTATTCCCACTTGGGTGCCATGGCTGCCTACCACTGTGATGTTTCTGGAGTCCTGCAAGCCCTGCAGCTCATTCCTGCTGCAGTGATGCCTCATCTGTTGGCATAGATGAGTGCTGCTGCACCTACAGCGTCCACATCTTCTGCCCCTGATGTTTCTGTGTCTCCCTGGGTTGCCACAAATCCAACATCACCCTCATGGGAGACACCACACACATCAGAGGAGGAAGATGTGGATGTAACATCTCTCATAAGGATAAGCCAGCCGTAGCATTCATCTGTGTCAAATGGCCAGTTTCTTCTTAGCCCTGTGCTTACCATCATACCTCGGAACATCACCATTCACTGTTTTCTTATTGACCAAGCTACGTTCACCTTGGGCATTTTATGGACTGCCAATGTGTCCATTGATCCTGCACTGACACTGCAATCATCCTCCTGACTGAAGATTTCTGATTCCTCGACATGTCTCATGACATGTTCCCCCACAAGGACTCTGTCTGGCCATCCCCTTGCTATGTACACAATTTTGGGCTTGTTGTCAAAAGAACAGGTCCGGTGTGACAATTTCTACTTTGCACATGTAAATATATCCACTTTCATTTGTCCGATGTGTGTTGTCTGTGACCATCAAACTGGAGAAATGTCAACAATGCCTAAGCAGTGTTGCCAGTACAACAAATACAGAGGACATTCTAAAAAATGGAGTCTGCTGAGTCTGTGTCCTTGATAGGCAGTGAGATGACAGAACATGTGTGAATGACACAATGGGTCAAATTTCCAAGGCTCCATTGCCACTGAAACGTCAATTTTCCCCAATGTTCAGGTGTTGACAGGGCCTTGGATCACTAATCAAGTCAGTGTAAAGCCACTTCAAGTGGCTTAACCTTGCCTTGCTAATGAAGCACACTTTGACCCTATACTTAGTGTCAAAGTGGTGGACAATGGGCGTTGTGATGGGTGCTCGGCCAAAACACATTTTAAGATAGAATCTTCCCCATATTCCCAAGGATGATGTACAAACGTTGCAGAACGAGGAGAAATGCAGTGTAAATAAAACCTTTGTTGATATACCTAGCTGTGCAGCATTTTGCTGGACACATACAGACAGCAAAACACTATGACTGTCAGTGTATGTGCAGAAAGGGACACCTTCCAGCACATAATCAAACATTTCCACAATGCAGGCACCCTTGCATTATGGTGCAAGTGTACCTGCATTTGGGCTATTCATCGATATATTACACATGTCCATGAAGAAAAGCAGTGCAGCGCTGTAATATCTGAGCTACGGCACAGGCCTGTGCTTCCATAGTGAGGAAACGCAGCATTAACCTCCTTGCCCTAAATCTGGTCTACACCACTGTAGTTGTAAATATGCACAAATGGCTCACATACATTGACTACAAAAAATAGTGGTACACTACATTGAGGAACTGTCAATGTCTCATCAAAGTATATACACAAACCAGTCCAACCCAAAGTACAATATCACAAAATTTCAAACATTGATAAGCTAGTCTTTGTTGTGAGAGGCAAATGTAGTGATTGTCATAGTTTGAGACGCAGGCAACTAAGTACCACCCAACATACCTACAGCAGGGAAACAACGCTGTGGGAGCTCAATGCCTCAATTACCTACTGCGTTTTTCAACTCAGAGAAATTTTGAAGATGCCAACTCATTCAGCACACTATCCACTATCCCTATGCAATGGCAGAACTTACCTTTGCTATCCTACATATCATGCATGTCTGTTAATCTCAAACAATCAGCAGTATGACAGCAGCCTGTCCCTAAAAGATGGCGTTAATCACATTTTTAGGAATAAATCTGGTGTATCAAAATACTAACTCAAAAGTTCTCTGATTCACATTAAACATTATTGACACCACAAATTACTAAACACTATACCTTTATTTTAACCACTCAAGTACCTAAGCTAAACCTACATGTAAAATACTATCCTAACATATACTATTCTAACTTATGCTAATTATACTAAACACTAACCTAATTACATTTGCTTAACCTATACACATAACAACATATAATATTAAACACCAACCCCTCCTCCCTTAAGGCACATGTGGAGACAGGACAAAGACAACTTAACCTAAACATACACTACCTAAACATATTTCCTAAACAAATATATATTTTTTGGTTTTAAAAAAACAACTTATTAATCAAGTACAAAAACACTAACCCACCCACCCTCGCCAAAGGAAAAGGAAACTTAAGCCCAAACACTATGTCAAACTCTAAACTAATGTAAAACCTTACCTACACCTAAGACTAACCTAAACCTACTCTACATCTACACTTAACACTACATTATACTATATATAAACAAGATATGAGTAAAAAACTAGGATTGGGTTGACTGGATGAAGGGCATTGTCCAATCACAAGTGGCACAGAAAGGGAGGCACCCTTAATGTCCTGAAGGTGGGTTAACACCTCCGCCATGTCCCTTTCCAATGACGCCACCCTAACATTTAGGTCCAACAATAATCTGCAGTCATCCAAGGTGTAAGGTGTAGCCTGTCTCTGTGTGGGCGATGGGGCAGTTGCAGTTGGCGGTGCAGGTGGTACTGGTGCAGCCGGTTGACCAACTGTAGTTGGCGGGGCAGGTGGTGCTGGTGCAGCCGGTTGAGCAGCTGACATTTGTGCGGCAGGTGGGGCAGGTGGTACGTGTTGTAGACCTGCTGATGGCACTCAATGTGGGGTTACATGTTGTGCGCCTGATGCGCTTGGAAGGTTATCACTGTCACTCTGGTACTTGGAAATGGCCACCACTCTGTCTGGTGGGTTTTGGGGCATTCTGGGGAATGGCCTTCCACTGTCCTGCTGCCTTCTCCTCATTGTACCTCTTCTCCATTGCATGGTACCCCTTTGCAACTCAGCGGATATGCCTGTATCTGTCCTTGCACTGCTTAAAGATTCTGGCTGCTGCAGGTGCCATGTTGTCTGTAATGAAAGACACATATGACAAGATGTAAGAAACAAGACAAAGAACAAAGTCCAGCAAGTATCTTTCACACTCAAGTGTACAACAAAAGGAACTTTACACTCTTATCAACTGTTTCCTACTGCAAGCATGATCTAGCAAGTTACATGTGAAGCAAAACTCTTATCACGGTCATGGTAATGTATGGTATGGCACATAGCAATGGCAGAGTCCAGGAACAACAGTGGAAGGTTAGCTAAGTTGAATGATGACGTTGACACAAACTCAGACAGAGTCTAACAGGGAAATGTACCCAAGGACACTGAGTTAGAGGTCCTTTGCAGACCCAGGGCATCACATTTACCCAAAGACATAGGATGCACTGGTTGTAAAATGTGGCAGACTACTAAGCACCAAAGTGTTACTCTCATACAACAGTCACCCAAATCACAAATCCTCCAACCACTACATAGTTGGATGTGTCTCCACAGCTACACATCCAGGATTCATGCTGTATACATCTATTTGAAGCATCTGAGTACTCGTATGTCACAAGTCAGCTATTTGAAACACAACATGTCATATATTTTGCACATTGGAAGTAAGACAGGGAACAATGGTTGACAGTGCTGTTGGGCACATCACAATGCATCAACCTTGCATTTTCTTATTCCAGCCAGTTGTAGGTCTGGGTTAGACCACTCATCCAGCATTGTCACGTACACCGGATCCCATCTTGTGTATGAGACTGCCTCATTGTAATGATACTTGTCACTGACAAGTGTTTCTCCAATGCTCTGATCCTCAGTGACTGTTACATCATGCCAGTGTGTACATGGATTTCATGTCTGGTCATAGACATCGCCAACATCCCTCCAACATATTGGTGGCTGTATGTAAACTGTGAAACACAGATGTATCAGCTGAAGTAACATATACAGTTTGCACATATGGACACTGTGAAAGTGCTGCTGGAACTTCACAAGATTCACATACTCACAGAGTCACTACAGCCTATACCATGTGTTTTTTTTTCTGCAGCAATACAACATGTACTAATGCTGCCATGTACACATGCTAAACTACCAAGAAGGCATATTCCCTTAGGGAGGTGAAAAAGAAGTCGAAGTTGACTTCACAACGCTACACCTATTGCAGGTACATGGTGTAACAACTTCACACAGTATTAAGGTCTGTAGAAGCACCATCAGGTCACAGCATCCACTGCCAAGTTGAAGGATGGACCCAATGGGTACCGTAGTACAGAACATCAAATAAAAAAAATGTATGGGGGTACCCTTTAAGAAGACTGGTGTAGGGTGATGTCATTTAAAATTTATTGAAAATGTGCTCCAACATGTAGAAAATGCATGGAAGCAAGGAATGTGCCATATTAAGGGGCACCCGGCAGTTTTCAAAGACAACAGTGCCATCTTTTGCTGCCTAGCACCAACGCAGGCACCCATGTACAATGGTGCAAGAGTGCCTACATTGTCGTTAGGCAGCTAATTTTGCACCAGCCCAGGGCAAAATGCTGGACTGAACTGTATTGTTGTAAGTACTGTGCAGGGCTGTATTTCCAAAGTGGTGATGCACCACATTAAGCCAAGAATGCTAATGCTGCGCTCATCACTTCATCATAATCATGCCCCAAAATCTTCTCATAATGCTGCCTCATTGTGGTAGAGGTGATATCCATGTCATGCACTCCCAGAGTGTGTTCAACAACATACCAGACCAGTCATCACAAACAATCTTTTTTTGGAAAGCAACATACAATGGACTAAGGCACTCACCAGTGGCGTGTGGGTCCCTGAAGGCACCAATGTCACCTTTAGTGAATAATGGTCATCCAGCTGTGACACAAGAAAAATGAGTATTTATCAGTCATGAGGTGGCACATGTGTCATGTTCACTATTGAATTCATCTACATACAAATTTAAAACTATTACTTATATGTCTCAGTTCATGTTGCCTAAATGAAGGGATGTGAATTGACTGTCTGACACACAACACATGCCCAATGCAAGATTGTTGAGCATGAGACAATGTTACAACAAAATACAATTATATTGTGACTACAGATTGAGGGGCCCCATATTCACAAGGGTGGCATAAATTTGGGCCAGCGCCTAAATTAAAACCAGTAAAAACCTGTTCTTACTCTTGCGCAATGAGGATAAATGTTTAATTTAATTTCTCCATGTTTTTGTTGTTTCCATGTGTGCTGCACACATAGAAACAGCAAAACGCCATTGATTGCTTTAGTGCAGGAAGGTGTCCCTTCCTGCACATAACAAACATTATAAAAAAATGACATTTTGCAAATTCTATGTATGCTGCATTAAGCAGCACACATAGAATTTTCAAAACGCCATTTCAGATTGTTTATGTGCAGGAAGGAACACCTTTCTGCACATAAACAATCATTCCCTTCAACCCAGGCACCCAAGCACAATGGTGCAAGAGTGTCTGTGTTAGTGCTACGCAGGTTCATTTTTAACAAAGCCTATGGCAACATCCTGTTGCGTAAATTACATTTTGAGTTTTTGACAATGAATACAGTTGTTACCATGGAACCCACAGTGTGAAAGCAGACAACATTTGTCATGTACTCACCACCTTGCCTGCCAACGATGATCCTCAGGTTATCTACGAGGTCTCGCTCACAGCTAACGCAATCCTGCCATCTATGTTTCCACTGGTGGACAGTCCTGTCCATTCCGAAGGTCCGCAGCATGTGGTGGCAGATGCATTCCCACCTCCATTTCCAGACCTTGACGTCATACCCCCGCAGTACACGTCCCCCACTATCAACCATTTTTGGGAGTAAAAATCTTACAAGCCAAAAGAAAGCCCCAAATGCGTCCTCGGACATCCCTACCTTCACCCAACATCTCCCGCAACACAACTAACCCCACTAATAAAAGAAAAACCAAATTAAATGAACAGCAACTATATATATATATATATATATATATATATATATACATATATATACATACACCATAAATATAACCCGTAGACAAACACCCAACAAGATAAGTTCAAAAACACAAAAAACACAGAAATACACAAACACAGGATTTACAGGGACAGTAGGGACAGCAGACTAGACACCAAAAGTACTCTCTCACAACACAGAATCACCAGATACCTCAAAACAAATCCACAAAGCTCAATAGACACTAACAATGTGATTAAAAGTGAAAGTGTACAGCACTCCTCAATGAAACAGGATGCATGCTGACATCACTTCCCGGTTGTTCGCGGCCCGTTTTGTGAGTTAGCATGACATTTTTTGCCGCTAAAGGGTTAGCTGGAATTTTCCATTGTCAACACAGGTACTTTGCGAGTGTTTTCCATTGCGGGAATGGAAAAATTAACGCTTACGTGAAAAGCGGGAAACAATTGCCTTTAAGTGCTAGGTGATCAGCAAATGTACTATATTTCATTATATTGCATGCCTAACAACACCTTATGGCTATGGCATGTGATCTGTGTTGTTTATGTGACTTTCATTAATCTGAAATGTTCTGATATCAGAAATTCAGAGCTGTCAACATGCACTCCTTCCACACATTAATGCATAGCCATATATAATACTGTTTGATAGGTAATGCATGCTTCAGTGGTCATACTGATTAACATAGGTTTAATGTGTGCTATATATAAGGCTGTTACATAAAACATTTCTGTAAGGTGTGTACCACTGTAATGGGCTTGCGACACACACTAACTTGTACAACAAGCATTGACTACTTGTATTGAAGATTTATATTAATGCATACAATGCGAATGTTGATTACAGATTCTCATTGGAGTATTTGCTTAGGTGGAGGCAATGACGTGCACATTTACACTGGTTTGTGCAAAGGCACTCAACGTGGCTTAACACCACATGGTCCATGGTATCCGTGCCACACCACTCAAATACAGTAACTGGTTGTGACATAGGTGTGGAATAGGACAGTTTAGCACAACTTGCAGAACTTTTGAGGCATGTCCAGAATGATACCTCTGGGGCTGTGTGGACTTTGAATACTCTGTCAATTCAACAATGGAAAGGCAAGAACAGTTGACATGTAATGATTCTTTGTGATTTACATATATTTACATGTGTGCTGCATTATGCAGCACACATGGATGTTGAAAATCTACTTTCATTATAATATTGTGTTGGAAGGGGTCCCTTAATGCAAATCAAAAATCAAAAATGCAGACCATTCACCCTTTGTAGATGGCACACATGTGCCAGACCATGGACTGCCTTGATGGTCAGACACCACCACAAGGGCATACACATGGCAGCCCCATATATCTTTGGTATACATGCCTCAACCCTGTGTGTTAAGGCAAGGTAAAGCACTATGTGAACGAATGTTACACAACACCTGACTCAAACCTTTCCTCATAGCTTGCCCCTAACAAAGGTTAGTCTTGAAATGATGTTTCAAAATGTGCAGCAACATGCATTCAACATTTCCTTGGCAAACTGAAAGGTGGATGCTATGTATTTTGCATTGTATCGCCATTCTTGAAACTACTTTTCTGAGCCATTACATATATGGGTACAGTCTCAGATGACTACATCTGCTTCAGCATCATCACGCAAAGTATGTTGCAGTGTAAGAGCCACTGCAACACACTTTGCATCCCCCTCTCATGCTAAGTGAAGCATGTGCATGTACCTAATATTGATTTGAACATTATGTCATGTTATGTTGCTTAACGTCACTTTCCAAATTGGGAGAGTGTGAGTTTTACATAAAAACAGTGCTGAAAGTGACGTTCTGTTTGCAGTATGCACTGGTAAATGTGGCCCTGATTGTTTTAGACACACATTATACCTGTCCCTTTACATGTAATAGGATTTGAATTTGTGTCCTGCATGCTTTAGCTCTTTTTGGCTTATGTCCAACTATGGGTCTGAGGCCATATGTGCATGTATGTGTGAGTAGATGGAGGGTTAGGATGATGTGACACACATGTACAATTTTAGTGTGTGTTCATGAGTATTGTGTACATTCCTGGAGAGATACAACCGTATGTGACATGACCATTTCATATATGATGTGTGGAAGTATTTGTGTTCAACTGTGCTTGCAAATGGAGAGATATGTTGACATGTGTAGTTGTAAGAAATGCATAGATTACAGACATTATGCAATCAACATTTGAAATGTTGTAGTGGCATTCCAGAGGGAGGTGATGCCACTCCATTGTGTTTTTTGTGTTACGTCTTGCACAAATACTTTAGCCTTTGATGCTGTGATTTCGTTGCATGTTACTTGCATGTTTTGGATATACGTGTTGGTATCCCTGACGCACTTTACTCATGTGTCTGTCAGATTTCTTTTTTGGGTTGTCAACACAAGGTAAGTGTGATGGGATGAGGATAGTGCCAGTTCACAACATTAATTGCCATGCCACACTCATGTTGGTGGACATAGGACATCCACACATTCTTGTCATTGCACTGCCATCTCATTTAGCCTACGTACACAATAGTGAATACTCATGCTTTCAGAGTTGTCCCATGGCTAACCTATGTGTCAGTGTTTGTGCTGCTAAAATTATAGCAATGTAAGGTCAGTGCAGCATTGAAAGATGAGTCATACACAGTGTTTTTGATGTAAGGCATTTCCAAATTTGTCATCACAGTGACACATGTGTCAGCTATGGGGGTAGTATCACTTGCAAGTGTGGAATATATGTGTATGATCGGTGTAAAACACAGTCCCTGCACTGTATTGATTTCTCTGTTAGTCTGGCTCAACTATCCTTTGATTCTTCAGCCTCCCCACTGTCAAGTTGATCCTGATCGCCATTGTCATGTATCTTTGTGACTTTTGTCAGAAATAGTTTTTCTTGTGGCACAGATTACACAGAGCGATTGTTTGTCAAAACTTTGGAATAGATTTGGGCATTGTGGTCCCAGCTACATCGATGCACCATACACCCTTTGTCTTGACTCCTAAACTCTTACGAGAAGATGGACCTGATGGTGCTTAGGGCACAACACAACAAGCACATTGTATTTCACAATGATAGCCCATATGCATTCTGTAGTTCCGATGCACAAAACATTTTAGCAATCCAGATCATGGTTTAGTTGGTGTCATATACCCTGCTAGACAATTGCTCTGTGTGACTCTATTGGTTGGAGCACTTACGTTTTCCAGATTGTTCACCTTCTAAAGTCACAAACCAAGCATACAAGATATTGGTGAAGTGATTGTTTATTATACTACATCACACGGTGAACATATGGGTGCCAAGCTATACGTAAAACAATATAACTGTGAGGTGACATTATGTGAAGAAGTTGATGATTGCATCCCTCCTCAATGTTGCAACTGCAGAAGTGGAAGGTTGGCTCAGATCCACTTCTTCCTCCAGCCCATCATCAGGATTTTCCATCTCTTCTTTGTCTTCAGGCAGAGGTGTATTTGTCCTTACGTAAATGTTGTGTAGTATACAACAAACGAGTATTATCTTGCATACCAAGGCCGGGCTATAAAGGAGCCTTCCACCTGAAATGTCCAGGCACCGAAAGCTTGATTTCAGAACTCCAAATGTCCTTTCTACTATGGACCTTGTTTGGCCCGGTGCCACATTGTAGTCTCTCTGTGCCTGTGTGTGTGTGTCACTTTGATGGGTGTCATCCCCCATGGCAATAGTGCATAGCCTTGTTCAGCTGAAACAGAAAATGGAGAAAAGGGACATAAGTATATTATCATGATGTGTTAGTGGATTACATTTTTTGACTTTGTGTCCAGTGTGCAGCATTCTACATTCACCTTCCATCTGGTGTGGTACAGAGAAACAACTTGCATCTATGCCATTAACATGCCTATTGTTTACAGCATACACATCACTAAAATGCCATTGGCCCGATCCTCTGTAATCCCTCCATAGTGTAATCGTCAGGATGTGTTGGTACCTTTACACAAATTAGTCACTCATCATCCTTACACTCACATGACACATGGAAATGGCTGTAGGAGTTACTTCCATTAGTGTAAACATGTAGCTACATTTACATTTCTGGATATAAAAGTTTCAATGTGTCAGGCATGGACATGAAAGCAGATATTTTTGACCCTGTGAGTTTTAATCTTCACATGTTAGTGCAAACTGGCCATTTTTGGGACACCATACATTATTTATTATGTGTGTTTGGAGGTTGGACCTTAACATTGGCACAAGTATACTGCATACACTGCAAGGCAAGACACCTTGGTGCAAGTGTATACCATATCTTCAACACTGTTTGTTATCCATTCATTGTGTGTTTGCGCTGGCACCTGCAGTGCTGTTTACCACTGTGACACACACAAAATGCCCTTATAGACGTTCTTATTAGTTGTGAAAGGAACTGTATTGTGTGTATGCAATGTGATGTGTACTTGCTGCACAGTCTGGTCCCTTGGATGAGAGCTAGGGTGATGAATTTTCTTTCAATTACTTTCTGGTTGTTTACATTGTCTGCTATTAATTTCCTTAGTTGTGTTATGTTAAGCATCGTTGTCTAGCTTGACTATTGCAGTACTAGTGTCTGTGATTCATTTGCTCACTCATAGAAGTGTGTAATGTCATCTCTCTTCTTGCCCATGGGAACACCTTCTGGGCCACTGAGTTCACAACAGGGATGAATTGCTTCCTCATTGCCTAGTTGTAGCTGTCCAATATGCGGTGTGCTCACATAAATGACCAGGACAATATCAGGATGTGCACATGGTTCATCATGATGTTTGGTCTGCCAATGTACATCGGTGATTGTGTAGAGGGCTGAGCTAACTGAATGCAGAGCAAAGTGTTGGTATGTGCTTTCGATTGATGTACACAACATCCATGTTGCTCATGCTCAAACATAATTTATCAATGACGTATTTGCATGACTGAGCTGACACAATTGGCGCATTGTGGCAACATTTTATATTAGGCTACGATTGTGAATCAGAGGGTTTAGGAACTGTGACCCACAAAACAGGAATTATGAACACTTGATGGATAACCTTTTGTTAGTTACAAAGCCATCGCAACAGCAGTTCAGAATGATGACAGACTGAAAATGAGTGTGAAATGTAAGGTAATTGAAGCAGGATAGACCTTGAGTGCACATGCAACATAGGTTATGGTTTACTAATAGGAGTGTAAGGGATGTAAAGACTCAACTTTGGAAAATGGTTTAGCTAATGCATATCTTAGTACAATTATGATTTTATGGGATTACCAAACAAATTAGACTGAGTAAGTTGGAAAGCAGACCAATCAGATTTAACATGGAACTGAGAGATGGGTGGAAGGGCAAGGGAATGAACGTAGGCAAAGTAAGATCAGTTGAATGGAAGGAAAGCAAAAGTTAATGAAAGAAGGTAAGAAGGGACGATGGAAGGACTGGAGGTAGATTATCTGACAGGACAAGCCAAAGTGGAAAACAATGATAAATTGTGAAGCAGCTTAAGAATATTGGAACGTAGACAATGAGCAATGCCGAAAGCTAGAAGGTGAACATTATGTTGAGGGAATGGGCCAAATTGAGGTATGACTTGAAAAAGATTATAATGCACATGGGATTTGAGGATATAAATCAAATGTTGTTAGGACATTCATATTTAAAATAGGTGAGGTATTTAGTAAGCTAATGTCACTGCTGAATGTGCACTTTTAGCACATTACTTAAAATGTACAGTTGCAATATCCATCATTGTGAAGCATTGGACTAAGGGGAGCTAACACCACAGGCACTTGAATGGTAAGTGTTGAACTCAATGGGGCTTAGTTACAAGCCCCTTGTGCCGCAGGTGCGTCACTTTTTGTGACACACCGGTGGAGTAGCCTGCTGCCCCATACATACAAGGACATGTAAAGCCACCCTGCATGGCTTTTTATTTCCTTGTGAATATGGCAACTTTACACGCAGACCTTTGTGTGAAAGGGGCGTGCCATGAGTGTTGCTTTGGGTGTTCCCACGCAACACCCATGGCTTCCGCCGCATTTCCAGATTTACGAGAAATTGTAACCCTGGAAATGCGTCAGAATGATACGCCTCACCAGGGGAGGTGTAGGGAGGTGCAACAAGGAGCAATGTTTTCAAATCTCTGTGTTTTTTTCCTCTTTCTATGCGTGCTGCATTCTGCAGCAGACATAGGAAGAGGCAATCACCTCTTATGATTATTTTTGTGCAGGATGGTGTCCCTTCCTGCAGTAAAACAATCATCCCCGTGGCACAGACACCCTTGCACCATGGTGCAAGGGTGCAGGTGTTGGTGCATAGCAGCTAATTGTGTGCCAGCACAGGGGAGAGCAGAGGTATCCGTCATATCATTGAACATATGACGCATCCCTTTGTTTCGGAATTAATATAGCATGGCGCAGCCAAATGGCTTACAGCACTGCTCTGCATTCATTCCTTGTAAATAATGCCTAATGAATTTTGGAAGATATGTTTCCTTGAGTGACAAAGTGGGTTGGAAGTAAATTTCCAGGGTACTCCCTTGGTGGGACTAGTTACATATATGTTGTGGTTTGACATTATATGACTGTGTATTACAGTTGGCCCGGAAACAATATATGCACAATGCAATTTCCTACGTGTGCAATTTAAATTTGTTGACCTACATGATTGAGTGGCTTGAGGTGTGTGGTGTGTTCAAGTTGTACTTACCAACACGCAGTCCATTTCCATAGGTGCCATTCTAGAACCGCTGGTTGATGACAGATTGGCAGAAGATAAATGAGTCATGGACACTGCCAGGGTACTTGGCCACGACATTCAGGAACACACCAAGATGGTCAACTATTGCCTGCACATTCATGGTGTAGGTTTGCTTCCTGTTTCTGTAGATGTGGGCAGTGTCCGCAGGAGGCACATGTTGCACATCGATGCAGTCCATTGCCCCCAACACATGCGGAAAACCAGCAATGGCATAAAAGCCTTGCTTGTTGGTGAATTGTTCTTGCGCAGTGTTGGGGAAATGGAGATACTGCTGTGTCAGGCTGATAATAGCATCCAGGTCAGTGGGGAGGACAAACTTAACTTAAGACAAAATCCTAAATTAAACTTAAGTTAAAGTTAAGTTAGGATTTTGTCTTAAGACCAAAACTTAAGACAAACTTAAGACAAAATCCTAACTTTACTACTCCTAAATGCCTTTTGTGAATATCAAAAGTCGTAAAGTTAGGATTTTGTCTCAGATTACTTTTGTGAATCGGGCCCATAGACTTTTGATACCCATTTTGTAAGATAATAAAATGCCTGCTAATGTAGCAAAACTATGAAGGGTGAAAAATAAAAAAAATCAACATTTATTATTCTTTACAGCATCGTGAAGGGCCGTTATGGACTGCTCTCCAGGACTCACTACAACTCCACAATCCATGCACCATGATGCCATACAGTAAAACTGTGGAGCCAAATCTTGAAGTTGAGATTGCACCTCTGAATAGACTCTCTGCCTCGGTATTGTTGTGACTGCTATTGAAGTCGAGGGTCCTTCAGCCTTGCGTTGCCTTTTTGCTGCTTTTACACTATTGCTATAGTATGTTTTAGATGGTAAAGCATGGACTTAGTCCCGCAAGAATATTTTTTATTTGTACCCCTTGACAATGTCTTGTGACATATTGTGCATTGCGCAAATCTGCTCATTATGAACTCCACTTAAAGAATGGTCTAGATAGATAAATGGGCATGTTCTTCTTATTCTTTCAGTTGAAAAGTGTATTATCCAATGATATTCTTTTATTTCCCGGTGACATGATTTTCTGTTTTGTTTTTGATGGGTTTTTTGTGGTTTGTAAAGTTTTAAAAACGAATTGTTCTTTTTATGGAAACAAAAATAGCAACTGGGACAGAAGGAATTTAAAAAATGTGTACTGAGAAATATACAAAAAATACAAAAGTGGAAAACAATTAGCATGTATGATATTTAGCAGAATTGCGAATAGCTCTAACACACTGCTCACCACCACTTATAACAACACTACAGTCCACGCAATACGTGGCCATTCTTATAAACTGTGGAGCCATATCTCTTGTAGTAGTCTGTACCTCTGAAGGGACTTTCTGGACAGGAATTGTTGCTGCTGCCACTGATGTAGATGGTCCTTCATCTTCCCTCTGCTTTATAGCCAGTTGGAGACGTTTTCTATGATAGGTTTTAAGATGATATAACCTGGATGTCATCCCACATGAGTATTTTTTGTTCGTCCCTCCAGAGAGGGTCTTGTCACAGATTGTGCATTGTACTAGTTCTGCAGCAGTTTTTGATTCTCCAGATGGGATTTAAAAAAAGACCCAAGCCACACTGGCCCTCTTCTGGGGAGGCCCATCATCTTCAATATCTTCTATGTCAACCTCCTCCACATCCTGCTCCTGCTGTTCTTGTAGCTGATCCCCATCTCCTTGCTGTGTTGCAATTTTTGGTACAAAATAGTCCAAAAAAAGTCTCCAGCCAAAATCTACCACCTGCTCACAATAACGTTCTGGAAAAGAAGATTCAAGAAGGAGGAGTGGGTGTATTCCTCCTATTCATTTCACTGACAAGTATATTATTCAGTGATATTCCTTAATTTCCCGGTCATGTGATGTTCGCAGATTGTGCATTGCACTAGTTTTGCAGCAGTTTTTAATTCACCATGAGTTTGGGTGACAATGGGTAGTTTGATAGGTGTTTGGTAGTTATGTTCTATTCGTGAGTTCAGATGTTGAAAGTCATTTTTTGAAACAGCTGTTTTTTATAAATGTGTTGTTAAAATAAAGTTAAACCAATATGTTACTAAACAGCTAGACTCAAACTTTGTGTAAAATATGTCTATATATCTGTTTTACACTTAGTCATTTGTATTCGTGACTACTGATGTCATTGCGACCTCAGGTGTTGCTGTGAAGAAGGAAAATGCATTTTTAATAAAGTTATTTCGACAAATGAATACAAAGTGGAACGTGAAATTAGTATCTTACCAAATAGCTATACTGAAACCTTATGTAAAATATGTCTATATATGTGTTTTACGCTTAGTCAAAAACACCCTGTATTTGCAGTGTGTTATTGGCAATTGCACTCAAAGAATCATACTTGCACTACCTATGCAAACCAAGGCACTACTCATGCACTTACATAATTACCCAGACATTACACACTCGATTGATCGTTATTAACTTTATTTCGGTTCGATGAACCATAAAAGTACACAGTGGCAAGACATTTTTTGAATACATAAAAACTGAATCAATCCAATCACATTTCATGCCAGTGTACATATATTAATCAATTTCCAACATAGTACATCAATTTATAAAATTCAGCCCTATAACTACAGTCGGATCCACGGAGACAAAAACCTCAAAGTGAGAACCCTTGCGGGTGGGCTGCTAAGGGTCCGTCATGTGACCCGGGTTATCTGTATTATTTCCAAATGAGGGCGGCTCAGGTACACATTCACTCACAGACCCATACAGCCACTCACACACCCAGTCACCAACCTATACAGCGACTCACACACCCACTCTTAAAGTTTAGAAGTTACAGTTAGGAAATAAAATTAAATATGCCTTCAAAATTTACTTTAAAAAAAGGATTAACATTGAGTGTGACGTTCCCTGTTTATAAATACGATTGAGGGCTCTACAAGTTCAGCCCGTCGTCAGCACCCACAGGAGAGCGCACTGGGGAAGAACCTACTTTGCTGAATATATATATATATATATATATATTCATATATAAATATATATATATTTTTTTCACAATTAACGCGGCACTCCGGAGTAAAGTTTTTAGATGAGTTTATTGGCACAACTCAATTGCACTTTTGTGAGGTCAGATTGTGCCATGGCTGCAGGCCTCATCCCAGCGCAGCACAAACATCCTTCCACAGAAAAAGCTACTTGCTGTGCTACACATGCTGGCCTCAGGAACATTTCAACCGACCACCGCTAGAGTGGCTGAAGTTTCCCAGGCATCCTTCTCCAGGTTCCTCCCCACTTAAACTTAAGTTAGGATTTTATCTTAAGACCAAAACTTAAGACAAACTTAAGACAAAATCCTAACTTTACTACTCCTAAATGCCTTTTGTGAATACCGAAAGTCGTAAAGTTAGGATTTTGTCTCAGATTACTTTTGTGAATCGGGCCCATTGTGTTGTTCATTTTATTATCTTCTAATTTATTGTAACCTTACTTACATATAACTTGCCGTATAGACAAGTCAAAGGCCGGGTCTGGTGGCTCAGTGGACTAATGCGTCCATTGCAGGGGCCTGTGTTCGACCTCATGGTCACAGGTTCAAATCCCGGCGGGTCCACTCAGCCTTTCATCCATCTGAGGTCGATAAAATGAGTACCATTGAGTTGGGTAACAATGAACATCTGTTATTCAGCACCAAGAGACCTCTGGGTGAACGTGCGCTTTACAAATACATATGTTATGTTATGTTGCTCTACAAATAAATACACAGCTAACTTTTGCCATTTATCATTATTTACTTTTTCACTTTTTAAATATAAGTCAGCAGTCTGTGTTTAAATCTTATAGTAAGTGCATCGACAACATATACAAATATACTCTGTTTTTTTAGACCACACTGTGTCACATTTTGTAATCTCTTCTTTAAAACTATCAACTGTAGTATATGTGTCCTGTTCTTCAACTCCTCCTCTTAACAACTCTTCATTTTCCCTAGAATCCTGCTCAGGACCAAAGAAACGAAACTGCACATCACCACAAACCTTTTCTACATCTGCCACTGTGCCATGCAAAAGTCCTCTCTTCATTTCTCCTAAACATAAAGCAGGAGTTTTCACATAGTACAGCCTCCGAGTCCTAACTAAAGTTCGCATTGTTGAGTGGTGTACAGCTAACATCCTGAAATGATGAAAGGTGCTTTGGCACATTTTGTTTGATAAACAAGCTAGTGAGTGTCCCTGCAACTTTGCATGCTTTCTAATCTTGCAAGGATCCGATCCTTGTAAAGTACTTATTTTCTGTTTTAAAATTAGCCTTGTAAAGATATGTAGAAATCTCCTTATTATGTCAATGGATAGCTCAGGAATACTACAAAAACTACTACAATTCCATTTCTAAACAGGCGCCTGACTCCGCCTTCCTTGTACCTGTTCTCCAATAACTTGTTCTACATTTGTAAGTACCATCACCACTTTCGCTATAGGAGTGCCATTCTTCATTTAATAAAATCATCCTCTTTCATCAGTAGCATGAACTAATCTGTTATCCTGCAGAAAGCTTTCTTTATTAAAGAAAGGCTCTGTAGTAGAATTATGTATACATTCTCCACTAAAAACTGTACAAAAGTCACTTCTATTCACTAATCTTTTTTTCTGGTTTTGTCTCCTCATATACAACACCATTTTGTCAAGAGTCTTCATCCTATCTATAATCAGAATGAAAAGATTCCTCTTCAAAGCAAAGGTCTTATCAACTACTCCCTCAACTTGTTATTTCTGTTTCACTGCATGTCTCCTTCTTCTATACTTCTTAATATTTCTCAGTAGATTTATAACTACTGTACTACTAAACATCCTAGCTCTAATTTCCTTAAACTGCTTCTATCTCCTGGTTAAGGTGCATACATCTTTTTACATTCTTTCCTGTTCTTGCTAAATAGATTTTGTCTATTGTTATTCTTTCTCATAGTTTGAATTTTATTTTCATTATTTCATAATCTTTGGAAACGTCCACATATATTTTTAAAAAATGAGTTTGTCCTCTTACCAATAGCTCTGTTTTCGTTCACCACCTTTTCTTCATTTGCCCCTTTTGAGTCTCAGTTCTGCATAGATACTATGCTTGCTTCTGTTCCTTTACCCTCCGAGCTTTTGCAGGCAATCTGTCTGTAATTATGCAGATATAGGGGGATATGTACAAGAAAGTGGCGGAGCGTGTCGTTAGCCTCCTTGGCTTAACGACACGCTCCGCCACTTCTGAAACGCAATGCTGCCCCATATTTACAAGAATGTGGTGCAGCCGTGCGTTTCCCCCTGCGATGGCGCTAAGTTTAGCAACTTAGTGCCAACGCAGGCACACTTCCACCAGAGTGCAAGGGTGTCTGCGTGCAGGGGAGGATTTTTTATGTGTAAGAAGGTGTCCCTTCCTGCACATAAACAATCCTAAAATGCCATTCTGTCACTTTCATGTGTGCTGCTTCATGCAGCACACATGAGAGTGTCAAAATGGCATTTTTTTAAAGGTTTGTTTATGTACAGGAAGGGACACCTTCCTGTACATAAACAAACCATGGCATTTTGCTTTTTCCATGGAAAAAGCAAAAACGAGGAGAAATAATGCATTTCTTCTCGTTTCGCCAACTTAAGACCATGGTTTTCCTGGTCTTAATTTTGGCGCTGCCTCCTATGTACGCCACCCTTGTACATAGGGGACAGCGTGAAATACAATGAGTGTTGCGGTGGAACGTCCACCACAACACCCACTGCACACCCCTTTCACGCTAACCATAGCGTGAAAGGGGGCCTTATGTACAAGGCAGCGTTAAGCCATGTTAAGTGGCTTAATGCTGCCTTATACATAAGACGCAGCCCCTATCGCCACCACAACATCTGTAAAAGTGACGTTGTGGTGGCGATAGGGGCTTGTACATATGCCCCATTGTTCTGTAAAAAAAAAAACTATGTTTGAATTTTTGTTCTAGTCAATATACCAGCTACTTTTCTACTGGCTTACACATAATAAAAAATAGTTTTTATGTTATGTTGCAGTTTTAAATCTACAAATCAACCTATCGACATAACTACAAGCACTTACTTCAATGTACCAACCCCAAACCAAAACACAATTTATTACTTACCTTTTAATATTATAGCACCCTCTCCTACAACACAGGTGCACCATATCTCAGTTCTCAGTATAAGCGGTAAAAGACCACTTTATGCCTTTTGTAGTCAATTTTAAAATAAACATCAACCAAAGTGTAAAAGTACATACAGTGTCTCAATAGTCCAAATCCGAAAACACAACATAAGAGCTATTTCTGTGCCCCTCTACCACTATGTCACTGGTAAATTCAGTGTTTCAGTACTTTTCTACTTATATGTGTCCGATTTGCATTTTGAGAAACACTGCATATAAAAATCTGCACATTAATCTGTATCACAGCATATAGCACTCTAATTCTTCTGAGTACATGCAAACAGTGTGTGACAGGTTACATATATAATTCACTAGATAGTTCAAAAAGAGAACATATTCCTCCCTAAAACTTGTAAATACATGTGTTTGTGGTTGACTACAACAATACTCCCTGGATGATTGGATGAGTGCATAGATAGTGCCTATGTAATTCCCTCAGACTATGAGTAGTGCCTGCATGATTCCCTGAGTATGTATAAACAATATTGGTGGTCCCATATCTACATAGTTAGTGCATGTGTATTCACATAACTATATGCTACTAACTGGGTGATTGGATGAACGCATGTGTGTTGCCTGTGTAGTTCAATGAGTACATAATTAGTGCCTGCGCGATCGGAAGAGTGCATGTGTAGTGCCTGGGTGATTGAATGAGTCTAGATATCTCACTTGGTATACAATTGCATACATGGCTCTCTAAGAGCATACATTGCTCTGTTACTCAGCGTCCACATGCATCAATAAGTTTCTAAAACTGAAAACAACAATTCCCACCCTTCGAAAGCACAAAACCTTTTCCTAATGCCATACCTACATCATTTCGCAAATATTTCTTTTGTCTTTAAAACATATATTCAGAATTTCTCAAAGAAAAGTTACATGCCAAGTGAAGCTAGCACACAAACTCTCAAAAGACATTCTTCACTATTACCCCTCCCCAATTTTAAACAGAGCATATTGAAAGAAATGCACCACCCTCACTATATACATGACATTTTCAACAGCCTTGAAGAACATAGATCACCATGTAAACATAGATGTAATTTCATAAAAGATATACACCTTCAGGCCATGTTTCCAAAAATATATAGTTCTCTACATCTTTAAGTAAACTCAACAGTCTCATCGTACATATAACTATCTGCAACTAGAAAAAACACATCTCACCGTCTAAACATATGCAAACTGATCATATAAGTTAAAAAACACATTGAAAAACACTGCCTAATACATACCTAACAACTATTACTACTTTATAATTTATATACAGGCACAGCACATTTTCTTATGTTTTATTCATGACTACAGTACTCCTCTTTTATAATGTGACTAAAACTACCACAACTCCCAGAATGCAAATAATGTAGATGTATCTATTCTGCACATAATGCTTAGACATTTAAAACATTGTCATTGTTAAAGACATTGCTCATGGTAATTTTCAACAGTACTAACATCTTAAACACATACCCTCTGCCAGATACAGTTCATCTGATATATTTTTTTTCACATCAATATGGTACTCTTTTTATTAAAAACTCCCATATACATCTTCATTCCTAATGAACATTTTTACTATAATTAAAACGTTATATACATACCAGTGAATTGAGTTCCTAGATTATATTGTTGTTTTAGCTCTTTCTGGATAGTTTTGAGACTGTTAAGATATGGAAAAACTAAGCACAAGAATGGTACACCACTCTCATAGAAAGCAACTCTAAAATAGCAACCTCTTCAACTTTCCACTCTATCATCATGAAAAAGGCATCAAATGAAATCATGCCTTTCATTTTAGACTGCTGCATCACCACTTGTGAATGGTTAGCATCTGTTAACCCTTTCTCTCTCTTTCAAAACAAGGTTCCTGTTGACGCATTTTCGCAATGTATTCGCGATGATCGCGGAGACATCGCAAAAACGGGAGTTTAAACCTATAGCTAGCTTCATTTTTGTTAAATTTAAATACTGAACAACAGTTTATTCCACAGTCCAGAGTTGGAAATTAAATGTTGACATTACTTAAATTGTCATCACGCCTCAACGTTTAAAAAAGAATTATGTCTCTTTAACACCCTTCCCCCCCCAATACACTATTAGCTCAGTGTAACCTGGCAACCAGTAGGTCACATGTTGACAGCACGATCTAGAAGGGACATGCTATTTCCAAATAAGATACAGCAGGTGTGCTTCACTCCACAGATTCAGAAGCATATCCATGTCTGTATTACATTTCTTTTTGTAAACAACAGCCAATAATAAGACTTCTTGCTAAGGCATCCAACACACTACGTAAGTTTATTCACTTTCATGCTGACAGCATCCAATAAAATGTATCTTTTTTTTTTTAAACACCTCAATTTTAACTGTTTTTCCTTTGGAAAACTATCTCATTCAGCTCCAGCCTTCTCCTGACTACTACTGCGCCTTCACTTCAAAATGCTTAGAGTATGGATTGTGGGCCACAGCTATATCTACTGGGCTAAAGAGGCTGCAAAAAAGAGAGGTATTGACAGGGACTTGGGTTTGCCAAATGTGCAGATTACTCGGTTTGACCAGAGAGGGTTAAAGTTTCATCAGTTGCTGGCTTTGGTTAAATCCATTGTGGATTCCCAAGCTCCTCACCTCACGATTGTGCACTGTTGTGGCAATGAACTAGGCACATTGACTGGGGTAGGGCTTGAAATCCTAATGAAAGAAACCTTTGCAGAACTGATGTCGCCCTTCTGTTACACTGTGCTGGTGTACTCTAATATATGCCAAATTCAACAAGCATTTGCAATGCAATCGTTCTCGCCATTGGGACCCCCATTTCCTGCCAGAATGGGGTATGAAGGCCAGAGTTGGGTTGGATCGCCTGTAATCACAGGAAGCGCTTGTCTGTTTGCTCAAATGTTGTAGCCTGTTTATAGCACTGGATAGGACAGAAATCCGTTCAAGTGCTGAGCAGCAAACACTGGTGAGCACGTATGCACCTCTGGGCCGTTTCTGAGAAGGCATCCCTGTGTGATGAGGAAAGTGTGCCAGGATGGCAGAGACCATCAGTTGTGCTCACCGGGTGCATCTTTTGCGAAAATGTACATCAGTATGTACCACTGTTGCCAACACACTGATGCTGGCAACACCAGGCCATGTGCAACAGAACACCCAGCAAAACTGCGGGAGGGCAGTCTGAGCATGCAGGGCAGGAGGCAACAAGAGGTACTTCCGGCATGTCCTTGGGCACTCAGACGCGGCTCCCAGGAACTCGTGCAGCAGCTGAGTGCAGAGCTACCAACCCTCTGTGCGTTGAGATGGACAGAAACAGTGTTATAACAACTACTTTTCAATAAGCTGTATTTTATTCTTCCTATCTGCGCACAGAATCAGGTTGTTTCTTGCACAAGAGCCAACAAGTAATGTTGTGAAAACAACATACAAACAAGCATCACATGATGTGAAAAAAGGCTAGCAAATGTGCTGTGTAACTCACTATACGGCTTCCGCTCCACCACGCCCATCCGGATACTCGAGCCAGTAGTAAGAGAACCAAAAACGAGAATTTCCCCTAAAAACATCTACATTAATGAAGATAACAAAAGTAAACGCGTTGTTTTGCCTCTGCTCTACATTGTGTTGTATAGTACTGCAACTTCAACTGGATTTATACAGTGTTCACGACCCATGGCGAGGCATTGTAGCGCTTCACATGTTGGTCTCTGGTAGCTGCAGGGCACCTAATGATGAGACACTATGCCCCCTCCCTTGCTTGTCTCTGTGTGAGAATGGCACAGTATGCTTCAGTGTACCGTGCTCTCAAGTTTTCAGAATTCACAAGAGTGAAAGCTAATTAGCATGCTTGATGACATCATGGGAAGTAATGTCACAGAGATGTCCACATCAACAACATAGTAATGGACATTAGTTAAATGATAAAACAATCACAATGAAAGCAACATTAACAGAACCCCACAAGAGCTCACTAAGGTAGGTAGGTGAATAGCTGACGGAAGCTGTGGAGCACAACTCAGATTGTAGTGTCATACACCAATCCATTTGTTAACCATTCAATGCGTCTTTTTCCTACATATTGTACCACCCTTGTCCTTCTTCCCTGTTCATATACCTCCTGTGTCTGTGGGAGTAACACCGGGGCGATGCCAAGGGACTCAAAAAGCGATGTACTGTTAGGTATCATTGTGGAGCCTGACAGAGTAAAGAGTTACCAACTATTCGTGCCTCATCACTACACGAAAGGAGAAGTCCCTAGGAGCCACACTCAACAGCCAAGCCTTAAACAGCATTTAGACATTGTTTCTAGCCATGCCCAGCAGGCGTGACATTAGTACTGATGTGGATGAAATCAACCTGCTCTCAAAATGTGTCTCTCACAATGAGAGAGACCTAATGTCCCCGAGGTCTCTCTCTGGGGGTGATAATGGGTCACTCTAGATTCTCCGTTTGGTTTCTCTGCTCTATGAGAGGCTGGCTTCCCATTAGGGCCCTCAGTGAGAACGGCATGTTTAGATCCCCTCTGCTCTGTGAGAATCCACAGCTGCAACAGGTCTGCATGTGGCAGGACACCTGCAAATTTACATTTTCCACCTTAGTTACCATGGGACGTTGCCACGATTTGACTGCGCATGTGTACACAGTGACCGAGCTGACAATTCATCTTCAAATTTAGCAGAGAAATAATTGGTCTGTAGTAAGAAACACGAAAAGCTGGAGACAGCTATTCTCATCGCCCACTAATTCAGAGCCAGTGGCAGTGATGATTCTGGATGCTAGCTGACACGGGCCACATTCTCACCAGCAGTTGTCGAAGTGCATTAAAAACGACCGCCGAAGAGCGAAGCCCGGCCCCTGCACGGCCCCTCCCCACCAGGCACTGACTTCTCCTGAGAGACAACCAAAAAGAACCAATAGGGAATCAGTAATTTGTGATATTCATTGGGTGAAGTCATTTCATATTTGTTGCTATTTCCACTTTAACACCACACAAAGTAAATGACTCTCCTGTTATAAAATCACATTTATAAAAAACGGAATTCTACATGGCACACAATTTGGGTGGAGAGGTTTTATCAGGTCTCTGTCAAAGCGCCACCTTCCAGTGGTCAATGAGGCATTTATTCAGTGCGTGAAGACACCAGCATCACTGCGACCAGAGGCCCCAGTTTATGGGACTGTGGTGCCACAAATTGTCTGCACATGTTATGGTTTGTCAGTATTGCAGTGAGATTGCGACATGTAGTTTTAGTATCCCACGGACCAAGAGAGGTCCTAGTGACAAGGGACAATGGAGAGGGACGTAGCATAGGAGGATATTCTTCTTACTTAAAAAACCCCTCACTCACCAACCTAGTTGGTGACATGCTTCATCATTGGGGTCCACCTGAGTAGCCGAGTGCCACTCATGTGTGCTTCGACGCCTGGATTACAGCGGAGCTGGGTTTTGTGAGACAGTGTGAAAAATATGTGTAAGTGAGTGAAGTTAAAATTGTCTTTATTGTACTCTCTGAATAGTTTTATTTGTAGAGCAATAAAACAAGGTTAAAATCAGGTGTGATACTGTAAAATTGGTTAGATTGACCAAAAAGTATCGGTGATAAGTGAGAAAGTTTTGGTCAACATGTTTCAACCTATCTATGATAGTACCAGGTATTCGTCATGACCCAGTGTCTGGACCGGGGGGTGTGCACGCACTGAGGTGCACCCGTCCCTGGATCCACGATTCACCAAACCGTATACTTACGGTAAGGTAACCTTACAGTGATTCTCTGGAAGGAGAAAAAAATGGGGTCTTAGAAAACTAGATTCGGTTTTGCCCCATGGAGACCGTGGGGGGGCTGGCTACTGTTGCATTAGTTAGTAGCCTCGGAGCCCGCCGTAGAACCTATTCGTCAGCCTGCACGGAATCTTCGGGATTCCGTGCGTGCACACCCCCCGGTCCAGACACTTGGTCCTAACGAATACCTGGTACTATCATAGATAGGTTGAAACATGTTGACCAAAACTTTCTCACTTATCACCGATACTTTTTGGTCAATCTAACCAATTTTACAGTATCACACCTGATTTTAACCTTGTCTTATTGCTCTACAAATAAAACTATTCAGAGAGTACAATAAAGACAATTTTAACTTCACTCACTTACACATATTTTTTCACACTGTCTCACAAAAACCCAGCTCCGCTGTAATCCAGGCGTCGAAGCACACCTGAGTGGCACTCGGCTACTCAGGTGGACCCCAATGATGAAGCATGTCACCAACTAGGTTGGTGAGTGAGGGGTTTCTTAAGTAAGAAGAATATCCTCCTATGCTACATCCCTCTCCATTGTCCCTTGTCACTAGGACCTCTCTTGGTCCGTGGGATACTCCCCCTTTTGTTTTGATAAATTGACCCTAGGGGACTGGGAGTACTCTCCCAAACATAAACACCCTTACTCTCTCCCTTTGTTGACCGACATGTAGTTTTATACACGCCCTTGCGAGGTTTCTGGGCTGCACTGCGACCAGAAGCCCGAGTTTGCAGGACTGTGGCACTATTAATTGCCTGCACATTTTATGGTTTGTCGGCACTGCTGTGAGATTGTGACGGGTGGTTTTACGCCCCCTGGTGAGGTTTCTTGGCCCCACTGCGAACAGAAGCCTTGTTTTACGGGATTGTGGAGCTATAAATTGTCTGCACATTTTATTGTTTGTCAGCATTGAGGTGAAATTGAGACGGGTTGTTTTGAGGTGTATTGCGAGGTGTTAGACTTGGCATCTTTTGGCGTGTTTCCCCTGACTCTTTGCTTTCTGACCTCCCGGTTTTGACTCTGTTTTTGCTGGTGTAATGATTCTGCGCACTTTGCTCACTGCGGTCCAGTGGGAAAGTGCAAGTGCTCCTGTATAAAATGTGTTATGGATTGGTGTTTCCATGATTGGCCTATTTGGTTTATGTGTCAGTCCCTTGTAAAGTGCACTGCGAGTGCCAGGGCCTATAGACCAAATGTTGTTGGTGGGCTGCAGCACTGGATTGTGCCACCCACGCAAACAGCCCGTAAAGTGTGACTCGGGCCTGCCACCGCAGAGCCTGTGCGCAGCCTGGGGCTGCCATAGTCGACTTGGCAAGTGCACACACTTGCAAGTCCCTAAACCTTCCCTTTGCTACATGTTAGTCACCCCTAAGGTAGGCCAAAGGTACCCCTGTGGGCAGGGTGCGGTGTATGCGAAAGGTAGGACATGCCCTGGGTGTGTGCGGCATGTCCTGATAGTGAATTACAGCCTAGTTCGTTTTTCACTATTGCAAGGCTACCTGTTCCCCTAGCCAGAACGGGCAGTTTTGATTATTACAGCTTATAATCCTAACTGACCCCGGGAACATGGTAGAAGTTCGAGTTTAGTATGCCTGACTCAGAATGATAAAATGCAGCTTTTAGTGAAGTTGGTTTTAACATTCTGTGTTTGAAAATACCACTTTTAGAAAGTGGGTATTTTCTTGTCTAACCATCCAAGCCTGCCTCTGCGAGGTTGTGTATTCCTTGTCTGGAGTGTGAGTGACAGGGGCTGGGGGATGCCAGGAGACAGGGTGAGTCAGCCCAGGGCTGAATAGCAAGATCTACATGTAGATGGGTGGGAGGGGTCGCACCTGGGCCCTGAATAGGACAGTGCCTTCCCTCCACAATGCTGGCTCCACCTCCTGTGGTGCGTCTGATGTCCCTGGCCTACTCACTGAAAGAAGGGACGGAGACTTGTCAACAAAGTGCTCCAGAACTGGTTTGGACTAGGCAAAGGCCTCTCTGCCTTCAGAGAACAAAGGAATTTGGGATATAAATATTGGGGCCCTGACCCCATGAATTTAGATCTCGCTGGAATCAAGGAACCTGCCAAGACGAAGAGCTGGAAGAGCTGCCAGGAGGAGTACTGCCCCTTTGCTGTGTTGTTGCTTTGTTGGGTTGGCCTGCAGCTGCTGCTTCTGCCTTGGGCAGTGAAAGGACTGGACTGAACTTTCTACAAACTTGTGCTGAGTATCTCCAAGGGCCTGGAACCGAGCTGGCCTCCTGTTAAGAAGTCTCAGGGACTACAAAGACTTCACAAGCCTCTGGGTACCGCTTCTGAACGCTGTTTCAGTTGCCACAGAGGAAGGGAACTGCAACTGACTCCGTCAACCGAGTCCATCCCTGGCCGGTGACCTGTTTGCACCGCAGACCGCATCGCCCCGCTTCGCATCGCAACCCTGGTCTCACCGTGGGCGACGTCCGACGCCGCCAAAATCGAGCCGCTGCTTGCACCGTGACCTGTGGGCACCGCAGTTCGCATCGCATCGCTTCACTGAACCAACCGGACCCGACCGACGAGGTCGCTGCAACTGGCTCAAGAGTCGTGACCGCACCGCATTTGGGGCACCGCTCGCACGTCTGCGACGCACCGCTCCGACTCGCACCGCTGTCCGACGCCAGCTCCCGCACTCCGGCTTGGTCGCCTGCACCGCAACCTGTCAGCACCGCATCGAGCATCGTCTCACCCTGCATCGCATGCCTTGGACTCACCGACTCCGTCTGCACGACGCTCATCGAGCCGCTGCCTGCACCGCATCGAGGGACACCGCACCTTGCATCGCTCCGTCTTGCACCGCAACCGTGACGAGCGCCGACCGGCTCGTACACTCCGTACCAGCCACAACGAGAAAGGTACTGTAACCGAGTCTGTTCACGACTCTGCTGGCCCGTATCGACGCGGTCGGCTGGAACTGTTAGACTCTGTGGTTTTCAGCATCACGGTAGGCTCGGACGGAGCTACCGACTCGTACGAACTTTGCTTTTGTGCTATTCCTGCAAAGAAGAAGTTACCGTATCAAGTATTCATTCGTAAAATATAGTATTGTGGATTTTTGTCGTAATTGGTCTTGTCTTGAGTATATAAAATATTGGTTATTTTTCTAAACTGGTGTGGTGTCCGTTTGTAGTGCTTACACTGTATTACTGTTGGTTATGTGCAAATGCTTTACACACTGCCTCTGAATTAAGCTCCGACTGCTCGTGCCAAGCTACCACGAGGGTGAGCAGGGGTTACTTCACGAGTGTAACACCCTTACCCTGACTAGGAAGAAGGGTCCCTACTTGGACGAAGGTGCAAGCCCTTGCCAACTAGAGATCCCATTTCTAACATTGGTTGTCAGCGGTGAGGATAGGACTTGTGTTTGCACTTGACTTACAGTGATTGGTGTGCACTACTACCATATCGCAGACCATTATGTACCACATACTGGTTCTTTTTCTTTGGCCTATTTTTGATCTTGCCAGTTTTCAACTCACTACTTTTGTCATGCCTGAACTCAATTGCATCATCCGTTGCATCTCTGGAAGTTATCTTTGAGGAGGACAGGTTGGAATCCTACGCCGTAAAGGAGTTACGAGCGATTTGTAAAAACCTGAAAGTCCGAATTAAAGGCCTCTACAAGGAAGGAGGAGCTACAGAAGGCGCTGAGGGCCTGGGTAGCAGCCAGACATGCCAATGGGCAGCCTGGTGATCTCAGTGAGGAGGTGGAGGAGCCTATTTCCAGGGTGGATGTGCTTTTGGGTAGGGGGAACCCGCCAGGTCAGGCAGCAGCAGTCTGTCCCCAGAGGAGCTGGAGGACAGGCGGGGAGGCAAGGCAGTTTGAGCTGCAGAAGCTCAGGCTGGAGAGTGAGCGGGAGGAGAAGAGATTGGCCATAGAGGAGAGGAAGATGCTCTTAGAGCATGAGAGAGAACTGAAGGAGCTAGAACTTAGGAGTAAGTCAGGCTCAGATGGTGGCAGCAATTCGTCCAGAAAGGCAGACAGGATTGTGCACATTCCCAAGAACGTAGGCAAGGAATTCAAGAAGGGGGATGACATACAAAGGTGGTTTCAGGGTTATGAGGCAGCCATACACATGAATGGGGTCCCTGAGGAGAATTGGGGAGCAGGATTGTGGCCACTTTTCCCGGAAGAAGCAAGGGATGCTCTGATAGCTTTGGGTAAGGGGGTATCACCTCACCTAAGCAGACATGAAGGATGCCCTTCTCACGAAGTATGGTCTTACTCCTGAAAAGTACAGGGATCAGTTCAGGTCCAGTAAGAAGTCTGATGTCAACACTTGGTTGGAATGTGTGGATGTGTTCTGCAGGTCTCTGGATGGTTGGGTGAAGGGCAGTAGTGTAACAGATTTTCAGGGGCTCTACAACTTGATTGCATGGGAGCACTTGTCTAGTCTATGTTTTGCAGATCTGCGCCAGCACCTAGTTGATAGTAAGCTAACTGACCCCAGGAAGCTTGCTATGGAAGCGGACCGCTGGGTGAGTACCAGGGTCCACAAGAAAGCGTTTGGGGGAGACTCAGCCAAGGTGGGCAGGGTCCCCAGCAGAAAGGTGTGGGGGACAAGGGTAAAGCACAGGAGTTCTCTAAAGGGCCCCAAACTAGTACCCAGGGTGAAGGTTCCCAGCCCCCCGGCGATAAGAAGAAAGGGGTCTCTACAGGGAAGCCTGTTGAGACCGGCCCCCGCAAGTGTTATGCATGTGACCAGGTAGGTCACTTTAAGGGGGACCCCAAGTGCCCAAAGGGGACACAGCCACCCACCGGTGGACAGTCCAAAGTGTTGGCTAGTGTAGCGCTTGGAGAGGAGGGGTGCCCACAGGAGGGTGGGGATCCCGCAGAAATGACCCTTGTCTCACTAGGGGACAGTGAGATGGTCCCAGGAAACCAGGTGCCCCCTAACACAAAGAAATATAGCACCTGGGTGACCATTAATGGGAACAGGGTAGAGGCTCTCAGAGATACTGGAGCCAGTGTGACCTCAGTCCGGTGTCACCTGGTGTCTGAGAAGCAAGTAGTCCCCGGGCATTCCACCAAGTAGTTGCTGTAGACAACTCAGAGCGCCAATGTATGGTGGCGCAGGTTCCCTTTGAATGGGGGTCTCAGGTCCCTTGAGGGTGGTTGTGAGCCCTACCATGCCTGTAGATTGTCTGCTAGGAAACGACCTGGAGCAGTCCTCATGGAAGGAGGTTGAGCTCAGGTCTCACTTGGAGATGCTTGGGTTGCCAGAGTGGGCATGCGTGTCTACTCGGTCAATGGCAGCCAGAAAGGGTGATCAGAAGGACTTGGAGCCTGAAACAGTGGCCCAAGTCCCTGCCAAGAGAAAGGGCAGGGGGCGCGGGAAACCGGCCCCCGAAGTTCCCACGGACCGGGAGGAGGCGGACCTCGAGGGGGACGCACCGGTGCCTACAGGGGAGCAGGTAGCCGAACTGGGAGACATCTCTGAGCTGACCCATGGGCAGCAAGAAGGGGGTCCCACCAGGGAGGAGTTCTGCAGGGAGCAGAACGAGTGCCCTACTCTGGAGGGTCTGCGGCGGCAGGCTGCAGACCAGGCAGCTGGTAATCAGTCCGGGTCACATTTGATCTACTGGGAGAGTGGTCTCCTATACAGTGAGCCTAAGGTTGCTGAGCCTGGGTCAGCCCGTGTGCTGGTGGTACCCCAGCGCTTCAGGACCTTCCTACTGGGTCTGGCTCATGACGTGCCTTTGGCAGGACATTTAGGGGCAGGACAAGACCTTTGACAGGCTTGTCACCCACTTCTTTGACCCCAAATGCGAAGGCAGTCAGATGCACACTGTAGGTCTTGCCAAACTTGCCAGGCAAGTGGTAAGAGTGGGAGGAAGGTCAAAGCTCCTCTCCAACCTTTTCCTGTTGTTGGTACACCCTTTGAAAGGGTAGGGATGGATATTGTGGGGCCACTGGATCCCAAGACAGCCATGGGCAACAGGTACATCCTGGTCTTGGCAGGACCATGCCACCCGGTACCCGGAGGCAATCCCTCTCAGGACAACGACGGCGCCAGTGGTGGGCCGGGCGTTAATGGGGATCTTTTCCCGTGTGGGATTCCCCAGAGAGGTGGTTTCTGATAGGGGGACCAATTTCATATTGAAGTATATGACATCCCTGTGGAAGGAGTGTGGTGTAACCTACAAGTTCACCACTCCTTACCACCCACAAGGAAACGGTCTGGTGGAGAGATTCAACCAGACCTTGAAAGGCATGATCAAGGGTCTAACAGAACCCATGAGGCGTAAGTGGGACGTCCTCTTGCCATGCCTACTTCTTTGCGTGCAGGGAGGTGCCTCAGAAGTCTCTTGGGTACAGCCCCTTTGAGCTCCTGTATGGCCACCCTGTCAGAGGACCTCTGAGTTTGGTAAAGGAAGGCTGGGAGGCAGCTCCCAGGAAAACTCCCCAGGATGTATTTAGCTACATGCTGGCCTTTAGAAACCAAACTGCCCGCTTCAGGAAACTCGCTCAGGCGAACCTAGAAGCAAGCCAGGAAGAAATGAAGAGATGGTATGACCAGAATGCCACTCTGGTCGAATTTCAACCTGGGCAGAAAGTGTAGGTCATGGCCCCAGTGGCACCTGGTGCCTTGCAGGACAAGTGGACTGGGCCATACGAGGTAAAGGAGCGCAAAGTGACGTCACCTACCTGGTGGATTTGCAGGCTCCAAGGAACCCTTTGAGGGTCCTTCACGTGAACCGCCTCAAGCCCCACTTCGAGAGGTCCGAAGTGAGTATGCTCTGGCGACAGATGATGGGGTGGAAGAGGAGAATGAGCCTCTCCCTGACCTCCTGTCTACCAAGGAGCATGATGGGTCAGTAAAGGGTGTGATCCTCTCCCCTACTCTGACTCAAGAGCAGCAGGGGACTGTCGCCAGTTGTTGGGACAGTTCGCCCCACTGTTCTCTCTGACCCCCGGTATTACTCACTGGTGTACCCATGACGTGGACACCGGTGACAGCCCTCCTGTGAAGCACAAGATTTACAGGTTGACTGACCGGGTCAGAGCCAGCATCAAGGAGGAGGTCTCTAAGATGTTGGCGTTAGGGGTGATTGAGCCCTCCCACAGTCCTTGGGCCAGCCCAGTGGTCTTGGTCCCAAAGGCTGCGGCGCCCGGTGCCACTCCAGAACTCCGGTTTTGTGTGGACTACCGTGGGCTCAATGCCGTCACCAGGACTGACGCGCACCCCATCCACAGAGCTGATGAGCTCATTGATCGGTTGGGAGCTGCCCGGTTCCTCAGCACGTTTGATTTGACGTCTGGGTACTGGCAGATTGCCTTAACCGATGGGGCCAAGGAGAGATCAGCATTCTCAACCCCAGAAGGTCATTACCAATTCCGGGTGATGCCCTTTGGGTTGAAGAATGCCCCTGCCACCTTTCAGAGGTTGGTCAATCAGGTGTTGGCCGGGCTGGAGGATTTCAGTGCCGCCTACCTGGATGACATTGCTGTGTTCAGTTCCAGCTGGGAAGAACATTTACAGCACCTTGAGAAAGTGTTGAGGGCTCTGCAAGGTGCAGGCCTCACGATCAAGGCCAGTAAGTGCCAGATCGGGCAGGGTTCTGTGGTGTACTTGGGACACCAGGTAGGCAGCGGCCAGGTGGCGCCCCTACAACCCAAGATTGACACCATTCTGGCTTGGGAGCCCCCAAGACCCAGACAGAGGTGAGAGCCTTCTTAGGTCTCACCGGTTACTATCGGAGATTTGTTAAGGGCTATGGCACCATCGTTGCCCCCTTAACAGAGCTGACCTCTAAGAGGCAGCCCAGGAAAGTGATCTGACTGAGTCCTGCCAGAAAGCTTTTGATGCCCTGAAGGCAGCCATGTGCACGGCGCCCGTGCTCAAGGCACCTGACTTCTCCAAAGAATTTGTCGTGCAGACTGACGCTTCAGAGCATGGTGTGGGAGCGGTGCTCTCACAACTGAACGAAGAGGGCCTGGATCAGCCTGTAGTCTTCCTTAGCAGGAGACTACTTCCCAGGGAACAGAGGTGGAGTGCCAAGAAAGGGAAGCTTTTGCTGTGGTCTGGGCACTGAAGAAGTTGAGACCATACCTGTTTGGGACTCACTTCCGGGTTCAGACAGACCACAGGCCCCTCAGATGGTTGATGCAAATGAGGGGTGAGAATCCAAAACTGCTGAGGTGGTCCATCTCCCTACAGGGAATGGACTTTACGGTGGAACACCGTCCTGGTACAGAACACGCCAACGCAGATGGTCTGTCCAGGTTCTTCCGCCTTAGTGAGGAGAACTCCAATGGGGTTGGGTAGTTCTCCCTACTTTCAGCTGGAGGGGACATGTGTTAGACTTGGCATCTTT